>JAPQNM010000013.1:2977020-2994520 GCA_029783475.1 Metacarcinus magister | reverse complement strand
TTAACATTGCCCCTCTCCTCCTCCTCTTCCTCTTCCTCTTCCTCCTTCTCCTCCTTCCTTTTCTATTTTCTCTCATCTTCATTTACGTCTTTGTCATGTATCTCTCATCACATTTTCTTCCTCTCTGTCCTCTTCCCTTCCTTATTTCTATTTTAGTCCTCGCCCTCCCCCTCACGACTCTTCATCCTCCTCATTTGTTTCCATTTATCATAGGGATCAGTGGGAGCGGTGGAGTTACTGAATCTGGCATGTTAAGATCGTAGACTTTCACGGCAGACGGGTGTTATAGCTGTGATACTGCCTTTGTAAAATTCATCTCAGCTCTATGGCCGAGGGTGTTGTCAGGGTATAATGTAAGGGTAATGTGTGGATCAATTCTTTTAAAAATACATAATGCTGCCACATAGTTAAGGTTTGAAATTTGTCCTACATTCTGTTATATCAAATCACTAATCAAAGAAAAATGTGTATAATGTATTACTATTGTACTACATAGCCTTCATGGACTTAAATCACCCAAAACTATATATATTCTTAACGTTTTGGATATATTCAATAGTTGTAGAGTGGACGCAGATTTCCAAGTATCACAAGAAAGTAAAGTACAAGAATAGATAAGGACGTTACGTGACCTGGAGTTTCCCGTCCATACAAAATCATTCCCTTTCCTCCCTCTTGCTTTTCTCAACTATTTTTAGCTTCTCCTCACCCTCACTGTCCTCGTAGTCGTCCTCCTTCACCCTCATCCCTATGGTTCGATTCGTACTCTCTCTCTCTCTCTCTCTCTCTCTCTCTCTCTCTCTCTCTCTCTCTCTCTCTCTCTCTCTCTCTCTCTCTCTCTCTCTCTCTCTCTCTCTCTCTCTCTCTGTGTATCAGTGCTGAGTGCTAAACCAGATATCCTTGTGACAAACCAACATAATTTACATTAATTCCATTCCTACATTTCTCTCCCTCCTCCTTCGTCCTCATCCTCCTTTGTCTCATATCGTCCTCAACCTCATTCCTCTCCTCCTCTTCATCAATTTTTCTCCTCCTCCTCCTCTTCCTCCTCCTCCTCCTTCACTTTGTCGTCTCGCTCACCACACAGTTTACATTTCAGATATTAAAGCATACATTTACTAAGCAATGCACTCAAACCAAAATTAACTTCAAGACTCAGCAACACATTTCTCCCAAGCAAACAGCAGCCAGCCTGTTGGTAAAGCATTCTCTTCCCACTCATCCATGACGTTCACGCACCACTTGCTCCGGGACATGAATTAGACTTGAGCTTAAATTCCAACGTGCATGTAGAAAAAAATAGGAAAATAAAAGAATCCCTTCATTATAAAAGCGAAAAAGATTATTACCACACAGCGATGCCCAGTGAACATGTAAAAAAAATATAAAGTCAATAGATTATTATTATTATTATTATTATTATTATTATTATTATTATTATTATTATTATTATTAGAACGTGGGCAATGTAAGTGATCCGAGGGGAAGGAAGGAAAAAAAAACTATATATAAAAAGTTACACCGCATTTTTCTCCCTCATTTATAAATTCAAACTCACACCTGAATTATAAGCAGGTGTATTTCCTTTGTACGTGTATCGGTTAATTACACGCTTGCTTCCTAATTAGGTCACACGCGTCAATTCATAAAGTGTGATCCCTCGGAGGTTCGGGTTTCAATACAAAGGTAGGAAGTCTGTCTCACATTATACATACGATCTGACATGAGAAGAAGAAAATATATTAAGGAGCAATGTGGAGGTGTAGAAATACCGTCACATCCTCGTATATTGCTCTCCTATTTTTACAATTTTCTAACCTAATTAATGATGATAATATGAGTAATTAATAACATTCTAGTACTGGTGAGTGACTTCCTCTAACCTACGTCATCAAAAAGTAGCTCCAGTGAACTACATCTTGGATCCCTTTGTTGAGTATTCATCAGTTGGACTTTCAATCTTATTTATGATGGATGAGACTGTACCGTGTCTTCAAACCCTCCAAGAATCAGTCTTTCCACACCTAACCCTTAACAAAACAAACTATCCGTCCTTCAGCGACATGCAACAATCACATTACACATTCCTTCACGAGAGATCTACACTTCGAAGAAAAAATTACATTCCACTACTTTCTAAGGAGGTGGTGAGGCATTCCACACGACCTCCAGCACTTCCTTACCCTCCCCTGTCTTAAGTAGCCTCCTGGAGTGGATCTATATGTAGTACTAGTAGTTATAAATACCATACATGTGACTGGAGTCTAATCAATTCACCAAAGCATTCACCTCTTCATGACTTCCTGCAATACTTTCACACTGTATTTCACCTCCATGTTATTTGCTGTATATATTTTTTACAAGGTTCCTGTTGAGATTGTAAATATTTAACCAAACTTATCACCCACAAATTAGGAAGTATGTAGGACCGAACGCTGCTTAGTAAATCATATGTTCATTCCGGGGACTTCATACTAAGCTTCCCTTCAAGTTTATTACATGTACTGCCAACACTACTATATACTACATGTACTGCCAGAACTACTATATAATATTGTGCTGGTAAATGTTTGGTTTGGACGCTGCAGCACTCACACGGCGGTGCATAAGCTGCTTAGCCATTAATACATTTTGCGACGAAAATATGGAAATGGAGGAAAGTTTGGTCTTTCAACGCACATCACGACCAGGAATATACATTAACGCAGAGTGCTTCCTTGTGTTTCCTCTAGTTCATACACACACACGCACAAGGACTTTGACCCTTGCTTCTTTTCCTATTTCTTATTCTTGGAGGCTAAAGGTTAATACAAAAATAATTTTGCCTTCCACGTGTATTCAGAATTACAGGTTAATGTTGTCACCTGGCCGTGGGAGTGAGTGACAATTTCATTACGAGTCCAGTAATAGCTAGCGACACGGAGAGAGATTTAGTTCATTTCTAATAAATGTAATGTTGTTACTCCTCTCACTACTATATAACTTTGCTGAAACACATTATTTAAACACATTCATTAGGTGATATTTTTTTTCTTGCTTCGCTTCGTCTTTGAGTCAGTTTCCTCACTCACTTGATGGTGAAGTGTTCTTGTGGTTCAATGTATATTATTTTCATTGTATTGATCTGCTTCTGGAAACATTAGACGCCTCAGAATCACCTAAAAGCCAAGATTCTTTCTCACCTTCATCACTATACACTCGGCGTCTTTTTTTCTAATCAATCCACGAATACTGATGAAAATCACAGATTTCACTAGTATTTGAGCCTGTCATGCTTTTACATACACCGCTTAAATGCAGCACAAAGACATGATACTTGCAATATAATCACTAGACTCAGCGTGGTATTATAAGAAACGATATATTACCTTTGAAGTATGCGACAATGAACAATGACAATGACGATGAACAAGGAAAGGCGGTGGCCTAGTGGCTAGCGTGGAGGGCATACCAGCTCAGAATCCCGACTTCGAGTCCCGCAACGAGCCGGCCACTTTTCTTTGGAAAAACCGTCGAGTGGCCAAAAGATCACCCACATGCTGTCATAACACTATCCTCGACTGGGACTGCAACGTAAAATGCATCGAGGATCTTCCGCTGCAGCATGAGCCTCTCAACAAAAAACGAGGCGTCACTTAAAAAAATCTAACCTGCGCTACTAACGGGCGGAGGCCGACCATCCAACGCCTCCATTAAGCCTACCGGCGCCACAGGTTAAGGACAAAAAAAAAATTACAGCAGGAAGGTAATTCCACGACGCAACCCCTTTAAACAATTTCACATTAATAGACTTCTGGCATTCCCTCTCTGTGCCCACCCTTTTGTTTTTTTTCTCCTCTTCTAGCAGCAAATTTCACAAACATTACGTAATATATATGTTATTGGGAAATTCCACTGCAAATAGGATTCCCACGCATATCCACCTCACATTCCCTTCTGCAATATGAAAAAAGAAAGTTTCAAGATATATCCAATACTGAATACTAGATGTAGATATTCAATGTAATGTTTTTTTTCAATTCTGTTTATGGAGGTCACTTTTCTTTATTGTTTCAGTCTGACGTGTACCTTGTTTTTCCTTGTTTTTATCTTATAATAGCAATGTAAAAAAGATTAAAGCTTAAAATTGTACCTGCCACCTGCCTGCCTGCCTGCCTGCCTGCCTGCCTGCCTACCTGCCTGCCTACCTGCCTGCCTGCCTGCCTGCCTGCCTGCCTGCCTACCTGCCTGCCTACCTGCCTGCCTACCTGCCTGCCTACCTGCCTGCCTACCTGCCTGCCTGCCTGCCTGCCTGCCTGCCTGCCTAGCTGCCTGCCTGCCTGCCTGCCTGCCTCCCCTCGCCCACTACTCACGCACATATATCAGTGTTGATGTTGACACACCATGAGGGGGACCAGAAGGCTCGCTCACTTATCTTCGTTCAATATTTCAAGCACACGAGGTCATTTGGGGTTTTTATCTTATACCGTCACGGGTATTATAACACACACACACACACACACACACACACACACACACACACACACACACACACACACACACACACACCCGGAATACACAAATTGACTTACTCGCTCATAACTCGCCTTATAGTTTCTCAGCGACGGCAAGATCCACGAACCGACTCCCCTACGTGTAAAACCAATCAATTCAGGAATAATGTCCGAGCGAGACGGCGAAGAATATATAAAACTCCAGAAAAATAGTATTCCCTTATTCCCGGCTCGAAGTAAAGCATATAAATTGTAGGAAAAAGAGATAGAACTTTCCGAGTCAAATTTGCCTGGCCAGGGCTGGAAATCACCCTTAAGGACCCTTCTGATGGATGCTACCACGTGTCTCAAGCCTGGAGCTGTTGTAAGGCGGAGGAACGGACGGACGGACGGACGGACGGATGGACGGACGGACGGGAAAGATAAGGCTTCTCCCGCTCAAGGCTCATTATAGGAACATCTTGAGGAATAGCGTGCTGTACGACCACAAAAGAATAACTCCAGCAGTGAGCATCCATCCTCATCCTCCTCCTCTTCCTCTTCCTCCTCCTCCTCCTCCTCCTCCTCCTCCTCCTCCTCCTCCTCCTCCTCCTCCTCCTCCTCCTCCCCGCCACAAGATATATAACAAAAATATACAAGGAGGAAAAAAACTTCTCCTACATCTCAATATTTTTTGACTTGGGTGTTACAAATGCGTTACAGCACCACTAAGGCAACGCTACACCCTAGCTTTTGTTTTTCGTTCGACACACACACCTCCTTTGGGGACTGAAAGGAGTCTCTCTCTCTCTCTCTCTCTCTCTCTCTCTCTCTCTCTCTCTCTCTCTCTCTCTCTCTCTCTCTCTCTCTCTCTCTCTCTCTCTCTCGCCCCTATAGCGTGGTCACAAAAACAATTTATCCAGTTTCAGGTGTTACGTGGACTCAACGCGCTCCTCACGCCTAAGTCTTAAGGGATTAACTCGTCTAGGCTGTTTTACAATCTCTTTTTACCTCTGTTAATTCCTTCCAAAGGGTTTCATCTCTCCTGTTAGCTACAGATATATATTTACGGTTGTTGGTATTCTTGCGGCTTACAAACCTAGTCTTAATGTCATCTAATTGTCATCTATCACTTTTGTTTCCGCATCGTATCATTACAAGTGCGGTGTTAAGCTACAAGGGTCCAGCGGGTGTTGGTTTGTGTTACTGTGTTACTGGTGAAGAGAAAGATTGCTAGGTGTGGTTATATTACCTACTGAGGTATGTGCTATTTAAAGGCACAAATAAACTACTGCTGTTGATCCTATGAAACTGGAATTAGAAAAGAGTAGAAACAGAAAACACACACACACACACACACACACACACACACACACACACACACACACACACACACACAATTGAGTTATCCCAGTCCCTCCTCTTCAGCCCTCGCCTCTCACCACTTTTTTTTTTACAAGTTTATAGTTTCAGTGCGTCTATTTGCGTTACTTTGAATCCATATATACGTTTTATTTTCCTCTTAAGTCAATGTATTACAAATCATTTCATTAATACGTACCAGCCTCTATCTTAACAATGTGATTTTTTTTCATAATATAATTTTCCATTACCAATAAGTACTTTTACCCCGATTTTCCATCCTACAATCCCCTTCCATTATATCCTCTTATTCCACAGATGGAAAAAAAAATTACACATTCTGCTGCACTTATTCTTACCAGATTACATTTTGACTTCATAAATCGAACCATTGTCTATCTTTTCTTTTTTTCTTTTTTTTTTCCCCACTGAACCATCCCGAAGTTGAGTCTCGATATTTTCCTCATGCATGGCTTTGGCTTGGAAATGACCTCCACGTCTGCCTGTTGTTCCATTCACCGACAAAAACCACGAGTCTATTCGAGGCTGTGTTTAGGAACGATCCATAATTCACACACTTAATGAGACCTGCAAATTCACCTCGCCCTTAAAAGCAAGCTCGTCCGGTAATGTTGCACGCCGCTCGGCACACACACACACACACACACACAATGCACCTGAAATGTAGCTGCAAGGACACTGTTTAGTCAGAGAAGACACATAGAAGAAGGATAAAAGGTAGAACTAGGTATGCTATTGTCTGTGGGTCCAAAAAGTAAGAGTGACAGTCCCAATTGAGTGTGCAAATTTAGTAAGGATAAGATAGGAGGTTCATTGTCACTCTTAAAGAAACCTATTTACCAAGGCTATCACTAGGGGCATTGAGTAGCATTGCGTAAGGAATATCTTGTTATTAAAAGAGATGGAGCTGCAACGGATCACTCCATTCCATTACTGATTGACGACCTACTTATGGATCGAGGCTGCTGCGTTCCCTCAATGATCCCGGGAGCGAGCCGGGCGCTGTGGATTATAAATAATTCACGTTGCTGTAAAAAGACTCCCAACCGGCAGCATTACCTCGACAGCCGAAGAAGGAACATTACCACTCATGGTTTTGAAATAGTAAGTCATTATATACCTCACAACACTCACAATATATCATGCACTCATGTGGAATATTAAGACAGAGGAGGCGTAAGATAACCCAGAGAAAGTAAAAGAGACAGACCAGGGAGATAAGAGCAGCCAGACGTAAGAAGAAAAAAAAATATCAAAAACACAAGAAAAGAAAACATCATACTCAACATAGTGAGACCAGACTGTGCTTTACCTACCACCCTACCAACCAACCCTTCCCTTAACTTGACGAAATGAGAAACGTGCTGCCAACGTGCCGTAACTCGGGCGTTCGTGGCGTGAAGCAGCGTTGAAGGAAATGCAAAGTACGCCAGCAATGTTTGTCGTGGCAAGGACGGTCGGGTGTGGAATGGGGTGGAGATTACGTCTGCCGGCAAGATGTATGTATGTCAAGGAGGGGACACGAGGAGAAAAACCCAGGGAGAGCGAGAGCAAAGGATAGCAATGTACCCAAGGACCACTAGCGCTGATTGTGTATGTGTGTGTGTGTGAAAGAAAGAGAGAAAGAAAAAGAAAGAGAGAGAGAGAGAGAGAGAGAGAGAGAGAGAGAGAGAGAGAGAGAGAGAGAGAGAGAGAGAGAGAGAGAGAGAAGAGGTATGTGATTACTCTTGTATTGATTGCATTGAGCACTCAAGGACATGTACGAGAACCAGGACAACTTATTCCAGAGAGACGCCACGAGAGGGACGCAAAAACTCTCTCCTCCTCCTCCTCCCCTCCTCCTCCTCCTCCTCTACAACCATTTTCTTTGCCTTCATTTCATCCTCCTGCTCTTCTTCCTTCCTTCTTTCCTTCCCTTTTTTTTTCCTTCCTCCTGGCTAGGTATACTCAAGCCACACACAAAAAAAAATCCTTATATTAATTTCATGAAAACTATTTGCATATGCCCCTTAAACTCTCTCTCTCTCTCTCTCTCTCTCTCTCTCTCTCTCTCTCTCTCTCTCTCTCTCTCTCTCTCTCTCTCTCTCTCTCTCTCTCTCTCTCTCTCTCTCTTGAATGCTTAAGATGATCCCGTTTGTTTTCCTCTAATTATACATCTGCTTTCCTTACTCTTATTTCTTCCTGATCTGTTTGCTCTTCTTCTTCCCCGCTTCTCTTTTTGCTATCTGATGTTACTGTTATCTTTAGAATCTTTTCCTTTCCCTCTAATGGCCTCTTAGCGGTGTTATTTTTACTCATCTTGGTGTTAAAGTGCTCGTTGTTGTTCAAGGGATAGTAATTTCTCCTCTCTTTTCTTTTCTTTTCTTGTCTTTTCTTTTCTTATATCTTATTTTATTTCCTTTCCTTTTCTTTTATTTCCTTTCCTTTTCTTTTCTTTTCTTCTTTTTTTCTTTTCTAGTATTCTCTTCTCTTATCTTCTTTATGCATCAATCTTACTGTCTAGGCATTGACATCGATCTTAATTCAAGTGCAAACAAACTATAATCATTCTCGTATACGGTAACATCTAATGCCTCTCGTGCCGTCTCTACATTGGCGTCGTTCAGCTGCGACGCCGCTGAACACTGGCAACTGACTGGTTCAAATTGTTGCCACTGCGTCACGTTCTGCTCGAAGCTACTGAGTCGAAACAGCCTCTACCCTCTCATTGCCTTCCCACGTATCGTATGTTCACCCGGTGCTCCTTATTAACATTGGCTCTCATTTCTAGAACATAATACTAGAGGAGTACACATAAGACACATTTCAGACGCTATCATAACTGTAAATATAACAAATGCTTCACCACAGGAACGAGCTAATGGTTCGGTGGTTTGTCTACGAGGAGGTGTGAGTGAGACCCATTGTATTGCTACCACTCAATAAATCATCATTTCACCTGTACACCATAAACATCGATCTGAGAAGGATCTACACGTATTGTAAAGGAAAAAAAGAATAATAATAATAATCAACGATGAACGATCAGTGAATTATGGATCGAGTAGGAAGGTCGGTAGAGGTATGGTGTAGGTGGGAGGAATGGGAGGCTAGGAACGGGCATTGCTAGTTAGGGGGACATGGAGGGAAGAAAGAGTGGGGTTAGCCGTCCACTTGAACTACTTATACGTGTCCGAAAGGGAATGATCACACTACATAACTCTTTTCTCATAGTTTTCCTGTCATCAATTACTTTTAAACACACATCTCCGCCATGAAACACATAAAAATAACTTAATCTTGTATTGGGAAGAAGAGAAACCTGTGTGTATGAGCCATGGACTTTTTTTCTGCAGCATGGTGTACCAGTTGCTTTGAAGATGACATAATTACGAGGGAGAAGTGATGCTTTCTGCTGTAGTAATGACATCAAGCAAGACGAGACAAGACACAAGCTGGAGAGGAAAGCTTATTAGAGGAAAGTTAAAGAATGGAAACAAGAGCCACACCATTGTAATGAAGTGGATAGCCATGAGATGACAACCATTGATGAAAGGTAAGGAAAGGAAGTGTGTATTACTTCATTATTAACCTTCATTTTGCCTTACAGGTGGTCATTAACCCTTCATTTTGCCTTACAGGTGCTCATTAACCCTTCATTTTGCCTTACAGGTGCTCATTAACCCTTCATTTTGCCTTGCAGGTGCTAATCAACCCTTCCTCTTTTATTACAGACGCTGATTAATCTTCCCTTTCATTAGAAGTGATAATTAATCTTTTCACTTTTATTACAGATGCTAATTCATTTTTCTCTTCTTACAGGTGCAAATCGATCTTCCCTTTTATTGCACTAACAATTTTTGTCTTGATTGTCTTGTAGGTAAACATTAATCCTCCTTGCCTAACTAAGTCTATAATGCAAAACCAGGCGACAATGAGCATGTGACAGATGTGACACCCCCCCCCTTGAGGGGCTAATACTCACTGTGATGAGGGGGACCTGGAGCCTTGCTACTTAATTTTTTTTCTATACAACATATCACGTTTTAATTTTTTCACTTTACCAACAGGAATTAGGACGCATTACAGAAGAGAAACGAGCTGCTCCTTAGTGAGAATGTTGCTGCTAGTGACCAGCTATTGCTACTTGCTAACAGCGTCAGATTGAAAAAAATAATAAAATGTCAAATGTTCTGAAACACTAATAGGTTACCTCTAAATAAACTGTGAAAAAATTATGAGTATAACCTAAGCCTCTTATCCTGCCTTCAGCGTCAAAAGTCGTGTGAACACCACCTTCACTCCCCTTCTGCCGCCGCCCGTCAGGAGGCAGTGATGGAACGCTTGCTTCACCCAGGAATGGGGCATGACCCATGGGGGATGGACTGCGAATATATGCATGAAATTCCGCGGGTGTCAGGTGTCCCTCAGCCATGACAACTGAAGGAATCCCTCACGCGCTAACCCACAGGGGACGGCAGGGGCAGGGGCAGGGCAGGCAGGGGCAGGCAGCAAGGGAAGTGAACTAAGTAATTTGTCAGTCCCTGCACGGCGCGGTCTTGCATTCATTACTGTGGTGCGGGGCAGATGTTTTTGTTTGTTGTTATGTGATGCGAGGTTTCTTCATTTTTTCATCGCATTTAATTAATCCTGAAGTGAAATCCGTCAGTCACAGATAGTGCAGCGCCGCCACAGCACCAGCACAGCAACAGCACTTGGCCTCACCGACACCCTTTCCTACCTGCTTACCCTAGAAATAACAAACGTGCCTAATGTAGCTTTGTAATATTAGAAAACAGAACACCAATGACTATTTCTAACTAATGTTTAACTATGAGACGCGGAAGGAGGAAGCGGAATGAGGAAGCGAGTTATGTATCATTTCACTAAGTTCCTCTCATTTTCCGAAACAATGATTGGTGATTTTACTGCTGTCTATCCTCACGACCCAAGCATCACATTCCATTCCCAGCAAACAATCAGCATGAGCAGTATTGTTAGTGTGTCTGGGGCTTAAAATTTAATTCTCGACAGCATTGGAAGGTTGATTGTTACACGCTTCACCTGCTCTACTTAATGAAACATCAAGTGCAACTCTCAACTTCACGCTGCCAGTCTACATTCAACGAAAATGGGATAATTTACCACTGGTCTGTTTCATTTACGAGAATGTCTTAATTTCCTTTCAGAGTGAAGGTTAGTGACCCATACCCTATTCAACCATGTCTAAACACTAAGAGAGATCGTTAAGTCTGGGAATTGTTCATATTTTCCTTCCAGTTCAATGTCTGAGCACGTGGTGAGAAGCCATGACTGTATGTCTGATCTGCTTAAGGTCTATTGAGGATGTGTAGGGTAAGCAGCAGCTGACAGTAGGTAGAACTCCTTGTGGGATCATTAAGAGTTGTCGGGGTAATGTAATAGTAATTTTTTAGTGTTCTTAGGATTCAACGGCTATCATACTTATAATTTCCTACTCTTAACGAATGATTTAGACACTCAAGGCCTATTGAGGACAACAGCCTCTCGTTTAACAAAGCAATTAACACTACTCTTGATAACCTCGTTCACAAACTATTAATACCAACATAGAAATGAGAGAAAAAAAACATCATATTACTTCTATGTTCTTAAAGCGGCCACCAATAACACACTGCCTAGTTGAGCTGTTACCGTGTTTAGTACTCGTCTTATTACACGTGGGAAACAGGTTTATGAAACACTCCTTGCGAATCTTATACCGAAGCTCATCACTCTATCAAAGCTTAACTTGTACTACCACGACCCTAGGCGAAGGATGTTGTGTTTCCCTCTTCCTTTACCCTTGCAACCTTCCACCCTCCTTGTACAGAACCTTCTTACAAGCTTCATCAAGGTTGTCTAGTTGTTTGGGTGTATTTTAAAGCTAAGTTCTGCGATATGTTTACCCAGCTCATTCTGCTGTGTAAAAAGGTACATAAGACTTCCTTAATGATAGCAAATTCACGTAATTCTTTTAATATCAAGACAATACTTCCCTCCACGCGCCATCCTACACAAAGAGGGAAAAACACCAAAACCAAGGCAGTGAAAATATGATTAAGAGAAAAACAAAACAGAAAACTGATGAAGTATTACATAAACAAGTCCTGATTATATTTACAACACAATTTCATAAATATCCACACGGTGCATTTAATGGTAGACTTAAACACAAGCGGATTATGTATTTAATCCCCTTCCCCCTTTTCTCCTCCCCTTTCCCTGAGCTCTCACCAAGTCGAAATTAGCATTTTAATCTCACAAAAACACTGGAAAGTCTACTGTGCCTTCTCACTAGCGTCAGAAGAACAAGGGTGGCGCTGCTACTCGTATATATATAGTGTCTCCCGCACCTTGCCAACAACAGCTGTCTTTTCCAACCCAACATTGCAGTCCACACCGATACAGTAGCAGCGAGGGGACTGCAAGCTGCCAGGTGTATGGTTTCACGCCTCGCTATTAAGTTCATTATACTGTGGTGCACTGGGTACGTGTGTGTGTGTGTGAAATTCAGCCCAAAGAATTACCCGACTGTTAATTATGGAATATGAGGTAATTAATTTATGTGCACGGTTTAATTCAGACAATTAAGATATCTAATTTTCTTCCGTAATAATATCCTCCATGAAATTATCCTTCCACGCATAGTCATTTCCGCGTTAATCATAAATAAATAACGCGGTACACACACGTACATACATACATACATACACACACACACACACACACACACACACACACACACACACACACAAACACACACTTGTTTTGATGTTATGACGAGACCCATTCAGTTATAAAGGAGGAGGAGGAGAAGTAGGAGAAGGAGGAGGTGGAGGAAGAGGAAGAGGAAGAGGAAGAGGAAGAGGAAGAGGAGGAGGAGGAGGAGGAAGAGGAGGAGAACAACATCCACAACAATGACGAGACGGAGGACGAGGACAAGGAAGAGGAGAAAGAAAATTAAATGAAACAGCCTGAAGCGAGCTCTCTAACGTGAATTAAATGAAAGACAGCCAGGAGCGCTCTTCCCAAACCCGTCCCATGTTAGAGAGGGAAGACGAGGGCGTATCGAATTCCACTCTAGAGCAATGAATTCTGTGTGTGTGTGTGTGTGTGTGTGTGTGTGTGTGTGTGTGTGTGTGTGTGTGTGTGTGTGTGTGTGTGTGTGTGTGTGTGTGTGTGAGGGTAGGAATTTCTTTTGATTATTTTTTTACTCGTTGAATGTGACTTTCCATCAAGGTATAAAGAAAGGAAGGTAAAGAAAGACAGAACAAAAAGAGAGAGGAAATAAATACGGGAAGAAAGGGTTTGTCGATTGTAAATTTATCTTTTGCTAGTATAGGAAGAGTTTGGGAGCCTTGTACGTGGTGGTGGTGGTGGTGGTGGTGGTGGTGGTGGTGGTGGTGGTGGTGGTGGTGGTGGTGGTGGTGGTGGTGGTGGTGGTGGTGGTGGTGGTGGTGGTGGTGGTGGGTGTTAGGAAACGGTATTGATGGTGAAAAACGTATGAAATAATGAAGAAGAAAAAAATCTAGTAACATCAACAGATATATTATTAAAAAAGGACATATTTCAGACGCGATCGGTAAAAATCCAATAAATCTTAAATTCGTGAACAATGTAACTCTGATAGATTTCACTCAATGTAAGAAATTCCAGACTATTTACTGATGAGACGTGAATCACTCTTATACCTTGAGAAAGAAAGAAAGAAAGAAAGATTACATAAAAAGGAGAGAGAATAAGATAAAGCTTTGGGCAGTAAAAGATAACTCGCATGAATTCAGTCGAAAAGTTCAGGACAAAGATTAACATTTAACGGAAGATGTCAATGGAAACGATACTTAAACAAATTAAATCTAAGAGAAAAAACGTAAACAGTATTGGAAATCATTTGGAAGGCTGCTGGAAAGAAAACATTTAACAACGAAAAGATAAGTAACATAAAGCACTGTACAAGAAAAATGCAGGAGGAGGAAAAGAAGTTAAAAAAAAAATCTCTCAAATTGATCCGAATTGAAGGGACCTTGACACCTGCCATCACCTCATTCATTAAGCAAATCCAGGTAACACCACCCAAGCATACCTGATGAACTGTTCAAAAATAGAAAGCAGATGATGTTCCTAATGTGCCGAGTTTTTACTGCTTAGATATATAAAAAAAAAAAACACACACACATACAAAATCATCTCACACACACATCACAACTCACACTATAGAGGATACACACACCAAAGCATCTAAAAAAAACCAGATGACATGCGTGCTGGCAAAGGTGTGTGTTCCCTATACACACCCTCGTCTGATCGTCTCACTCATCAGTACAGAGCCTCACTGTAACTGATCCTCTCTGTGAATGGCCAGCTCTACACAGGCCCAACACACCATGACGTCCCACGTAGCCATCATTCTCCTCCAGCTCCGATGACCCTGAACAGTAAGCGTCAGTCACCCTCCTTTTCCTCACCCTTCCCGCGAGGCGTTAACCGTCGCTCAACCTGTTTGTCGCCTCCGCTAAAGTCAAACTGTCATGCTCGCTCCTCTTGTCGCGTTCCCAGCTTTGTGTTTTTCCTTGTCTTGTTCCCAAACTTTTTTTTTCTTCTTTTTTTAGGCGCGCTGGTCATCAGTTCACTGTGTACTGTTTCTATTTTTCCCTTGAGCACCTTTGAATGCCTACAACAGACCTTACTTTTATTTTTTCCGATCGATGTATTAGGTTTTTGTGGCCTAGTCACATTTTTATCGTGGGTGCTTACTTAGTTCAAATTTTTAAAGCAAATATTAGATCACTGCTTTCCATCACAATTTGATTTTTTCCTAAGAGATATCAGAGATAATTCAAAGACAACAAATTATAGATACTGAGCTCCTAAAATCTGACTTCAAGGGTTGCTGGACCTACAAAGTGTTGAGGTCAGAAAAGGTTATGAAACTCTGCTTTACAGGGATTGTAGCAACTGTTTTCTGGTATTACTGAGAGCGAAGGTCAGAGAGGACAAGTATAAGGTCAATGATAAGTGTGCCTCTCCACTCACATCACAGCCAACCTTATACTTTCCATTAAATGTATTGCAAGAAAAGTTTCAACACTTGCACACACACATAACGTTGCATACAATTGCTACATCTGGCTTTAACATAAAAAAAATTGAGAAAACAAAAGATAGGAAGAATTCACCATCTGTAGGCATGTTTTCTTTGTTGCTAACAGTAATTCTCTTACTTACTATTATTTTCTTTTAAATCAAGGACTGAAATGGGTCAACTGTAATGAAGGATAAGTTTTCCTTTTATATATTTATCTCTAATACAACAATTATAGTTGGATATTCTCAGTCCTATCAACCAATAGCAAAAGACCATCACGAAACCGTCATCGTGATAATCTTCAAAAATATTAGATTACAATAATATAACTGTTTACACTAGATAATTAAACAAACATCTTCCTCTTCTACTTTGAACCTGCAAGGAGAGGAGTAGTCTTCCTTATCAAAAAATATATCAAGGAAAACCGTTTCTACACCTAATAGCTGGTTTAATAACATCAAGTACTCCATCACCACGCCAAGGATCCTTGCATTTGCTCTGCCGGTTCTTCCATAGCTGCTGCCTCACAATAAGCGCTAAGACGGTGTGAGTAATGAGGAAAAGTTCTCGTAACCACGTGGGACTCAACACCGAAGAAAATAGAAGACCGGTTGAGCAATTTTCTCAAGGAAATAACCTTGCCACGTGTCGGAGCCTTGCCACACGCGGACATGCTGCCCTTATGTGTTGCGTGAGTTATCCATCTAAATCATCGCAGCACCAATTAAAAGCCACGCACCACCTTCACTGCGTGGCTCACATAACAGTTGGTGTGAGAGAACGGTGATTCCATATTTCACACCTCACGGAAGGTCTTACAGTACGTTTTCAAATTCCTGTATTACGTAAAGGTACAGAAAACGTAGTAGAAAAAAAATCCATAGCTGAGTTTGTTGCAAGATTTTTTAGCTACAACATTGCAATTCTATAAAAAAAAATATCACCATGATAATAATGTTTCAGGGCGATGATTGATATTAAAACGCTTACCAATGTCCTGGACGGAGGAATTTTAGCAATTTCAAATGCTGCAGTATTACCACATCAGAGTTAATACTGTCAAGGTGAACATGTAATAAAGAAGAGTGTTTATTGCAAAAAAACTGATGCAGCAAATATTGAGTTCGGAATTCAATACTGCAGAAAGATGAAGATTTACACACCCAGCTTCGTAGCAATGTTCAAATGATTTCATATACTTTAACATTCAATACACGTAGTTTTCATAAATTATGTTGTACTATTCAACCAGGATGTTATAATAATCGTAGCGACGTCCACACTCACTCAATTAAGTTATATAGTTTCCTGAGACGTAGCTGCCATTTCCTTCTATATTTTTGTTATAACCCATTTATTTCTTGATTTTCTTCTTTCTTAACCTAACAACGTCATTTCAGGTTAAACGTTTAATTTCATAGTCTTGGTCATTTAAATATAGATAACAATTTAACAAAAACCGAACACAATTTTCAGGTGACCCACAAATACGAAACACCTTTATACTATGATACATGAATAATTGAAAGGTAATCCTGACTATGACTAAAACTGATAAATTTTCAGACACCACCAAGCTATGATTTATATTGATAGATAGATAGATAGATGTTGATTTACCATAACATTTCATTTGGAATCACAAGGTAACAGTAATTAAATACACCACCGACGGCAGGTATGTTGAAATAGCAGCATATACTCCCACTACACAGTTTACATCTAGTTATGGCACCAAATACGTAAATACTTCTGTTTCGTACCTACATAGTTGAATAAATATATTTCGTTAATAATGACACTTTAACGAGTTGAAATTCCTGTTTGCCTTCGGGTCAAGAATCGCTTCAAAGCTGTAAATAAAGATCACAATTCATGTTCAGCACCTAAAGCTGCAAATAAATATATAATCAATAACATTACGGTATTAAACTTAACAACGGTCTGGAAACTTATGTATTCAATTCCAGGTTATTTAGAGTTTTATTTGAATTTTCTCAGTTTTACACGCAAGGAAAGGCAACAAATAAAAATTGAAAAATTGCATATATAGCAACGGAGGGAGGGAGAGCTTGGTTCCTGTCAAGTTGGTGTCACAGGTCCTCCAAGCTGGCCAGGCGCGGAGGGTGGGTAAGGCTCGGGCAGCTCTTCCTGCCACTCTCAACCGCATGAATCAATATCCAGTTTGAATCTGATACAGTTTCAGGTCATACATTCCAAGAGGAGTAAAGGAATCACGTTTATGTTTATAGTTTCTTCAAGTTATGCTCAATACCTTAAATCCCAGCGTGTTGCTTTCATAGTATTATCTGATGACTGAACTACTTAACCCATTCACCGTAATAATGCAAAAAGTTTCTTGTATCGCCTGTGATCAAATAATTTATGATTTTTCAATCTATACATTGAATAATATGCTTAGGATAGTAAATTTCTCTTGGTTTATCCGATTTGAACAGTAGCATCAACACATCGTTTAGTCTTAAGTTACATAAGTTATACTGCATTGAAGTTGAATACAAAACGATTTCAAAGCCATGATACGAGGGAAGCGCGT
>JAPQNM010000013.1:2969520-2974520 GCA_029783475.1 Metacarcinus magister | reverse complement strand
CAGATGCTGCAATGATATTTCCAATATCTCTAATAGCTTTCGAGGAAATGAGGAGAAAAGTTATGTTTATATAAAAATATTAAGTTTCATTTTACTGAGTAATTATTAGTCACAGAACAAATATTCATAATGACAGTTATACAGTTTAATTAGATGTATCAGATGCTGTAATGATATTTCCAATATCTCTAATAGCTTTCGAGAAAATGAGGAGGAAAGTCATGTATTTAAATAAATATTAAGTTTAATTTTATTGCGTAATTATTAGTCATAGAACAAATATTCATAATATCAGTTGTACAGTTTAATTAGGTGTATCAGATGCTGCAATGATATTTCCAATATCTCTAATAGCTTTCGAGAAAATGAGGAGGAAAGTCATGTTTTTAAATAAATATTAAGTTTAATTTTACTGCATAATTATTAGTCATAGAACAAATATTGATAATATCAGTTTTACAGTTTATTTAGGTGTATCAGATGCTGCAATGATATTTCCAATATCTCTAATAGCTTTCGGGAAAATGAGGAGGAAAGTCATGTTTTTATATAAATATTAAGTTTCATTTTACTGCGTAATTATTAGTCATAGAACAAATATTCATAATGACAGTTATAGAGTTTAATTAGGTGTATCAGATGCTGCATTGATATTTCCAATATCTCTAATAGCTTTCGAGAAAATGAGGAGGAAAGTCATGTTTTTATATAAATATAAAGTTTCATTTTACTGCGTAATTATTAGTCATAGAACAAATATTCATAATATCAGTTGTACAGTTTAATTAGGTCTATCAGATGCTGCAATTATATTTCCAATATCTCTAATAGCTTTCAAGAAAATGACGAGGAAAGTCATGTTATTATATAAAAATACGGTTTTATTTTACTGCGTAATTATTAGTCATAGAAAAATATTCATAATATCAGTTGTACAGTTGAATTAGGTGTATCAGATGATGCAATGATATTTCCAATATCTCTAATAGCTTTCGAGACAACGAGGAAGAAAGTAATTTTAAAAAAAGTAAAATTCTGTATTTATTAGTACTAGTGAAAATATTCATAATGACAGTAGTAGATTTTAATTTGGTCTTTCAGATGCTGCAATGATATTTCCAATATCTCTAATAGCTTTCGAGAAAATGAGGAGGAAAATCATGTTTTTATATAAATATTAAGTTTCATTTTACTGCGTAATTATTAGTCATAGAAAAAATATTCATAATGAGAGTTGTACAGTTTAATTAGGTATATCACATACTGCAATGATATTTCCAATATCTCTAATAGCTTTCGGGAAAATGAGGAGGAAAGTCCTGTTTTTATATATATATTAAGTTTCATTTTACTGCGTAATTATTAGTCATAGAACAAATATTCATAATTTCAGTTCTACAGTTTAATTAGGTCTATCAGATGCTGCAATGATATTTCCAATATCACTAATAGATTTCGAGAAAATGAGGAGGAAATTCATTTTTTATATAAATATTAAGTTTCATTTTACTGCGTAATTATTAGTCATAGAACAAATATTAATAATGACAGTTGTACAGTTTAATTAGGTGTATCAGATGCTGCAATGATATTTCCAATATCTCTAATAGCTTTCGAGGAAATGAGGAGAAAAGTTATGTTTATATAAAAATATTAAGTTTCATTTTACTGAGTAATTATTAGTCATAAAACAAATATTCATAATGAGAGTTGTACAGTTTAATTAGGTATATCAGATGCTGCAATGATATTTCCAATATCTCTAATTGCTTTCGGGAAAATGAGGAGGAAAGCCATGTTTTTATATAAATATTAAGTTTCATTTTACTGGGTAATTATTAGTCATAGAACAAATATTCATAATTTCAGTTCTACAGTTTAATTAGGTCTATCAGATGCTGCAATGATATTTCCAATATCTCTAATAGATTTCGAGAAAATGAGGAGGAAATTCATTTTTTATATAAATATTAAGTTTCATTTTACTGCGTAATTATTAGTCATAGAACAAATATTAATAATGACAGTTATAGAGTTTAATTAGGTGTATCAGATGCTGCAATGATATTTCCAATATCTCTAATAGCTTTCGAAGAAATGAGGAGAAAAGTTATGTTTATATAAAAATATTAAGTTTCATTTTACTGAGTAATTATTAGTCATAGAACAAATATTCATAATGACAGTTATACAGTTTAATTAGATGTATCAGATGCTGTAATGATATTTCCAATATCTCTAATAGCTTTCGAGAAAATGAGGAGGAAAGTCATGTTTTTAAATAAATATTAAGTTTAATTTTATTGCGTAATTATTAGTCATAGAACAAATATTCATAATATCAGTTGTACAGTTTAATTAGGTGTATCAGATGCTGCAATGATATTTCCAATATCTCTAATAGCTTTCCAGAAAATGAGGAGGAAAGTCATGTTTCTAAATAAATATTAAGTTTAATTTTACTGCATAATTATTATTCATAGAACAAATATTCATAATATCAGTTTTACAATTTATTTAGGTGTATCAGATGCTGCAATGATATTTCCAATATCTCTAATAGCTTTCGGGAAAATGAGGAGGAAAGTCATGTTTTTATATAAATATTAAGTTTCATTTTACTGCGTAATTATTAGTCATAGAACAAATATTCATAATGACAGTTATAGAGTTTAATTAGGTGTATCAGATGCTGCAGTGATATTTCCAATATCTCTAATAGCTTTCGAGAAAATGAGGAGGAAAGTCATGTTTTTATATAAATATAAAGTTTCATTTTACTGCGTAATTATTAGTCATAGAACAAATATGCATAATATCAGTTGTACAGTTTAATTAGGTCTATCAGATGCTGCAATTATATTTCCAATATCTCTAATAGCTTTCAAGAAAATGACGAGGAAAGTCATGTTATTATATAAAAATACGTTTTTATTTTACTGCGTAATTATTAGTCATAGAAAAATATTCATAATATCAGTTGTACAGTTGAATTAGGTGTATCAGATGATGCAATGATATTTCCAATATCTCTAATAGCTTTCGAGAAAACGAGGAAGAAAGTAATTTAAAAAAAAGTAAAATTCTGTATTTATTAGTACTAGTGAAAATATTCATAATGACAGTAGTAGATTTTAATTTGGTCTATCAGATGCTGCAATGATATTTCCAATATCTCTGATAGCTTTCGAGAAAATGAGGAGGAAAATCATGTTTTTATATAAATATTAAGTTTCATTTTACTGCGTAATTATTAGTCATAGAAAAAATATTCATAATGAGAGTTGTACAGTTTAATTAGGTATATCAGATGCTGCAATGATATTTCCAATATCTCTAATAGCTTTCGGGAAAATGAGGAGGAAAGTCCTGTTTTTATATATATATTAAGTTTCATTTTACTGCGTAATTATTAGTCATAGAACATATATTCATAATTTCAGTTCTACAGTTTAATTAGGTCTATCAGATGCTGCAATGATATTTCCAATATCACTAATAGATTGCGAGAAAATGAGGAGGAAATTCATTTTTTATATAAATATTAAGTTTCATTTTACTGCGTAATTATTAGTCATAGAACAAATATTCATAATATCAGTTGTACAGTTGAATTAGGTGTATCAGATGCCTCAATGATATGTCCAATATCTCTAATACCTTTCGGGAAAATGAGGAGGAATGTCATGTTTATATATAAATATTAAGTTTCATTTTACTGCGTAATTATTAGTCATAAAACAAATATTCATAATGACAGTTGTACAGTTTAATTAGGTGTATCAGATGCTGCAATGATATTTCCAATATTTCCAATATTTTCAATATCCAATATCTAATGCTAGCTAGAAGAGCCCGTCGCTGACGGCCGACGGAGCGATGGTTATATATTGCTGCCGGTGGTGTTGCCAAACCGCAGTTATCGTACCGTAAAATTATCTATTGAATATCACATAAATACTCATAAGAACGGTAATTCTGATACATAAGACAATAGAAATTTGTAAATAATGATAAAAGTTGTTACACTGGCCTATACTTATTGTCATCATACGTTTGGTATATGCATGGGAATGATATAAAGATCTTGGCACAGACGTCGTGCCGCAAACACAGGAGAGGGAGACGCTGCTGGCACATACGGTGTGCCGCAAGAACTGAATGGGTTAAAAGAGGGTGTTTAGAGAGTGTTTAGAGAGTGAAAGCAACACATAGTTTTGTACGAGAGGAGAGGATGATGTGCGATCAAGAATATCCTCCCGGTGACTACCACACACACCAGGCAGTCTTCAACCACACAACCAGGAAGCTACGAAGCGATCTAAAGCGGAACCGATCACAAGAAGAAGAAGAGGAGGACCTGACGTTGGAGCAGAACATCAAACATCCTGGAGGCCAATGGATTATAGACTCCCAGCTGTGTTGCGTATGAAGGGGCCGTCCGTGGCTCTCCTTGCAAACATGGCACCGACCATGCACAGTTAATGGCTTGATGGGGTCATCCCCCGCAGGGAAGAGAAAGAAATTGAAGAGTGATGTCTGCTCTCAAGGTCCCAGGAACTTCTCCCTCTATTCTTTTTGTGTTGAGGCTCTGCAGAGGGGAATGGAACGTCAAAATGATTATTAAAAAGACAACTAAACAACCGCAGTCAAAGTCTGAGTAACAATGCACAATACGGTGAACACTCTAGTTTGTGTTATTCAAGCAGCTTATCCGTCCGAGCTTCTAACAATACTCGACGCCCAGCCCGACACGAAGCCTTCATTCCAGAGTCGTGGCACATGGCTTCTTGCTAACCAATTACCACCGCAACACCTGAGTGGTTACACTTGGACGGTACAACAGGTGTCCCGTCGCTTACAATGCAAGTGGACATCTTAGCAGCGCGATAGAAGCCGGTGAGGACTGATGTTATTTGGTGGCGGAGGGACAGGTTTGCAAGGCAGCACGTCAGCCACAGAGAAGCGATTCCCCGCAACAAACAGCGACCATAAATCCA
>JAPQNM010000013.1:2937020-2964520 GCA_029783475.1 Metacarcinus magister | reverse complement strand
AGCACACAAAGGCAAGGCAGGACAGAACGAGATGAAAACCAGTTAATAGTCAGGCCAGCGAGCGAAATTAGGCGGTTAAATACAAGAAAAAAAGGAAGAAAAAATAATTAGACAAATTTCTCACGTCATGTAATACCAATTGCTGCCGATGATGATGATGATGATGATGATGATGATGATGATGATGATGATGATGATGATGATGATGATGATGATGATGATGATGATGACAATACCCCAGGCGCGCACCCTTACCTACGAACGCCATGTATATCACTTGTCACTTGTTCTATCTTACCAGGAATGTTACCACGGTGTGTGTGGGGGGAGGCGGTGGCAGGAGCGATAGGAGGCGCGGAAAACTAACCTAATATATTGCAACCTGAAACTTCTGGCAATCTCTGGAGGGGGAGAGAGAAAAGAAGAGAGAGAGAGAGAGAGAGAGAGAGAGAGAGAGAGAGAGAGAGAGAGAGAGAGAGAGAGAGAGAGAGAGAGAGAGAGAGAGAGAAAATATATATATACATACACACAGTCACACACACACAGTCAGGCAGACAAAATAGTAATAAGTACTGACTCTGTAAAGCACAAGTAGTACATATCTTTTGAGTTTAATATACAACACCATAAATTTAGTTGTCAAGTTCCTTATTACATCACCTCACCTGTGTATGTCCTGTCACTGCCCTCACAGGTATTAGTATTAGTATAAGTATTACATATCATTACTTAGAGAAAATTGGGTTTTAATTCATCACCAGTTATCAAAATCTTCCACGAGATGTCACTAGTCAGTCACTAACACGTCAACAGGAGAAAGGTAAGGTAAGGTAAGGTAAGGTAAGGTAATATAAGGTAAGGTAAGGTAAGGTATGGTAAGGTAAGGTAATATAAGTTAAGGTAAGGTAAAGTAAGGTAAGATTAGGTAAGGTAAGGTAAGGTAAGGTAAGGTAAGGTAAGGTAAGGTAAGGTAAGGTAAGGTAAGGTAAGGTAAGGTAAGGTAAGGTAAGGTAGCAAGTGTTCGTATCATCCCCACTTCACGGCACGCTTCGCCAGTGTTCGTGTGTACAGATGCTTCGCCGAACTCTCCCTTGATCTGTCTGTAATAAATGTTTGTGATACCAGAGTTCCAGGAAAGCCTACAAAGGGCCATTTAACTTTTATTATGGCCAGATGAGGAAAGGTGAAATTTGTTCCTTTTAAACTTTCAAGATTCAGATAATACTGGACTCTACTTTACTGTTCATGAGTTATACGTTTAGAAGAAAGGTTACCTGCTGAAAAGATGGGGAGAGAGAGAGAGAGAGAGAGAGAGAGAGAGAGAGAGAGAGAGAGAGAGAGAGAGAGAGAGAGAGAGAGAGAGAGAGAGAGAGAGAGAGAGAGAGAGAGAGAGAGAGATAACATTTGAAGTATTTTTTCAGTCTCATTTCTTTACACAACTAAACTTTAATAGCTCATATCCACTGGACCATCACATTCGTCTTGGCGGTTCATGTTAAAAAGTCAGAGTTTCTTCATTTCTTCGCGCCTTGCCATGAGCTCCCTCCACCTTAACAACACACCACAACAACAATTACCATCTTAAACAAGAGGTATACATATGTAGGTGGCTCTGACGTTGTCTCATTACAATTATGCCAAGTATAATTAACTAACTTCCAACAACATTTCAACACTATATCAAGAAAACAGCAGAGCGGGAAATTCATGCAAAAGGCGCACAACTTAAGTTCCTGAATCCTCATGAAACACAGCTCGAAAATCTTAAGAGGAAGAAAAATCACGCGTCTTGCAGGGAGATTTTACGTGGAATCCAGTTTCATTAAGCTATCATGGCTATTACTGTCATCGTTAGGCGTGAGTGGATTTCAGACGCAAGATATGTGGTTATGATGCACCACGAGCCATAAAAACCTGACCTAGACAAAGCTGGGGCGATGGAACAGCCTCTCGTCAACAGTCTCCGTAAACCATGAGGCCAAGAAAGACGAGGACCAAGAATCAGAGTTAAGCAAAATCTTGTTATCACACGAAAGGGGAAAAGAAAATGACATAAGTAAAGATTTGCATGTAAGAAAACTATTTGGTAATTGTAAAGTCATGTATGCGTTTAAAGTCTTCCTAGAGTTGAAGGTCGTTTGAGAGCAATTTCTATTTGGTATGTTCTCTAATTATTTTTTCGTTTAAACACATCAAGTCCAGTTTTTCCAGACCGTCAAGGCCACGTTCCAGGGTTACGTTAGCTGATCTCAAGTCACTAAGAATTCCACGTGAACATAAACAGCCTGTCAGCTAACTTCCATTTCAATCTAACACCACAACTTCCTATAATACAGAGAAGGAATATGTGGCGTGAGAAATTTGAAGAATAATTATGAAGTCTCGGCGAGGTGAACTGTCAGTCGTCAGCTAAGGGAAGGTGAAGATAGAAACTTCCTTAATGTATTCAAGGCAGTCTTTCCGTGTGGTTATGTTCGCCTTCACTCAAAAATAGAGGTGTAAGTGAAGTCGTCTTTAAGGATGCAACCAGTGACCACCCGCATCTTGCACTCCAATCCAACGCCTCGTCCTCCCACCCCGCCTCACCATCACCAACTTAATCACCTTAAAACATCGGCAGATTTTAAACTACTTTGCTCAATTGCATTAGGCTTTGCAGGCTTTTACAAATTATCGAAAGTACTTAACGCAAATCGCTAACATATTGCAGCTGGATAAAAAATTATTTAAACCTTTTGCAAAACACTTTCCCCAAATTGTCAATCCCATGTCATCCTATCTTTTATTTTTCTACTAATGAGTTTTACGCTGCACTAAACATTTACTTAATGATAAAAAAAAAAAATATTTAGTACTGCCTTAATGATAAAAAAAAAGTAATAGAATGCGTTATAAACAGATTTTACGATCAGCAATTTTATTCGTGCATTGAAAACCGGCAATGCGGAGGAAGGTGTTGAGTTGAACCCTCCAGGCTTCCCTATCCCTTGAGAGCCCCACCTGCTGTGTGACCAAGCAGTAATTATAATGCTGTGACCTTTCTTCACCCTCCACACGAAGCAGAAATCAGTGCCTTTGTCTAAAATAGTTGAACCTACTCTATGCCACTCTGACCTTACTTTTAATCATTACTAATATTATTATTTTATCATTATTATTATTATCATTATTATTATTACTATTATTATTATCATTATCATTATCATTATTATTAGTATTATTATCATTTAACTATATAGCAAGGATACATCACACAGTCAAGTAAAGGAATGAATATTTAATGCAAGAAATCCTTTACACCAGACAGTAAACGACTTATATTCAAACAAAGAAAACAGAACATCTTGCAGAGGCGGCAGCAAGGTGAATCAAAACCTTTACTAGCAAGAGAACATCAGGTTTCCAAGTATTTATGTCAGATACTGCAGCGAGGGTCTTCACGTCCTCAGACCCATCCTGTACGACACACCCTTGCATTAAGTCGTTCTCCTAAAGGCAACGTAAGAGATAATGTGTCTTCGTTCTCACACTCACCCTCCTCTACGCTGCTGAGCTTAGAGACAGACTGTTCTCTTCTAAAAGGCTATCCTCCCAGCACCCTTCTACACCTTGAACGGAAGAATATAAGATTACCTTCTAGAGAGCACTTGATCTTTATTCTATTTGGGGTCTTCTTTCTGGTTGGTTTGGCGGATTGAGTCTCGTGTTAATATCCTCAAGAAAGTGTATTCGTTCCTTGTTCAACGTGTCTCCTAATGGGAAATCAAAGAGAAAGAGAAAGAAATAGTGCTATGGAGAATTATCCTAAATGAAAGAGGTCGTGAATCTGACCACTAATCATCTTCTTTGTATTGATAGTTTACATTCCTTAGAGTTTTATATTTACCGCCATAATATACTTATACTTGCTAAGTCGTGGTAGATGGAGGGGAAAAAAGGCGTGTATGTATACAATAATAACCTTAGGGAGGGTCACGTAGTTAGTACAATATTCACAAGTTATATTTTGTATCTAATGCGAGTAAATAGGAGCTGAAGGGAACACGCCAGGCGCTTAACCACTGCTTTCATCTCCGTTTCAAGAGCCTTTGAGCCAGTGGCAGATTATTCATCCCGCCTCTAGGGACGCGAGGTCAGCACCACATCCAACACACCAGTCACAAGAGGTGTTCATTAGCCACTCATACCCACAAGGCGTGTGATACAAGGCCACAAAGGGCATGATGTTGGTGATCAATTACATATCGTGACATATAGCATAGATAATATGTTTCATTTTATTATTTTCCACACTTTTACGAGTACATTCACCGCCTCGTGCTATTTTAGGCCAGAAAAGTTTAAGGGCAACATAATGGAGAAGGATCATGATGCAAAACAAGACAGTTGCGGCTGAAGAAACACAACACAGAGGAGAGAAAGCCTATGGGAGCAAGTAAACAGATTAGAACTCTTAAGTATTGTGCTGCCGGAACGTCCTTGGAAGTCCTCACGAGAGAAATTTCAGGTCACCTCGGGAACTAAAGTGATACTAACCTTTTGGGAACTATCATTCTATTCTCCTCTTATTTTCTTCGTAGGCGAGACTTGAGGGAGAACAACGACATTTATCAGACTTTATTTTTCTTTGTTCTGAGTTTTGTTTTGAAGTCCTTGGTCAGTCTCTTTGTATCTTTACTTAGGTTTCGAAGGCAGACATACACATAGATAGGTAATTGTATGTTAATTAAGGTTGATCAAAGCTAATTAACGCATCCGACAATCTTGAACAAAAATTATCTATACTAATTAATGCTAAGTAAAGCTAAGTATAGCATATAGTTACCTTGGAAAAATATATAAATCATTAGGTTATAAATCGATAGCAGCGAGGTAACTCAAGGCCAATGACAGGGACAAGAATAAGCTGCAGAGAAACCTACAATACAGGGACAGGATATATCGTAAGCATAACGATAGAAACCACTCACCAAATAGCACATAACGTCTCCCCATTTACTTCTGGAGATAAAACGACAGCAACATCGCCATAAATATTGATAACTAAATATAAATAAACACACACATGTATTCACAGTTTGGATTTCTGCAAACATTCAAGGAAACAGATTCCACTATCGTTTCAAGAAATTTAATACGTTGTTGGCACATGCAAATACGTGATTTTTGCATGACCTTTTAGAAAAACTCAAGCAATGGTGAATTTTATGCTGGCTTTGATAGCAGACTTCAAAGAGCATGGCTGAGAAAAGAAAATGGAGAAATAGATTAGATTAGGTTCGCAAGCCTAAACTAAATCCAATACTATGAAACGGGTTGCATTTCATTTGTTTCCTTTCCTCTTGGTCATAGCAGCAGCCCTTTAACACACCCATCTACACCCACATCACCTCCCTTCACCCTTCATCGGCATCCATCGCTATCTACCACCCTTCATCATCATCAATCTCATCACCAAGCATCAACACCCATCGCCAGTAACCACCACCCATTACTACACCATCACCAGCCAGCCATTAGGTGAAGCGATGGAGCCAAAGACTAACAACTATCACCCCTTTAGTATGTTTTATCCTTACTCAACCTACAAGTCACCTCTTTAACGGGTGTCTTGCTGGTATACATATAATAAGAATGAAAAAAAGTATGATTAAGAAACATGCTGCAAAGAATTGAGGGTGTGTTAAGTAGTAAAATAAATGCGAGTAAGGCCTGAATGGGTGATATTCTTAAAAGTATAATAACAATTTCAAGCAGGGAAACCAGACAACTGTTGCACCTGTCAAAGATAGAGGGAATAAAAATAAATGGGCTAGCAAAGGGGAGAAGCTTAAACAGAGGGGAGACTTTACCTTGCGAAGAATCAACAATATCGTCTTTCAAGTGCCATTGTTTATTTCTTTGTACCTATGAAGACTCAACGACCCCCCACCACCACCACCCCCCATACACACACACACCAAGACTTTCTACACTCTTGAGAAACCCGATAGCAGCCACTAGGCAATCTCGCCCACACACTGCGATATGAACACTTCTACACACACTTCCAATACCAACAAAGGATTAGAAAAACATAGCCACGTACACCCAGCAGTCTGTGTTTCTATAAAGCTTACCGCCTCCTAGCTGTCGCCTCATTACGAAGAATTTATTATAGGTGTGTATATAGGGAGGTAAACACGCATGCACGGACTCACACGTAAACACACCCACACACATACACACACACATACATACATACACACACACACACACAGTACCACCACCTCCACTAATACCGCCAAGCTAAGGATACACAAAGGATAGAAGATAAAGAAAACAGAAACAAACGAATCTACAACACCAACGAAAATATAAAACATAAATTCATTACAATCAATAAACGGAAAAAAAATGGAACATATCAATTACGGGGATGGAATATATAAAAAGGAAAAAAATTGAATAAAAGTAATATTCAAGGCAGAGGCACGTAGGGAGGCCTCACAGGGACGGCAGGTGAACACCCTCTATAAAGGCTATACACTCTACATAGTGTCATTCACCTCAACGATATAAAAAAAATAATAATAATAAAAATAATAACAAAAATAATACTTGGAATTTTTTTTTTCTTTTTTTCTAGCCCTGGATTATTTGTGCGGAAAGAAATTGTCCCGGAAATAAACGTGTAAATTCGTAGTGCCGAAATTACATACAGTCGAATGCTCCTGGGAGGAAAAAAAATGGTGAGGTAAAAAAGAAAACTATATAAAACTTCAAAGCAAATCATAACAATTCATACATACATAACTTACATCTGTGTCAAAAAAATAAACCAATACAGTATGTTGTTTTGTATTATCTAGACACATTAATTAAAGAATACATCATTACAAACGGACCTCAAAGTAACCTAACCTGAACTCATTGCCTGTGGATCCTTTATACTTGCGTGGTGTATGTAGTCCAGCACGCAAGCAAAGACCTGGAAAAGCCTGGAACCCACAACACACCACTGACTAACTTAACTCGCCTGGAACATGACACCCAATCTGCTCCTACAATGTATCCTTCCTTCACTGCCTTCCCAGAGCAACATGTCACCAAATAGAAGGAAATAAGAAAAAAATGTAGCTAAGTACTGTGCCTAAAATAATTAAATGTGATGATAAATAAGTGTGTGTGTGTGTGTGTGTGTGTGTGTGTGTGTGTGTGTGTGTGTGTGTGTGTGTGTGTGTGTGTGTGTGTGTGTGTGTGTGTAACAGAAAAAGCAAACACGTTTCCCCCATTTTTATTCGCACCCTCGCCCCTTTTCCACCTCTCCCCCGCCCACGCCCTCTTCCAGCTCCTCCCCGTCCTGCCCCCCCCCCATCCCCCCCCGCCCCCAATTTCCGCCCCTCCGCTTAACCCTCAAACACGCCCATCAAAAGAAAAACAAATGAATACATACACAAAGGAAATAAATAAATGAATAAATATATATATAAATAGATAAATATATAAATAAAATATAAAAAAACGTGAAAATGTTTGTTAAAAAAAATAAAGTTCATCCAATTGAGAATAGTTTTTCCCCTTTTTTCACCTCTTTTTTTCACCTGTTTTTTCCCTCTTTTTTTCTTTTTTTTTCCCCTCTCTTTTTTTCCCTCTCTTTTATTCCCAAGAGGCACGGCGGCAGGACGCTAATCCGAGCAGCGCGCGGGTATTTTTGGCTTAATAATACCAAAGGTTACGAGTTGGTACGAGAAAGACTGTACTTTATTGGAGGGTGGTGGTGGTGGTGGTGGTGGTGGTGGTGGTGGTGGTGGTGGTGGTGGTGGTGGTGGTGGTGGTGGTGGTGGTGGTGGTGGTGGTCATAAAACAAAAAATATAAAGCTAATATAACACTTAACGAGTCAAAACCTAATCACGTAATATATCAATAGAATACACCGTCCATTGACATATAGATAGATACACACATACAAATAGATAGATAGATATAAATAAAAAGATGAATATAACAATTGAAAATATTTATACAACTCTCCTTTGACTTGAATTTAAAAAGTGGACCATTTAAGACACCTCTGGAACTAACCTAACCTTTCCTTCTCTTTTCAAACTCTTCCACAACATTTATACTTTTCACGGAACAGCAATTAAGTTCTTTTTATCTATTTTTAATCCTTTGGCCATTCTCCAGCACACACATTAAAAAAAATAATAACAATAATCAATCATACTTCCTGCCTGATTAATGAAGTATTTAATGAACAAAACACTCATATTTCCACCTGTTAATGAGACCAGAGGAGGCTGCCAATATTATTTCATGACAGACACGCATCACCTCACGGACACACCGCTTAAACAGGTCATGCCAAGCCAACCCACACACTGCCAGCCTTGGATATCGATGTGTAAATGTTCTAGGCTTTGTGACAGAATATCTCGGTTTATCTATTATTTTCATGCAGTTTTTTTTTTATCTCAGTGTATTTTATATATCATTATCTTTCTATCTTAAATGTGTTGTCTTTCTTATGTTAAATTTCTTGTTATTGAATAGTGTAAATGTTGATATTGTACTTGTTATTATTTTTATTTTGTCCTTTTATCTGTGAATGTTGTTTATCAGTGTAATATATCTACTTATTTTACTATCTTTAATAAGTTGTTTTCCTTATGTTCAATTTATTTTCTTATTATTTTTAATGTATTGTCTTCATTGTTAATTTTCTTGTTATTGAATAGTGTTCCTTTTAATGCTATACTTGTTGGTGTGTGTGGATGCAAGTTATTAATTAAGATAACTTGCTTCTATTTAACGGCTCATCCTTTTCCCTCCTTCGTGCCAGCATACACGTAGCATCACATAGGTATCATTACCAGTCATTTTGTCACCGGATATCATCACTATGCGGTATGTTGTCGCTGTATAATTTGTATTCTAACTCATTTGGCACTACTATTAAAATATACTAAACACACAAAAAAAACTGGATGGCGTTAACCTTCCTAATTACATCATCAAAGTCCCCAATTATTAATGCAGTGATTAGTGCTTTGTTCATTCAGAAATAATATATGTAACAGGCATATACATGGAAAAAAAATTCATGCGAGAAAATATCACACTATTCGTATTTTTCGCCTAGTCTATTTTCAAGTTGTTTTTCTATAGTAAATGTTATCATCGCCACCAAGGACGGTACCTTCTACCAAGCCTCAATGTACTTGTATGTATTAGGATGATAACATGAGTCTTAAAACAGCGTTAGCACTGCATCGTAAAGCCTTACGCTGAGTCTTCAAGGAAATAAAAATCTTCATTATTCTAAACCATGAAAACTGAAACTCAAACTAACATTGTAAAGCCGGAAATTAAACAGATAGAGGATTTGAACCTTTCTGTGAACTCTGTCAACACTCTAGGATGTTCAACTATCATTGCACCAGCCACTATCTATCTATACTCGTGCGTGGGTGTGGGAAGATGCGTCAGGGTTGATTGTGTGTCATGTAACAATGCTTGAAAGGTCAAATTAAAGGCTCAGTAGAAAGTTCAATCCATCGGGATTTGTCGCAAAAGTGCATCGAAAGTTTCCTTGCAAAGATTCCCGCGGGACTTCCAAGCTAAACGTCCTGTTGTCAGTGACTGGCGGGAGGAGGAGCAGGAAGTCACTAAAAATTGCACTTAGCCGTCACCTAAATTATTACATTCTATCATATCCTAAAATTGCTGGAAGGTGCCAAAGGATTACAAACAGAAGGAAACACTGTCCGCTATGACGATTCACTATTTCAAAACCAGCAGATTCATGGCATGTAAAAATAATTGTTTCTCTGCAAACTTCACAAAGCTAAAGTGTGTAAGTCTCAGCTCAGGTTCATGGTGTTTAAATATGTAACAGCATGAAAGGACCTTACAGCCTTAAATGGTAGGGATCATTTTAGCACAAATAATATTGATAAAGGTCCCGCTGATCGATCCTGTTGATGAACGTACAATGTAAACCTCACCTGGAACTCTTGGTACACTTAATGAAGGAATAATTAATGTGGAAGCAAAATATTCAACTTGTCAGAGTGGAACTTCATCTAAACCTTTAATTCGATACAATAATAGAATGACTTCACATTTCTAAAATCTGATAATAATGTTAGTTTATGGACTTGACAAAGCAAATCAAACGTGCTACTTACTGGTGAGAAAGTGATAAACAAAATTCACTTTTTTATGAATTTCTACGTTGTTACTAATATTAAACACCTGCCACTCTCAGGTCTACCTTGTTATACCTCAGTGCTGATTAAAATTATATTCCCTTTTCCTTGCACTCGCTCCCCCAGCATCGTTCGGTAATGTTTAAACACATCCCACACTACGGAAACTATATACGTGTGTTTTAATCTAGCAAGGTATTGACAACAAATACAATGATACAAATTTCTTTTCATTTCTACATAAAAAGATTACACCACAATGTTATAATATCTTCATGATGATAATGATGATGATAAGCTATCAAAAATTGCCATATAAACTTCTGGAAACAGTCAGACGTGCGGTGCCGTCAATCAGGAAGGAAGCCAAGTGTCTTATATTTCAATTAGCAAAACATCGTGAAAGTGCAATGAGCCAACTTGTTCCGGATACATAGATAAAGCCAAGCAGCGAGATAGCATTAAAAATTAACACAACCTAAGTGCACCACATGAAGGGATGAAAAAACACTAACTTTCATGATGTTTTTCGTGGGTTTGTGGTCCTGTGATAGTATTGTTAAGGCATCTAGCACATCGCATCGTCAGGTCAATATCACAAAACAGGAATAGAGTTACACGAACAATTAAAATCATAAATAGTGCAGGCTTCCCTCTCAACAGACGAGGGCTAACGTCTAAGATGTCTTATGGAGATTAAATTCTCACGTAGCAATTGTATTTGGTAATATAGCAATACTGAAATATTTAAGACTCTTAATGACAATACACAGAGGACACCTGCAACCTTAATGTGGCCTCCCTTTTATGGTAATTTATTTTTCTTTAGGGAAATGGTAAAACAAGTGAGCCTTTTTTTATTACGTGTTTTATCGCCCTTGGCCGGTTTCCTATTTGCATAAAAAAAGAACACACATTAAGAACAAACATTAGCACACCTGTTGGCCCTAACGAGGCTGTTTGAGATACACTAAACTATCTGATCGGAAGTGAGAGATATAGGACACCTGGAAAAAGGTGAACATACAACATAAACTCATCACAAACTTGTATACTTTATCACTTCAAAACTAATGAAGTGATGATTGTGGCTCGTAATGTTTTATTATTATTATTATTATTATTATTATTATTATTATTACTATTATTATTATTATTATTATGACTAAGAGTACGTGACCACCATGACATACAGACAGACAGACAGTGTACCGTCACGTCCAAGGGCGGAGTGTGTGTTACGTACGTAGTCAAATAATACAGATTTTACCCCATAAAAAAATAAAAACATTGGTGGGTCATTATGTATGTTAATTTGATGCAAATAAATAACCAACACAATAATGTCATCACAAGAATACCATTATCAAAACAACACCATCACCACTACCATTACACCACCACCACCACCACCACCACCACCACCACCACCACCACCACCACCTGTAATAACACTGCAATATCTCCACCACAATTACCCTTATAATAATAATCAATGGAAGCTGCATTGGTGATTAAGAAATACAATAAAAGAACAAAGAAACAAAGACATATATGCTCGTAAACAGAGAGAGAGAGAGAGAGAGAGAGAGAGAGAGAGAGAGAGAGAGAGAGAGAGAGAGAGAGAGAGAGAGAGAGAGAGAGAGAGAGATAAAGAAACACACACACACACATACACACACACACATCGATCAGCTACTAGATACAAAAAATAGCAATAAAAAAAACTTCCTCCCTATACCCGATAACCATATATAATAACCGACCAACGGATGGATGGATGGATGGATGGATGGATGGATGGATGAATACATGGATGGATGAAAGGATAGATGGATGAAGGTCACCCGGAACGTCTTGCCAATCTTCTCTTTTTTCCTATGTAAGCGATTTTCCTGTTTAATTTAGCGAGTGTCCCATATCATTTCAGGTTGATTTTTGCTCCTGCTCCTCTTCCTCTTCCTCCTCCTCCTCCTCCTCCTCCTCCTTTTTTCTTCTTTAGTTTTACAGCTGACGGTTTTATCTTGTGTCCCGGCAGGATGAAAGAGTGGGGTTTGTTTTTTCTTTATTTTATTCTTCCTTTCATTTTTGTATCTTTATTACATTGCTTCTTAAAGTTGTGCTGACGATATTGTTACCGTAGATCCAGTTCCTATCGTTGTCATGGCAACATCTCTCCCTCTCTAAGGCTCCACCCGTTCACGAATTGAGGAGGAGGAAGGAAGGAGGAGATGGCTGCCTCATAGCCTGCCTCGTATCTTAAAGAAGTCGAGTCCTAACCGAGAAATACCCAGGAATTACGTACAAAATAAGCGTCGCATGTTGACTTGAGTTTAAGACGCGATACTTGATTAAAAAATATCTTGCAAGCCAGTGACAATTTCGTATTTTGGGATAATAATATATTTCAGTTTATCTTTGAATATATAAACTATTCATTGTAACGCCATTTTGCTATCATATGCCATGTGTTGTTGGAAATTTATATGTTCTACTATATAAATCATAGAAAAAAAAGTGTCTTATGATGTCTGAATACTAATACTATTTCGTGATAGGAATTACGATATTTTTTTGTTTTAAATTATGTACCACAAACATGTCATTGTAATATATTGATTGAAATTCAAACTTTGTGGCGACCTTCACAAACACAAACAAGAACAACTGTGAGTTAGTCTAAGACAAATATTCAAGATCACAACTGTATTAAACTTATGATTCATGACTTAACCTACATATATGTATATCGCTCATCCATTATTTTGTCCTTGATAGTCGATGCTTTTGGCCCCACACTTCCTCCTCTATACACTTCCAACCCTTCCCTCCCACACACACACTTGCTTCCTCGTGCAGCTGCTCAACAATATAGTGCGTCACTTCAAGTCAGACGCCCTAGTTACGCTGCATTACTACCAATCACTGCACTGTAGCTATCAAACTTGATATATTTGTAAGATAGCTTCCATGAATTTTAAGTGACTCAAAGAAGCCACGACTCCCTGCACGCATCATGAGCGGGTACACGCGCAACCAAAGCACATCACCCCTCACACCACCACCACTAAGTGACACCCACGCACACCCTCGCACACCCTCGCACACCCACGCTAAGCCCTCACAAAGGCTCACTCATGCAAATAATATCTCACAAATGTTATATTTTTCATAATAATTTGTATCTTATTGTCGCTGAAACGCAACCTCACCTCACCTCGACCTCAACCTAACCTCACAACAACGCTATCTTGTAAAACTGAACAACGACATTCATCTGGGCGAAACAGGTGAAAACAAGAACCTCAAACAGGACACAGTGAAGAACATCAAACCTCTACACACTTATCTGCCACATGTGTGTATTTGTATGACACCCGCTTGCACATGAACGAAAATTAATCAAAACACAAGTAAGCATCGATAAAAGTCACCCACGTAAAGAATTCACACACGAAAAAAGAAAAATATATCAGAGTACCAACAGTGTATACAAAACTAGAGGGTTTAGCACCGGACATCAGTGACACAAGCAAACAACACACCAGACCCAACACCCCCAATCAAGCAGTAAGCCCACGTGCAGCCCAGGATATGAGGTCTGCGTTCAAAATATAGCTTGACTCAGATCCCGGCATGCCAAGAAAATAACGAGGGCTTTACTTTTTTCCATTTTCTGCACCAGTTAGATCACACCGCCATATATGTTTGACGTAAAATAAGAGACGCGGTGTAGTGCTGCAGGATAAAAACTTTTAATTAACCAGCTCGGGCGGGGAGTGGGGTGGAGCGGGGCGGGGCGGGGCGGGAGGGGGACGGGGGGGTAGGGATGGAGCTTGAAACGGGACCCAGGAAGCTTAAGTCTGCGGGGCAATGCTCCCGATTCCACTACTACCACCACCACCACCACCACCACCACCACCACCACCTTGTCCCAGCTGCTCCGCCACGCACTCCGCTTTCCTTCCCGTTGCTGCTTCTCGGTGTATGTGCGTGTGTGTGTGCGTGCGTGTGCGTGTGTGTGCGTGTGTGTGTGTGTGTGTGTGTGTGTGTGTGTGTGTGTGTGTGTGTGTGTGTGTGTGTGTTTACTTTTTAAAGAGGTCACAACGCTCGGTTATCAAGTAATCGATAGCTTATTTTTTTGCTCTTATGTAATTGTCATGATTATACCTTTTTTCCTACCTGTTAGCAGCACGAAAGGACAGCGTCATGCAAACCCTCCCAGACAGACCACAGTAATACACATTGCAACTCTTTCTTACACTAATATCATGACGGAAAAGCAGACAAACGAGCAGTGATCATCAAAAAGTAACTATTTCCCACATACTTTCACAACAATTAGTTCAGCAGACTCGGAAACTCAACACGAAATTCTGGATATAATTGGAGTGTTTGCCTTATAATTGAGCAGCAGCTAAATCACATCAACCACTAAGGCTTCTGCACGCTACACATTAACCCGCACTCCTCCTCCTCAGCCCTTCAGTCTTCAGGCAGGTGCTGGTGCTGGCTCCTGATACACGACCCAAAGCACCGCGTTCGACTCCTAATCTTGGCTTAGTAATAAATACCACCCAACGCAGCTTTCCGTCTTGGTGTAACGCCTGAAGGGTTACTGTACAAAGTTAGGCGATACAAAGGATGCGTTACGGGATTTAGAATTATAAAGTTACAGGGATGAGCTTAGCGCCATTATACGTAAGGTATCTTCCTTCCTTCACCCTTATCTATGCCTTTATTATGAGGACGTGGCGCTATAGTTTTTAAGTTTCGAAAATTACTGGATGACACTCAAGGCAGCGCCATGGCAAGCCTTCTCTTATAACTGAAGGCTTAAGTTTCTCAACGTTAAACATCTTTGGAGTTTTTATCTCGATACAAAATTAATGATGATGGCGTCTGATTCCCTTCATTAAAGTTAATTGCTGGTTTCTTAGAAAGGTCAGTATTAACGAGCATATTGCAGCTCGCCAAAGTGCCTCTCAAACACACTTTAAACTGTACAACACACACACACATATTGCACTAAAAGTCACTAAACACATGTTTGTTCCCTTGGAAATCTTGGAATCCACGTTTCTTCAAATAAAAAGAGAGGTAAAGATTTTTCAAGAAATGAACTCAGACTAAACTTCATGGAACGAGTGCGTCGAGGCTAATGCAGACCCCAGACCATCTTGATAAACTTCCTCTCAGGCTAAGTCAGTATCCCAGTAAAAGCTTCTCCTCCCTTTCCTTAAGCTTAAATCAACCAAGTCGATGAGGCACTTACCTTCCTCCCCACTGAGGCGGCGGCGGCGGTGATGGTGGCGGTGGTGGTGGAGGCTGAGAAGGACACTGACAGAGGGTCGCATTAAGGGCCCAGCCACGGCTCAGCCCATCCAAACACCACACATGTGACAAAATAGCCAGTGTGCAATAGTTCCCTTGTGACTTCCTGCTTATATCCTTCACGCAGGCCATCAATATCGTGTCTGTCAACAAAACAAACATACATTATGAAAGGCAGCGACGATTCAGCACGAGAATAGATATTAACAAGAACGATATCACGTATTGGATGCGATGCTGCTGCGATAAGTCTCTAAAAGCTATTGTAGAAAATGCAAATCCTATTTCCATCCCATTCTCCTGGACGTGGAAACACACAACACATACAGAGATTATATCCACGCTAGGAAACCCAAGGCAGTGCATCCTCTATACGCGACGTTCATCCCCACTTGGCTATGCTTCAGCCCATCTGTGAACTCAACACTAACCTTCACTGCGCCGTGGAATATTCGCTCATTACACGACATGACCTTCTGACAACTGACAGATCCATACCAACGCACAGTAATTACACACCCAAGCAGATAAAAAAAAAAAAAACTAATTCAATTTCCCGCCATATTCCACCCTCAGCTGCCTACACCAAGGAATGTATAGCAATTCTCTCCTCTCTCTCCCTGACCACACTCCTTCACGTCTCCCTACCAGATGCTGAGAGCCACATATCATGAGTATAGGATATTTGTCTGTGAAGATAAGAATGCAAGCAATTCTTCACGTATAGTAAAAATAACGCATAGTCGAACATTTGTGTGATATACTTATATTTAACCAATGACATGCGTCAGTTTGTTGCAGCATTTTAACCTTTGGGGAACGAGACAGGCAGACATACAGACAAATAGTTTCACGTCAAACTCTTCGGGAAAGGGTCAGGCAGATAGACAAACAGACATACAATTCAAAAGCGTACAAACAATGTCAACGTAATATGGTTAAAAAAAAATTCAATGATTCTACAATAGTGAATTATGAATTTGAAAACACAGGTTGGCACGAGTCTGTTTTCACTACGTGTTTTATTCCCCAAACACCAACCTCTGGTCCTGAATATTCTTTTTTATACATGAGAATTCCTATAAATAATGCTGAGTGACAATACAAACACAGGAATATAATAAAGGAAATTTAACACAAGGAGTCAATAAGAACCCTGGAAAAGAAAGTTAAAAGCAATACATTAAGAAGCTTGCAGAGAGGCATTAGAAACAATTGAGTCAGTGCTTGCTAGGTTCCCAGACATGCAAACAGCTATTTTTAGTGCTGTTGTAACCCCCAGGCCCTGATAATGTTTGAGTCATGTTCTGTACACGGGTGACGAGAACCTTTCACAATTGAATTTAAACATTGTACTTTTCACGTCAAAATATCTATCATCACATACGATCACATGGTTGACGGGTTGTTTATAGTTAGTGATGTAGTGTAATAGAAGTGATTTGACAAGATAACAATTAGCTTAAGTGCAAGACATACACAAAAAATAAATAAATAAATAAAAGTTAGCTGCGTGGTCTTTGTCAGTAATTCAAGGTTATCATATTTTACAACTACACTTACTAATCCTCACATTTTGTACAAGCTGAATAACAACCAGTGACGTATATGTATAAATTTAAAAAAAAGTACCTTAGTAAGAATCGATCAAGGTTTATTGTGGTATTTCTAAGGATGCTTCAATTAAGGCAAGGGAACTGATATGTCTCTGCACAGCGTTAGTTCAAGGAAATACCCTTTACCTCCCCACACAAGCATAATATCCCTAGGTTACGTCTAGTCATGTGTAAACAGACCCTCCAATAACAAAGTGCTGTGTTAAGGATGTTTTTACCAAGCTCTTTAAGTAAGGTCATAGGGTTTGTATGATGTAAGATACACCCAAGGAGTTCTAAGTCAATAACTGTAATCTAGGTTTGTTTTACATCAGTTTACATTCATCACTTTCATCATTCATACACATCGCTAAGTAGTATCAGTTATTCAATTCTTGGTTAATTCCAACTATCCACGCACTACATCATCTCCGTACTGCTATTCAATCCTTGGCAAAGTTTATTCCATCACAACCACTTTTTCTTCTTTCTGTATAAGTTACCTGAAGCAATAATTCACAAACGTTCCCTTTCCCCTCCAGTCCTTTCACTCTCAGGACCACAAACTTCTCACTACTGTCTGTCTACCTTCCTTTACCTGATTCTGTTTATGTCAGGAACGAGTGTACTTTTACTTGTTTCACCCGTAAGAAAAACTCTCCCTTCCAGGCGTTTTTTCAGCCTATCAAAGGTTTTTATCTTCTTCAGTGTTATTTCAAATTATTTCTTCCTTTTTCATAGTTTTCTTTGTCGGTATATGTAGTCGTAGTATTTCCATCCAGTTTTTGTTCAATGTTTTCACTTTTATTGTCTCTTCGTAGTATTTCCATCCAGTTTTTGTTCAATGTTTTCACTTTAATTGTCTCTTCGTAGTATTTCCATCCAGTTTTTGTTCAATGTTTTCACTTTTATTGTCTCTTCGTAGTATTTCCATCCAGTTTTTGTTCAATGTTTTCACTTTTATTGTCTCTTCGTATATATATCATGAGTTTGAAGGAGAGTACACTATCTAACAGTGCATCATTCACACACGTCAGCTAAACTTAGACCGTCTCTGATGTCACACTGGAGGCACTCATCAAGTATTAGTCAAAGTCATAAAGTATGTACACAGTGTCAAAATCAAATATAAAGAACATCATGTTTGTAAAGGAAGGGACTTTCTGCACCACACACACACACACACACACACACACACACACACACACACACACACACACACACACACACACACACACACACACACACACACACCAAAAACACCAGACGACCCTCAGTGTATCAAAAATTTATTTCCACCTCATCACGCCGCAACATTTCACAACAAAATTTCACGTGGATAATATAACTTATGTGACACCACTTCAAAACTCATCTGATACATTAGGATACAGTAGTTATGTATCATCCAGCGGTCCAGTGATGATATAGAGCGTTAGCTTGTCTTGTAACTGTCTCACTGCCTCATCTTGTCACAGCAATATAATGGATGGGGGGCACGGAAGGTATTATTAATATATATTGCACCAGCCACACACAGCTTCCTGCCCTCCCTATTCTCCCTCTCCCTCTCCCTCCTCACCAACATATTATGACCCTTTGCTCGCTACATCAATGAGAGAGAGAGAGAGAGAGAGAGAGAGAGAGAGAGAGAGAGAGAGAGAGAGAGAGAGAGAGAGAGAGACAGAGAGAGAGGGAGAGAAAGAGAGAAAGTTTATGACTATTTTTTTGTTTCTCTCTCTCTCTCTCTCTCTCTCTCTCTTTTTCTCTCTCTCTCTCTCTCTCTCTCTCTCTCTCTCTCTCTCTCTCTCTCTCTCTCTCTCTCTCTCTCTCTCTCTCTCTCTCTCTCTCTTCCTAGGAACGATTTAATGCTTTGCTTTATCAACACCATGAAGATAATAAAGATTAATAAGATAAAGAATATATAGATAAATAAATAAATATTGTAATAGATTAAGTATACAAGGATAACAAAAATTCGTGTGTGTGTGTGTGTGTGTGTGTGTGTGTGTGTGTGTGTGTGTGTGTGTGTGTGTGTGTGTGTGTGTGTGTGTGTTTGTGTGTGTGCGCGCGCGCGCAAGAGTTTTTACGGAAGTTAACAAGAAATGGCTGTATAGACACGACAACCTGCACACACACACACACTCACACACACACACACACACACACACACACACACACACACACACACACACACACGTCATGATACCAATGTTTGAAGCTGGCCAGTGAATGGAGGGAGGGACGAGGAGGAGGCATTAGCAGAGGCTCGTGGTAATAATATATAGAAAAGATTGCAAGTACTATTCCTTTTCCTCTACTCTTATGAAAAACTTTAAATTATTTTCTAAGGTTCAAGAGGCAGTGTTTTCAGTATCATGGATAAGAGTGAGGTGAAAAATCCATCGTGCGTCATGACCTAGAACAGGGTTACTATATCTATGTTATCAGTGCATACACACGCATGTTAATGTTGACTTGTTATTACCCTCTTGATGCCACCACACGAACATTCTGGGAACATTTTATTTATATTTGTTTTCTTATTGTGACGAACATTGCTATTAAGCTTTTATTTCGTAATTAACTCATTTCATGCTTTAAATAACATTGCATAAGTAAAAGAAAAACAATTTGAAATATTCCTTTGTAGTAATTGTAACACCATAGTCACTATTCACTGATAAAGTGGATTTCGAAAATGAAAGGACAAAACGCATTGTTTTAATGGTAATTTCTTCCAAAGATATAATCGGACTCTTCTATTTCGAAGAGAGGAAAAGAGGTTTTTTTTCCAAATAGTAGAAGAAAAAACTCCCGGGAGGCTAATTGAGTTCGTTGGAAGAGTGTAAAAATAATGTTATCATCACAAGGAGTGGGACGTGAAGGTACTTGCAGAGTTGGGTTCAGTTCATCTTTTATCTCCACTGAAAAGCACTTTGAGCTATTGTGGAGCTGAACAATCAGGGGAGACATCCATCCTAAGGGTTGTTTGCAAACGTGTTATGCAATACTTAACGAAGACTCACAGAAAAAAAAGTTTATAATTAAATTCCAAATCCATAAAAAAAAACTTGAACCTTACATTTTGACATCTCTTGCAGACAAAAAAAAAAAAGTAAATCATGACTTATTGTTAGTTCAATAGATACGTGCTGACAACTACTTTATGAGCTTTATATTAGTGAGGAGGAGTGTTAATCTACATTTCGACAGCAAGTGTTAAAAAGAGAAAAATTCATAGTAAATCAAAGCGGGATGAATTCAAAAAGAAGTTAAGAATTTTCCCAAAAGAGTAAATGAAGCAGTATTAATAGGTGGAATGATACAAAATAAATATTATGAGAGACAAGGTATAACAAAGACTTCAGGAAACAAGGGGAAGGAGAGGGTAGAAAGACAAAAGATAAACTATATGATGTAGAAAGATAGTATGAATCTGTAATGTGTGTAAATCTAAATCAAGTTCCCTTTAAGGTCACTGTAGCATGTTGAGCGTGAAGGTCCGAAGCTGCATATTTGAACTATGGCTGTACGTGCCCGGGGCGGCGGCTCGGAACTCACGCCTCAGTGACCGTGGGAGGATTTATGTCCCGCTCCGACAAAGGCATTGCGAAAGTCCTCCTTGAGTTTAAGGAAGACAGGAAGGTGGAAAAACCCTTCCACCACGTGAAACACAACACCCTCGTTCCCACACCAGTGCCTCCTCCCCTTTCTATATCCATTAAGAGTCAACTTGTTGCCGCGCTACAACTTTCCCCCTGCCTTGGGAGTCAGACCCACCACGCTTAAGTATCTGATATAGGCATGTGCAGCCCCGTGACTTGAGGACTTGTCGATGTTCACGAGCACAGCTTCCACTACTCGGCTGAACAATGTACGACCCCGCGGATGATGTATCATTATGGGACTCAACAGCTCCTCAGGGGACAGTGCCTGCGTCTCACCGTCTCACAGCTTCAAGTGACTCCAGCCTTTCCATATATTGAAGGGAGTCTAGACATCTGAGTTCTGTCGCGCACACCCAGTCTAACAATAGCACGGGATGGGAAAAAATGACATCAACTGCGACGGAAGCTGAGATGGTGTTGGTGTAAGAAGTTTTCCGAGACGCACGAGTTCAAACAGAATTCGTAATGATATCCTGCAAAAGTGACAAGATATGGGGTTCGTGAAAGTTAGCGAGAACCTAATTAGATTTGGGTTCAGAGTTTAGCGTCCACGTTGCGGTTTTTCTTTAGTCATCACGAAGCTGGGACGACGAGCACGTAAACGAAAACTACCAAAAGAGAACGAACATTCGCAGTGGTGCCGCGACACGAGGCTATAATACTGTGACGACGCGGCCTCATAAACTGGGCCGTTTCGCAGAATAGTGACTATCAGGGAAAGCAATCATTTGCAAAACTCCGGACTACACCAAAATTTAAGGGAGTTTTGATGACAATGCTAACCTAGGGAGTGAACAGAATTAGGTCACGCTGAAATGGGATGGGCATTGTAATGTGCTTCACCTCACGCTGATGTGCATTAATCTTCCAACTCGGGGCAGGTGTCAGAGCAAACCTTTTGTTCGTAACCACACAACCACGACTTTATAAAGGAAGACACACTCCAACCAACATAATACTACACTACTGTCTAGATACAAACAATACTACTAACCCCAATGACTTCCGTTTACTTTCTAAAGACCATTTATTTGCAACGGGGTACACTTTCAACACGACAAAGCTGACAAACGTAACATCAGACCACGCAGACAGACTGACGATCAACACACTGGACACGAACATCAGACATCCATGACTTAGTAGACATGCGAGGCCTCACCCAGTACTACAAAATTCTTTATGAACCCTCCACGCTTGCAACACCATGCATGCACTGTATCTAAACGTGATCTTCATGAAGGCAAGGTTTATAGGAAATCTCTCTCTCTCTCTCTCTCTCTCTCTCTCTCTCTCTCTCTCTCTCTCTCTCTCTCTCTCTCTCTCTCTCTCTCTCTCTCTCTCTCTCTCTCTCTCTCTCTCTCTCTCTCTCTCTCTCTCTCTATCTATCTATCTATCTATCTATCTCTTTCTCTATCTCTCTCTCATCCTCCTCCTCCAGCATATCATGTCAATTTGCTTCACATTTCCTATATTTTCTTGACGCACTCCCGCCTTCGTTCTCTCATCACTTATGATAATCAGTTTATGGAGGTGACGGGATAGCAAGGAAGCTTTGCCCTAAGTGTTAGAGCGTATTGAATGCCAAAGGACTCCTTCAAGTCTAGTATATATGAACACATATATTTGTGACCTACAGAGATGTGTGCCTTCCCTGCACTACACATACACACCCTATTAGTGTTACCGTTGAAAAAGTGTAATAAAAGACACAATGATTATAATTAAATTTCCTGGTAATACATTTTTTTTTTCATTGCTTCAAGCTATATGTTGTGAATGTTTGTTTATTTTTTCTCTCCCTGCCTGCCTGCCTGCCTGCCTGCCTGTCTGTATGTATGTACTTTTCCGAGAACGGTCCACACAGATTTTTACTCTCAAATGAAAGAAAAACAAAACCAGAACAACTTCTTACATTCTTTATCACGTAACATTTCGGGACATTGCATTTCCCATCTCACTTTCACACTGTAAAAACAAGGTCACGATAAAACACACATCTCACCTCCGTACCCGTAAGCAAATAAAAGATAAAACATGAAAAACAATACCAACACAAATATTAAAGTTAAAAGGTAACAGAATTAGGGAAGAGGATTTTAAAATATTGTTTAAAACCAGCTTTTCTTCTGGTATTGTAATTGCAAAATCTTTCTGTTATGGTCGGCGTAAGGAAGGAAGGCACTCTTTAGGCTATGATAGTGTGGTCTTGGTCGTGTCATATATGCGTGTGTGTGTGTGTGTGTGTGTGTGTGTGTGTGTGTGTGTGTGTGTGTGTGTGTGTGTGTGTGTGTGTGTGTGCGCACCGTCTGCAGTTTGCTGGTGCTCCTCATGAAATTGTCCGGCCACGCTCACAAACGTCTGATGGAAACACTATTTGCTCTACCGTGTAATAGCACCTTTACCCATGGTCACCTTACGTCCAGGGATTCCGCTCTAATTTGTATAAACTGCTTCTCACGACGCAGTGCCCCTCGTACCTTGCCTCACTGTCGCTGTTCCCTGTCTCTCGTATGAACATTTTCCTCTTCCTTTCCCACCTTAACACACCCTCATTTCACAGATGTTATACTTGTGAGTAACTCGACCTCTTCTTCTGTAGACCGTCTCATGTCTAGACTAAAACTCATCAATATTCTTCTCCGTCAGAAATATCAAACACTGACCTTAATTCATGTTAATGCATGATTAATATATTAATGCTAATATCTATAACCATAAGCGGCCTCTGTTATCTGGCAGGAAGCTATAAATTATGCATTTGCTGATCAATTATTATTTTCTTCCTATTACCATTTAACAATACGTTTCATCACAAATTACTCGTATTCCACAAACAACTCGAAACAAAACATTCTCACACGCAATTTAATGACAACCAGAATGTCCAGAATCCACACAGTTATTACCACTAAACTTTACTGCCATTTCTAATAGTCCAATAAATAATACCCAGATCCTGAACGTCAATAGAAGAAAGGTGATAGGCAGCGGAATTGTCTCTTAAAGGCATCATAAGATTATACAGCTTGGAAATCCTTTGAAGGTTATAACAACAGTGAAATCAACGTGTTAGTGTGTCGTCAAGAGTGAATGATATTTCTAACAGATCTTCTTTGTCCCTTTTTGTCTGGCCTCATTCGTAACCCAAATATCTAGGACCCTTTCATGGCTATAATAATTTAATTTCACTTTTATCATACGTCATTTCCATCCGCCTTGATAAATCTTTATTTTGTTCATCTTATTCCTTAGTCTGTTAGAGGGAAAAAAAGGAAAATAAGGTAAGTCTCGGGGTAAGGACTGCCTGTCTTCCACCCTTGTACAGACTCCTACTGTATGTACTGCTACCCAAGGTTCTGAGTTCTCGCCCCTCTTCATGTTGTACTATTTTTATGAGGTGGCAGAGTAGCATCTGACAGGTGTTAATAACCTGTGATTGCTAAGTGAGGGGTGCTTGCGTTCTCTCTCTCTCTCTCTCTCTCTCTCTCTCTCTCTCTCTCTCTCTCTCTCTCTCTCTCTCTCTCTCTCTCTCTCTCTCTCTCTCTCTCTCTCTGTGTGTGTGTGTATATATATATATATATATATATATATATATATATATATATATATATATATATATATATATATATTTCACAATAACACTCAAACAGTAGTTGGTGTGGACATGGAAAGGTTTTTTTGAAATATTTTGCAACACATATATCATAATATTTAACCGGAGCGAGAGCGGACCGTGATCGAGTGTCCATCCCAACATTGAAATACATGTCATAATACCAGTATTTACCCGGAGCGAGAGAGGACCGCGACCGGAGCAAGACCCAAGCTCTTATACAACAGGTCTTATACCGAATTGATATTGTGTTAAGAAATGGTTGGACTCTTGACACTGGTACATATATGAACAAACAGCACGTTGCTAAGTGTTACAAGACTCATAGGTTAGGGTGATAGTTCTATGATTTGAAGAAACATAACGTGGACCCAGATTGAATAAAGACACACTGAAAGAGTTCTTGGAGGCAGCGCTCTAAGAATGCTTGTTGGAACAGGATAAATAATGGTTCACTAAGACGAGGGCAGGAGTGTAGGAACATAGAATGGACATCATCTGGGGTCCAGGATACAGTCCACATTGTTCTTTAAAATCCATCATTATACAAACAGAGGAATATAGTGTAAGAACCTGACAATGTGAGAAACAAGTGCCGTGCGTTGGAGGCCTTAGGTAGAGACTCGAATTCTTCTTCAAGGAACTGGAGGCAGTCTAAGGTCCAGCTCTTCTAAGGCAACACATTTTCTGCCTCATGTGTCTCATCTTTACCAGAACATCAGTCTCTGCCTTGCAATGTTCGTCGTGTGGCAAAGATTCATTCCTAGACATTTTCTCTTCTTTCTCTTTTTTTCTGCCTCGTGAGTCTCATCAATACCCTTCACTTGGCCGTCATTCTCTGCCTCGCTGTCAGGCAAACATTCATCCTCAGCCCTTTTCTTTTCCTCTTTTTCTGGAGCAATTTTCACCGTTTTCTTTTTTTTTGAACCAGCGCGACAAACAACCGAGGCAAGACAAACATACGATCTTGTCATTTTCGTCTGAATTACAATCTTTTCTGTGAGATCCGCTGTGTTATCATCCTTCATAAAACTCGTAGTAGCAGGAAATTCTTACTTGCTGACATCATCTTGCCGTTAGGGGAGTGAGACCATAATAAAAGATGCAAATATATTTCTTTACTAATTCATAGCTATAAGTCCAAGCTTAAGAACTTCAATAGTGTTCAGCTTTAGCCTTCAATTCCTCACTCGACGCCTCTTACAAGCTGGAGGAGCTGATCGAAACACTCAAAATGGTGCTCGTCCAACCTGTTGCAAGTTAAGATTTTCACCTCAACGTACACTCAATAGCACTTGTTATGGACAGGAAAACGCTCGTAATGTTGTCGGTGGCTGCATTGGGCGGTACGATTATTATTATTTTAACGTAAAAACACGACACAAGAATAATAATGATAAGACTTTCGCATCTCATTTGTTTATTCACTCACAACGTAAAATGTCTCGAGCAAAAGTTTGAGGAAAGAAGCGGAAAAAACGCACAAGACAAGAAGGCAAAGCAAGAAAAGCCAAATATGTGAGAGACTGAAAGAAAGAAATAGAGAGAGAAGGCTCCCAACAAACATTTTATCTTACGAAGTGAATAAAAAATATGTAAATGTGAAACACAAACAAAAAAATATAAATAAAACTACATAGGAAGAGCTAAATAAAGTATCACCAAAAGACAGAAGCAAGAAATGAGAAAGAGAAACGCGAATGTGAATATATATAAAAAAAAATAAAAAGAGAAAATCATAGTTTATATTTAGAAAAAAAAAACATACAGTGAGATCAAAATCAATGACAAAAACCAATTATCATGACCTTGAAATATAAAAACTACGAAATTACTGAATGCACAAAAAAATATATATATATATAAATAAATAAAAACTCCACATTTTTGTAAAGAATGGATGCTGATGAGGAGCGATGTAAGGTAATGGCAGTCAGAGGTAGTGAGGCTAACTATAATGGTGCTAATGGGGTTAATGGGTCTTGATAGGGTTGCCGAGTGCTGATAAAACTGATGCATTGTGGTGAGTGTGGAAAGTGTTAAGTGATGGGCGTGTGATGGGTGTGAGGGAGGTAAATAGTGTTGATGGGACTGATGGGATGAAGAATAATGATGAGTAGTTAATGGTGAGTGATGGGTAGTGATAGGAGCGATACAGGTGACTGGGTTATGAGGCTGATGAGTTAAAAGTGAGTGGTGATGAGGGGATTGGTGATAAAGTGGTGGTGAGTGGGATGATGAGAGAAATGGGTGGTGATGGTGATGGTGATAGGTGGTAACAATGGGTGCAGTGGTGTTATGGGTGGTGGTGGTGATGACGTGTGGTGTGGTGCAGAGGATTATTAACAAATTATACTGATCTGATTAATATTTTTGTTTTATTTTAAATGCAATGACGTATCTTAACTCAAATCAGTCACCACTAAGTATGAAAATTGATGTTTCACTCGTAATGATGAGAAAAGTAGTGTACAAATGTGGCAGGATATTATAAAAAAAAATAAATAAAATAAAATGAAAATAAATAAATAAAATATATAAAAACATGCAAAAAAAAAGACAAACTAACAAAACCACACGTTAAAAAAAATAAATAGATAAAACACAGCCACACAAACATAAACAAACACAAACAAATTAGACACAAACACACACACACACACACACACACACACACGCAGTAAAGAAAATAACAATAAAACAATTACAAAAAAACGAAATAAAACAGAAACCACCGAACAAAATATATATAAGAAGAAAGAAAAAAAATCCTTTCAAACAGCAGGCTATTTGAAGGCCAGCCAGGAGACGGAGCATTAGCTTTTATGTGCCCAATAATGACACCGCAGCTGTTACCGCTCCGCCAACCACAAGAGGGCAGCACTGAGATATAGGAGGGAAGGGATAGAGAACCAGGAGAGAGAAGGGAGCTAAAACTAAGGATTGTAAGAGAGTATAGTATAGGAAAGGAGAAGAGGATACTTGTAGAAGGTGAAGAGGTGACGTTTATGGGAGAGCACTATAGAAGAGAGACGAGGACGTGTGTAGGAAGGACTAAAAGAAAGGATTAGGTTGTAGAGTGCTGAAGTA
>JAPQNM010000013.1:2919520-2932020 GCA_029783475.1 Metacarcinus magister | reverse complement strand
AATTTCAAAGTTCGTCTTTAAGGCAATTCTTAATTTGCCGAGCCAGTTCAATACTCAACAAACGAATGATGCAGTTTACACAATGAAATAACAAAGAATTTATTATATCATGGATGTTATGTCAAGCATTATTCTCTTCATTCCACTTTGGGCACTTAAAGTTTTCCTTATAAGACTTTTATAATACTACAGGTTGCTAATTCATGATAGAAATAACAGAATTCACTGATTATAAACCATTCTCAGAGAGATAGAATATTCAGAAAATATAATGAAAATTAAGAGCAAAGGGGAGGCAATAGTGAAGCTTATGAGAATGATAGATGGTGGTGGGAGGATGCATGAACAGGAAGAAACTAAAAAGGGGGAAGTGATAGAAGTGATAGGAAATTTGTAGAATGGAAAGGCAGCAGGAGTTGATGTGATTACAGCTGAGATATTAAAGAAATGGAGACTGTGATTGAATGAAAGCACAGGATATGTGGGTTAGCATAGGAAGAAGGAAAGATTCCTTGAAACTCAGCAAAAATCATCATTATTGCATTCTACAAGAGGAGTTACAAGAATTCTACCACCGTAATCCCTGCAGTTCGTAAAAGACGACAAAAGAAACGGAGCGAGGGGTCTCGGAAACCCCTTATCTGTATACTCTCCTACAAAAAGACAAGGCGTAAAGGAGGAGGGGAGAGTAATGTCTCCATGAGCCCTGTTGTGTCTTGTCTTGGCTACCTTACTTTTGGTGGATAATAGCCTGGGAGTATATAGATAGATAGACAAGGAGAAGGGTAGTATAAAAAAATGTGATAATTATGATGGTTTAAGTCTCTAAGTATATCCGGAAAGATTAATAAAAGAATTGTAATTAAACGGGTGTAGATCACATCACTCAGAGTAGGATTAGGGAAGAGCAGAAAAGGCTATAAGAGGTAAGGCTCGAGATGGTAAAAAAAAATACTAATAAAAGGGAAGAAATTTTACGCTGCATTCAAGGACCAAAAGAAAAAGTATGACAGAACTAATTGGACGGCAATGAGGGAAGTATTGAAGGTGTATGGTGTGGATGGTGTGAAAGCTTTTTATAATGATTGACAGACATGTATCAAGGTATATAGTGAAAAAAGTAATAGTTCTGCAATATATGGGTATGTGAGGCAGGGATGTGTGATGTCCCCATGGCTGTTGAACATAAATATGAATGGTGTAATAAGAGAAATGAAAGCAATTGTAGGTTATGTATGAATGGAAATGTAAGTAATTGGTGGTAAACAATTATTATTATGTTTGCTAATGATACAGTCCTGCTTGTAGGAAATGAGTGTCTTGTAAAAGCTGGTCAATATTTTTGATAGTGTGTAAAAAGTAGAGGTTACATAAAATTAGGCTACATATAATTACATCAAAATCAGACCACACAGACCCTAAGGTGTAAACTAGGTGGTCTTTCCTTAACCTAGAGTAAACGCTATCTAGTGCAAACATGTACACAATTTAACAAAGTCAGAAGCAACATAGTGAAACAGCAACAGTTACATCGGGTCATACAACCTCCATCAAAAACCTTGTTGGAGGAGACGGTAGTTAAGTTTGCGTTTAAAGGAATTTATTTTTGTACACTGCACCACGGAAGAGGAAAACTTATTCCACTCTCTAACGACATCATTGGTAAAGAAGAATTTAGTGCAGTCGAGTTGTATTTGTCTACATCTGAATTTTATTCCATCGATTGAAAACAGTTTATTTCCGTCAACATTCGTAAACTCTTGAAGTAAGACACTCTATAATGTTTCCTCGGATATAATAATTTCTCGGAGACGACGTTTCCCGCGAGCACTTTAAACCGATTTAAGACTGTTACTGCATACTCATGAACACATGACGAGTCCTTCAGTTTATCAAGATGGAACACATTGTGATCACATCTTGATATCTTTCTTGACTTGACATGAAGCTTGAATGTTGCAACAGCAAGCCTGTGGCCAGTTGCAAAGAACTTGGCACTCCGGTAAACCCTGCAGTTCTGGAGGATCCTCCAGCGCGTACTAACGAGGATGTGATCGATCAATTTTTTGCTATTGATATAATAGTTTCCCCAAACTTATACGTCCATGTGTGTGTGTGTGTGTGTGTGTGTGTGTGTGTGTGTGTGTGTGTGTGTGTGTGATGCTTAGTTATCAACCATTCATTTCTAAAGCCACATCCACACCAAAAACTCTTTAGCTAACTATAAAAAAAAAATTGCATGGCATAACAAACAAACATCAGATTAATTCAAAACACATCAAAATCTATCAGAAAAAAAATTGCTTTATCCAACAAACAGACTGGACCGTCTTCCGAATCTTTACCAAAAAGAGACCATTAGCATGTTATATACCTACTTATTTGTTAATTGTGATAAGTAAAATCTAAAGTTCGTAATGAACCAAGGACAGCATGGCTTTCGAAGGGGTAGATCCTGTCTCTCTCAACTCCTACAGCAATACGACAACCTATTTCAAGAACTTGCCCGGGGCAACAATGTTGATACCGTGTTCCTAGACTTCGCAAAGGCCTTTGATAAGGTGGATCACGGTGTCTTGCTTCACAAACTGCGAAATTTAGGAATCACAGGCAAGATGGGAGCTTGGATACACAGCTTCCTCACAGACCGATCACAGATAGTTGTGGCAAATGGAAAACACTCACTGCCAAGTAAAGTTGTGAGTGGCATACCCCAAGGATCAGTATTAGGGCCCCTTCTTTTCATTATACTCATGGGGGACATTGACAAAGGAGTGAGACACTCGGTGATATCATCGTTTGCTGACGACACAAATATTAGCAAGACTGTATCCACAGTTGGGGATGTGGATCAGCTACAACAAGATCTCAATGCAATATACACCTGGGCCAGGAACAACAACATGTCTTTCAACAATGAAAAGTTTGAGTTGCTTAGGTGTGGGAAAGAGAAGGACATCATACAACACACCTCCCTTCACACCACCACCAACCCAATACAAACGTCCTCCCATGTCAAGTGTCTGGGCATCCACCTGAGTGACGACAGCACCTTCCACCACCACATTCACCAAACAGCCAAAAAGGCAAGAAGATTAGCGGGATGGATCCTAAGAACTTTCCACACAAGAGAGCCGTCCTGCCTGCTTACACTGTGGAAAGCTCTTGTGCAACCAGTGCTGGATTACTGCAGCCAACTTTGGTCACCACACAAAGCTGCAGACGTCCAGGCCGTGGAGGCAGTCCAGCAATCCTTCACCGCACACATCAGTGAGGCCAAAGGACTAAACTACTGGGACCGACTCCAAAAGCTGGGGCTTTACTCACAGCAGAGGAGGAGGGAGAGGTACAGGATAAGATCCTTGAGGGACTTGTGCCAAACTCCTCTCCCCCTGACTCAAAAATAGTGGCTAAACTAAGTCCCAGAGTGGGGAGAATGTGCTGTCAAAGGACACTCCCCAGCCAAGCCTCAGGGAGAGTGAGGACCCTCTTGACTGCCAGCCTCACTTACAAAGGCCCTCAACTCTTCAACTCCCTACCACGACAAGTCAGGAACACCACCAACTGTGACGCAGTACACTTTAAGAACCAGCTGGACAAGTTCCTGAAGAGTGTTCCTGACAAGCCGCCAGTACCAGGATATTATACCTCTCTGTGTCGAGCGGCATCCAACACCATACCGGACCAGATATGTCTACAGAAAAGAGACACTGGTCACGGGAGTAGCCGTGGATCACCATGGCTGTGAGGGGCTACCTCAAGACTTCATCAAGTAAGAATCAAGTAAGTAAATGTCCAGTGACTTGTAGTATGCGTTAGTGCCATTAGGAAAATGGTAAGCAATGTATAAATTCCTCCCTTAATTATAACTACGTCATTTGAGGTTATAATACACTTGCTCGACCAACCCTGAAATAATGCACAATACATAATAAACAACAAATAAACATTGAACTACTTCACACATGCAGACAAACATACAGCCTCACACATAAGTACAAAATCACAAACACCCACATTGACATTGACCTACATATACATAACTACTCTAATAATAATAATAGTGAATAAGGAAATGGTCATGGAATTTACCTTACCTCGAGACAGGCACCATCAAGCTTCTCTCCACACCCGTGACCCTTCCTTCAGTCTTGCCTCAGCCCACACCTGCCACAGCCCACACCTGCCTCGTCTCACACTTATCACAGTCCCATTAATCTCACGCTCTTAATTCCTCCCATAAGGTAATGATCCAGGGAGGAGGAAACAGTTACACACGTAAAGATGACTCTCCCGAACTAGGTATTTATATATCGTGTAGTTTTGCTAGGGTTAACGAGGGAACGCTACCTCTCTCACCAAGTAGCTGCCATAAGCCAGGACAGAACTCATTACTCATTACTCATGTACTGTAACACACATACAAACCACACACACACGCGAAATGTACACGTGTTCGCCGTTACCCGTGATATTGTCTGACTCATAGTTTTTTTGGTAAATACAAATCACATGACACGTTCCATATATCATCCTATTTATCTGTGAAGTAACTTAAAAATATTGTATCCTCTAAAAATAACTGATGAAAGAAAAGTACAGAGTATTCGATTTTACCAATAATATTTCTAAATTTGTCAACAACATAAGGACTCAACCGCGTGTTAGCGGTTCACTTTAAACTTTAAAGTGAACTTTAAAGTTTAAAGTACAGTATTCATAGTTTTGTTAATCTACTTACTCACCATTTTGTTAATCTAAATTTACATTATTATTCCTCTTTCCTATCACTTTATATATAGATTTCCCTTAGTTGTGAAGACTTATATAAATAGTGTGATGGCCAAGGAAGGTAGAAGTGTGGAAAGTTTGTTATGTGAAGTGATATATATGAAAAAAGTACGTGTTTGAAATAAGTGAAGGAAGAAAGAAGAAGGAAAAGAACCAAGGAGAAGAAGAAGACCAAGAAGTTATATTATAGATCGACATAGATTACAAGATGTTAACTATACTACGTGTGTCAACTTTACACTATAAGTAAGTACAATGTTTAATTTTGTTGTTTACATTGCTTAATTTTGTTGTACCTGTACCATACCCATTTGTTAATATTATGCGTTTTTTAGTTACAAGAGATTTTTTTTTTATATAAATTACACGTCAAAAACAGGTATTATTACGGAAAACGACATCCTGTACACAATCAATTCTTATCAACATAATTGTGTAAATCTCGTCATTCTGAATCTTTTGAATACTTAATTGGCTCCGAAAATTTAGAACTACCGTAATACTGAAGATTTAGATTGTAACACTGATGTGAGAGCGTGATAACAGGGCAAGTGGGATGCATGATTCAGCAATTTTACCCCAAAAAAATTCACATAGGCCGAGTACAAAACGTAGCCTACTACATAAAACTTAATGAGCGTAATTAGCAATAGTATGTGTTATATATGATAGGATCACTACATCAGCATACCATTAAGGGACACATTCCATTAGTAGTGCACATTATTGATTGTATTTAACATCATTTATTGCATTTAGTCTGACATGCACTACTTCTTATGGTAATCATCCATTATCTCTACATTACATGAATGATTATACCACAGAGGTCTCGAACATCTTTTAATTAATTATATGTTGGGGTCCTTGATGCATTTTTCCTGTTGTATTATGATATTCTTCACCTTATATCATCCTTTCATTGGCAAGATTTTTTTTTTTCACTCATAACTTATACTACATCTATAACTCCCTTTAATTAAAAGTATGTTGGGGTTCTTGATGCATTCTTCCTGTTGTATTCTGATATTCTTCACCCTTTATCATCCTTTCTTTGGCAATAACTCTCATAACCTTTACTACAACTATAACACCCTCCCTGCCTCTCTCCATCCCTGCGTGGTGATCTTTGCGCCACACACTCGCTATAATACCTATTGATTAAAATGTTCTTCACTAACCTATTACACGGTATTGTGAACTATCAAAATGTTACTACCAAAACCTTCTTCCCTTTTCCACACTACCATAACTATATATTGCCTGTCATAGAACTGTCGTGCTGCTGATAAAGATGAAGATAAAATTCCTATAGTACAATTATACCAGGTCTTTGCTAACCTAACCTAACCTAACTATCAAAATGTTACTATTTAAACCTTCTTCTCTTTTCCTTACTATCATAACTATACATTGTCTGTCATAGAACTGTTATACTGCTGATAAAGATGAAGATGAAATTCCTATAGTACAGTAATATTAGCTATACAGATCTTTGCTAACCTAACCTAATTATCAAAATGTTACTATTTATATCTTCCCTTTTCCTTACTATCATATCTATACATTGCCTGCCATAGAACTGTCAAGCTGCTGATAAAGATGAAGATGAAATTCTTTTGTTATACCGGGTCTTTGGTAACCCGCATCAGGTGATAACCCGTTAAGGTCATGATTCATGAATTAATCACTTTTCCTACGTCATGACCTTGGAGTACGCCCTGACTTTTTTGAATTGTGTAAATCAATTGACGTAAATGTCACTTCGGCTTCTGCATCTTTTATTTATCAAGGTTAGAAGAAGGATGGACAAAAGGGGAAGATTACAGCCGGTGATTTACTCGAGGGATTAATCAGACGAATCATGTGAATCATCATCATTGTTTCTCTTCTTCTCTATCTTCTGTTTTTTCCTCTTCTATTGATATTTTTTCTTAGACTAGTATTGCATTTTTATCTTCATTTTCCCCATGTGTGTGTGTGTGTGTGTGTGTGTGTGTGTGTGTGTGTGTGTGTGTGTGTGTGTGTGTGTGTGTGTGTGTGTGTTGGCAGGAGAAACGTTTGATGCTGGCAGAGAAGAGGACAGAAGGAATGTGCAGGGAAGACATACACAAGACCATATGCAGTGGATGTATGTACAACGTAGACGTGCATATTTCCCTCACACACACACACACACACACACACACACACACACACACACACACACACACACACACACACACACACACATGACCCAGTTTTCTGATGGCTTTCAACAAGGATCATTTACCCCTAACTTTTACACCTTCACGAGGCAGGTGTGTTCGGAGAATGAAACGGCCGTGAAGATTGACAGGCACACAGACAGACCACGCTGGGTATGGGTATGGGCAGGTAGTTTCGCTGGCAAGGAAGAAGGTCATGTTGAAGATACGAAGTTATAGTATATATATAGAACATGTGTAAAGTTACTGGAGCCTCGGCCTTACATTAACATTAAGAAAACAAATAGTGCGTGTGATGAGAGAGAGAGAGAGAGAGAGAGAGAGAGAGATGCCAGGGAGTGGAGAGACGTAAATATTTATGTTGACGCAAAGTACGCCACAACGACCTTCAGCTTGCTATTGACAAGGCTTGATGAGACCACTCCATGGACACACACACACACACACACACACACACACACACACACACACACACACACACACACACACACACACACACTGCCACAAGCACTGCGTTATCTCAGTGGTAACATCCCAGCCTGTCACTTACATGGCTGAGTTTCGCGTCCAGCGCATGTTTTTACTGATGACCGAGAAGATACTGAGTAAGAGGATGTTGTTTGTAGTGTATAAAAGGTTACAGTATTACTCATAGATCGTTCTCCATAACCTCTAAGCTATCTCCAGGAGGGTAGATCATGATTCAACCTTTGTAATCTTCAAGACTGTTGGAAATTTAAGAATCCACACACAGCCACATATTGCATAAGATTCATAGATACAGATATATAGGTAAATATGTATGTAATGTACGAGTATAAAGTGATTTTCATATTTTCATGTATTGTATAACTGGTTGGATATAGAAGTGGTGGTGATGGTGGTGTTGGTGATGGTGATGGTGGTAGTGATAATGGTGGTGGTGGTGATGGTGGTGGTGGTGATGGTGGTGGTGGTGGTGATAATGGTGGTGGTGGTGGCTGTGTGACCTCCATCATAGGAAAGGGTTCGGTGTTATCACATTTTTTCTGATTCTAGTGTTATCTTTAGCATGTTATCTAATCGGGGCTTATCAAAGACATCCTTTACCTGTTTAAGCACCTCGGAACAAGATAGTGCTAATACGCCCCTGGGTAGAAACTAGCATAGTCATTTTCATTTCATTTTTCTTCCTCTTCCTCTAACGAATGTCACTAATTATCACTGGAAAAGCTATTACTTATGCTATTGTTATTATTATTATTATTATTATTATTATTATTATTATTATTATTATTATTATTATTATATTACCACATTTGTTTACTATTGTGTGTGGCTTGTCGTCTACATCTATTTCTTGTCTCCTGTAGGAAGGATAATCATACACACACTCACTAGAGGGCAGGGCTGTTGGTTTTCCTATCCTGTTGAGTTGCAAGGTCACACACACAACTGGACCATTTTCTGCTAGTTGAACAGAGATTACAGCATGAAAGGAGACACACCCAGAGAATTCAAACCCCGGTTCTCTGGGTTGTGAGTCTAGCACACTAACCATTACACCACTGCATACCCCCCAAAAAAATGTGTCCTCCTCCTCCTCCGTACCATCATCATCATCATCGTCATCACTCGTCGTCATGGGCTTAGGCAGTGACAGTTGCTAACTTACTGCTGATTCATCTGATATTACGTAACAATTTTTTTTTATCGTCACTGATCCTTTCTTTGACTGATATCATTGCCTGTGTGTGCCAGTTGGGTTCAATGCTCTCTCTAAGGGTAGTGTCCTCTAGCCTCCTATTCAAGAGTCCTGTTAGGGAGGGAAGGGGAGAGGGAGGGGGATAAGGGGAAGAGGGAAGGAGAGATGGATGGAAGGTTATATAGAAGTGGACACTACTTCCTTCTCTAACACTTTATTTCTTTCTCTAACGTTTTATTACTTTCTCCAACGTTTTATTCTCAAAATATTAATCGCTGAGACTTGTTAAGAAGTGCTGTTGTAGGTATGAGGAGCCATAGATATATATATTATACAAGTTACTCTAAATGACAGTATAACATATTGGTCAGTCACTTATACATGGGTTCATGTCAATATTGGTCATCATTCTAAATTCAAGAAAACTGGCTCAATATAGCTTGTTATTGCCTATTGAAGATGTACAACTTTAAATCATTTGCTCTTTCACTTTTCTGTGAGGGAAATATTTCTTTTATTATTTGGGCCAAGAAAATGTGGACCAAAATTTACGTCAAAACCATTTGATGCCGTTTTACGGCACAATTATTAGTCCTAGAGCAAATATGCATAGAAACAAATTTGTAGAGTTTGACAAGGTCTAACTGATGGTGCAATAATCTTTCCAATATATCTAATAGCTTTGGAGATAATGAGGAAGAAAGTCATGTTTTTTAAAAAAGAATAAATGTGAAATTTCTCGGTTATTAATATTCCATTATCATTATACTATAGCTCAAAAGAATGGGCATTTTCTGCTCTCTCTTTATTACTCAATACATTTTTTAAGTATACCTCATACTTTTCGAGTTATTTAATTAAAAGTGTCGCCGAAATCCGTCCCGGGCAGGTTTTGCCGGAGAGATATGGACTCCGTTATGTTGCGGGAAAAAATCGTTTCCCCTATACAAACTAATGCAGAAAGGGAGATTCAGGACCAGCATTTGACATCTGACAACCCACTGACCGTCAGTGGGTTACCAGATGTGAAATGCTGGTCCTGATTCCCCCTTTCTTCATTCCTCTACCTCCCACGGCTTGGCACCATGCAGCCGTCCCCTGCACTTACTCCCTCCAACCCCGTCCCTTCAATCCTTTTCTGCTCCCTCCCTCTCCCGTTCCTGTTTCCTCTTTCCTCCCTCCACCTCCCCAGCCTGTTGCCTACTCTCTCTGTCCATCCTCTCTGCCTTCCTTTCTCCTCATCCAACACCTCTCTCACTCTCATTCTCTCTCTCTCTCTCTCTAGTCATGTTATATCTTGTTATTTCTAAGTCCTTCTTCCATCTATTTCTCAGCATTGCCGATAAGGATGACGATTACGCTATTTTTAATGATGAGGATGGTGAGAATAGAAATATATATGCCTTAGTAATAGTAGTAGTAGTAGTAGTAGTATTGTTGTTGTTACATATGGTTCATAAACAAATTGATAAAAAGGAAACAGTGTGAAAAACCAAAGACCAATGGAAAAAGATGTTAAAGTTACTGAATATGATAATAGCAGTGTTCGTTTATAATTAGTGAGGCATAAGAACACAGAGCAAGAACTACAACACGCACAGATAAAGATAAGGCTCGGTATAGTAGCTCAACAAAGAGATGAATTGATAGTTCTAAGAAACAACCTCCGATTTGGCTCCTCGAGAGACATATATTTCTACAAGTCCACCAACCAGAAGAAAACGGAGAAAAGAAAACCAGTGGGAAACAAACTGAGCAAGAGTTTTCTAGTATAGCTGATGAAGGAATGGGGTTACTGGCAAACACCTGCGTTAGTATGATGGACAGCATGTGAATGCATGAATAGAAAGTCTTATGCTTGTGCTAAGGAGTCGAGGGAGAGGCCGGGCATGCAACAAGTTCAAAAAAGCATGAATCATGACTACTGGCATAGAAGATACCAGAAGGAGCATCAGTATGGCGGAGTGAAGGAAACTGAGAGAAAACATTAACTTTAAATAGAAGGGAAATTCAGACAAAGGACAACTACTTCTACCTATATGTAACTACGCATATTTTGTAATATTTGCATCGTAGAAAATATATATGAATAACGCAACTCACATTGGAAGGTATTTCCTGCACATGATCCCACGACATACGCTCTTTCACAACGTAATAGACGATGGTTAATTCACGGGAGTGCGAGGTGCGTTGCGTCATGATATAGCATGACGCCCCCCCCCCACCCCCGCCCACCCATCCACTATAGTGGATGGGGGGGGGGGGGGCGTGGTGGCCTAGAGGGGTAACTCGTGCTTCATGATGACACCGCGACATCACTACGTAGGTTCAGGAAACTACTGAAAGTATCTCTTATATGTCCGCTACTGGCGACAGCCTGGCGCTCAAAACAATGTAAGGGGACATTTCAGAGCTACGTAATTTACATCCTGGTTGCACTTGTGTCAAATTCACAAGTTCATAACACATCACCCACCCTACCCATGCCCTCCTGTCTCTTCCTCACCATTGCATCACATCTCAATCCCCAGGGAGGCGTGTGGGTCACAAGCATGGGATCCACCGTTCATGTGTCGGCCGCACGCCACCCTCATTAGCATATAACCGCGAAGTTGAATGAGAGCGTGACAACCCTACCCAGAAGAGGCTTCCAACGTGCTTCACAGTGCCTGTTAAGCCCCTGGAAGCTTGGTGTGGCCGCTGCTGGGAAGGGTGGCTGGCGAGGCTTGGGGACGTGAAAAGCAGGTCAAGGGGGAAAGTTCTTGAAAGATTTTAGTAATTAGGTTAACAACTACTACTACTACTTTTACTTCTACTACTACTACTACTACTACTACTACTACTACACTATACTACTACTACTACTACTACTACTACTACTACTACTACTACTACTACTACTATTACTATTACTATTATTACTACTACTGTTGTTATTGTTATTGTTATTATTATTATTATTATTATTATTATTATTATTATTATTATTATTATTATCTTCCACGTGGTTCTAGTCTGGCTCACTGCCCCTCACGCCACCTTGTCCTAGAAGAAGAACAACAAACAATTTCCTACGCCACCTGGGACGGGCTCAGTGCCAACACCTGCCCCATCCCCTACCCCTACCCCTCCCTTCCCCTCCTCTCCCCTCCCCTCACCACCATCACACCACCATCACCACTAAAATCACCATTACCAACCATCACCATTACCACCATCATAATTAACATCCCAACCTGTACTGCTCCCCCACACCACCACCACCACCACCATCACCACCACCACTACCCGCACCGCCATTACCCTCCCCCACGCTACAACAAGAACAAACACAAACAAGCAAGCATAAAGCACGTCTGACCCTTTCTTTGCATGAAGTGAACGTATTAACGCATCAACACTCACTTTGTTACCAATTGTCCAACTCTCTCCTCCGCTGCGCCACGCCCATCCCCAGCCTAGCCCACACATCACATCCTCCACCTTTTCCTCAAGTCACTCCCGGCTTCAAGGAGCGTCATCTCGTTGATGTTAATGCACTACATGAGTTAACTAGATTTATTTTATCTTTTTTTTTTCCTCCTCGTCTTATTGCTCCCAATTTTTTTTTTTTTTCCATGATATCCTGAAAGACCTAATTCTTATCTTCTTTCATGACTTAGCTTCGTGTATTTACTTAATGCTCTTAAGATCTTACATGTTTTTTTTCTTTCTTTTTTAACAGTATTTTTTGTTACAACAGACGCTCTTACATTCACAGTCTGCTTCATATTTTTTCCCGGAGCTACATTTTTTTTTTTAAACCACCAAGAGAA
>JAPQNM010000013.1:2907020-2914520 GCA_029783475.1 Metacarcinus magister | reverse complement strand
ATGCATAATAATAACAATAACATTAAGGACTCATTTTTATTATTTTCTTTTTTTTAGCTCGTTTAAGTGTAAGGAAGATGTGTTTGTATTCCCAGGTATGTGTGTGTGTGTGTGTGTGTGTGTGTGTGTGTGTGTGTGTGTGTGTGTGTGTGTGTGTCGTTGCATAGAGCCATAAAGAACACCTTCACACACTTTGAATAAACAGGTCGAGTGTAGTTCTCTGTTGACTGACTGAAAACACTTTAAAAATAGAAGTTTATCCACACTGATTCCAAGAAGACTCGCCCTCTCTTCCTTCTTCCTCCTCCTCTTCTTCCGCCTTCCTCCTCCTCTTCTTTTAATCCTGCTTCCAACCCCCAAATGCCCTTCTTCCTTTTAGTGTTTTCTATTTATCTTTATTCTATCTTCCATCTCCTCCATTTGCATTTCTCCTCCATCTCTCCCTCCTCTGTTCCCTTTCCTCCTGCAGTTCCTCGTTCCTTATGACCCTTCTTCTCCCTCTCCCCCACTGCGTTCCCTCCCTCTCCCCTTCATGCCTCCCTCACCCCTTCATGCCTCCCTCTCCCCTGCCTCTCTTCTCTCCTCACCGCCCTGTCTATTGCGACGCAGCTCTTGTTTGATACAGGAGATGCGATCCTCGTGTGTGTGTGTGTGTGTGTGTGTGTGTGTGTGTGTGTGTGTGTGTGTGTGTGTGAGGCGGAGAGGTATTTTGTTGTTGCTGGTGGTGGTGGTAGTAGTTGTTTTGTTGTTGTACTTATTATTGTTGTCATGGATGTTACTAGTTGTTGTTGCTGTAGTTGTTGTTGTTGTTGTTGTTCTTGTTGTTAGTTGTTGTTCTTGTAAATATTTTAGATAGATAAATGGATAAACAAAGAAATTAAATAATTCAAGTTAACGATGTGAAATAGTAGTGACAATATGTGAGTGTGTGTGTGTATATATATATATAACAAGATTCAGTGATAATAGAAATTCTCCCGTGATGTCAGTGACGGGTTTGGCAAACAATGGGTGGGAGGCGGGTTGGGCAGGTGAGGGTGCAAGGGAAGGAAACATTGATAGGCAGCACGGGGATGGGCGGGCTGTGTGCTGCGTGCTGCGTGCTGTGTGCTGCGTGCTGGTCTTGAGGGCTCGTCACTTGTTCGTGGAAGCGCCTCAAGAATCACATCGTCTTCTGAATAGCTACCTACACATGACAGTACAAACAGGCGAGCTTTGCCTTCTTGGAACGTATTACAAAAGCGCGAGGGAGTGAAGGGGGACAAGCAAACTTGGAGTTAGGACCAAAAGGGGCGCGGCTAGGAGGGAGTCACTTTGGGCGGCGCGAGGATGAAGTTTGCCCTTGTGTGTGCCCGCTGCCTTTGTTACATTGAGGGAGGGAGCTCCATGTAGGTCGAGGCCAGTAGGATAATGTGGGGAAGACCTGTGTTATTGTTTATGAGTGTGTATGCAGCTTCCAACAAACACACCTGCGATGACTGCTTCTTTACTTCATGAGGCGACAGAGGGAGTTGCATTCGTTCTCATTTCAACATCACCAGCAGGACGATACGTTGCATTTATGAGGCACATTCTCTGACGGGTTGTGTTGCTATGTCAGTGTAAGAAGGGTGTTTGTCGAAGTACCCCCTTATACCTCTCCTAACATCAATACTGTGTGCTAATGAAGCTTGACAAACATGATATAAGGGAAGTAACAAAGAGGAGGAGTGAGCGTGGAGTATTGACAAGAGGAAAGGTGTAGGAACAGTATCCACCTTTAAGCGATGATTATTATGTGAAGATTGGAATGTAAATTTGTACATAATTCCATTAAATCACAACACAATGTAATTATGTAGTAATTTCCGTTGAAACTGGGTAGGCCTTGAGTCATCTGGTGTGCGTCAACCTTCACCCACACATCCACAAACACACACACACACACACACACACACACACACACACACCTTGACCTGACCTCCACCTGGCCTTCCTCAACTGGACCTTCTTCAACCTGACCTTCCTCAACCTTCAACTCCCCTCCCATCCCCTGTCGCCACGTGCAACAAGCTATCCATTCACGCTTGCTTGTTTACACTGCAAGGTCTTGTTCTCAATGGTTTATTTTTGCTTTCATGAACAAAAGATTTCAGTCAAGGCCTTACGCTGTCGACCAAGGCAGCTAGGTGGGTGGGTGGGTCATTGGTTACATTTATAAACTTTGTAGTAAATATATATATGCAAATTTACACTATATGATACGTGAATAGTTAAGTGTTCGTGATGTAGTTAGTTTTTTGTTTATGCATAATGATACACATCCTCAATTTTGTATATTTATTTATTTACTAATTCATTTGTTTTGATCTGAAGCTGTTGATATTTATTTTAAGCTTACGCGCGCACTCATGAATATGTTTTAAAATAATTTCATCACCGTTTTGCAATGCACTTATAATATTGTCTACATGAACAGTTTATTAAGCTAGAACAAACAAACATGAAACTTATTACTTTACATCTTGACGTAAGAATATTTCTCTGTATCATAAAGAAAAAAAAGAGATTATGACACATTTTTTTCTAGTACAATCCTACACTCTCTATTACATAAAATTATACTTCATGAACTCTACCATTGACCGCTAGCTCGACCCACGTGGTTTAGCAGTGGTGGTGGGCATTCCCCTTGCCACCACGTTACACCAGCCAAAACAACACGCTCAGTCCACGTGTTCTCAGCGTGGACTGGTACTGATATTCCTAAGGGAGGCTCCGGCGTGGCACCAGCGTCGGTAACAACAACTTTTAACCCGATAACTTCACTGTAGCTCAACTTTTACTTCTCCTCAGGTAAAGAAAACATTATTGAGGATGAAATGTATTACTTAACCTAATTAAAAGTTTACTTATCGTTGATATGGACTGAGGTTGCCATGTGGAGAATAAATAGCACACATAAAGAGAGGGAGAGGGAGGGAGGGAGGGAGGGTAGTGTGAGAGAGGGGAAAGGGAGGGAGAGGGGAGTAGCAGATGAGACGAGCGTGCCAAGCTTTAAAGGGAAGTTTCCGTCCTGTTGGCTGGGGATGTACAGAGGGCAGGCAGGAGGGTGGGGAGGTAAGATGGGCGTGGTACTGAAGTGGGCGTGGTGTTGAATGTGCTTTAGTGTGGATGTGGTGTGATAGGTGTGTGTGTGTGTGTGTGTGTGTGTGTGTGTGTGTGTGTGTGTGTGTGTAGTGGTGTGGGCAAGACAGGTGAGCAAATGAGATGATGTAGGTAATGGGACGGAATAATACATGAGAGAGAAAGAAAAAGAAAGAAAGAGAGAGAGAGAGAGAGAAAGAAAGAAAGACACAGAGAGAGAGAGAGAGAGAGAGAGAGAGAGAGAGAGAGAGAGAGAGAGAGAGAGAGAGAGAGAGAGAGAGAGAGAGAGAGAAAAAACAAATTGGCGGCTCAAACAGACTGCGTGGTGCATAGTGTGCAAGATATGTAGGAGGAGAGGTGATGGGGGAGAGGAGGGGAAGGAGAGGAAGATCTACCCCACCCCACCATCACCACTACCACCACCACTCCTGACTCGCCCCACCCTACCCAACCTCCCTACCTCTACTGTCCTGCTTTCAACATCACGTCACCCTTGCCTTGTCTCCCTCAGTAACAGTCACCTTCCAGCTTAGTGTGATACAAGAACATATAAGTTACACCCTAAGGCACCTTGTCCGGAACTGTGTCACCATCAGGATTAGAGTCGGACGTGTCATGTTCCACGTTGACCTAACTGGGCCACACCAAGACTCAAGATTACCGTCCTTTTACCTGTTTCCGCTTCTTACTTTAGTGTGTGTGTGTGTGTGTGTGTGTGTGTGTGTGTGTGGGTGGGTGTGTGCGGAACTAAGGAATTAAAATATATGAATAACCCCTTTCCCCTGACACCAAGGAAAGTCGAATGAAGGCCAACAGGAAGAAATTCAGTCTATATTTTTGCCTCTTAAATGACATGTATAATTCAACCCCAAATTACAAGGATGGTGGCCGTGGAGGAGATACTAGAATCAAGTGCTTCCTCCGGCCTTGTTAGTGGCCGGTAGTATTATAGTGTGAGAGTGGATGAGAGGCCCTTCTGTCACGTAGGCCTTGAGATATGAACTCCAGTGGAAGAGTTTATCAGCCTTCAATCAAGTCGGTCGTTTTTTTTCTTCTGGAGACCCTCAACGCTTACCTTCACTCCTCCCCCTCTGTTCCGCTCCTTCCTGTCTGGTGTTCATCACTCTGGGTCTGTCGTCTTCTTCCCTTGGTTACAGTTTCAGAGCTCATCACAAGAGTTAGAATTCCGTCCGACATTCCACTTATAAAAACTAAATCATTATTCCCTATTTTCTTTAGTGTGTGTGGGTGAGTGTGTGTTGAAAATGGGCTAAAAGTGACCTAAAAGTATTGTTATAACTTCATATGTTTGTTTTGTCTCCTAGGTTTTCTTTGTTTCCCGTCCACTGCTCTGCTTGCTCACCCATGCCTCGAGACAGCTTCGTTCCAGAGTCTCGTTCAGCTCTGCCTCTGCTTGACCGGCCGTAGCTTGTATTCGCTTTTATCCTTTTTCTCTCTCAGCTTGTGATGCTCGTTGCCTGTAGTTGCTTGTAGTTATGAGCACCAGTCTAATCTTAGTTAATATAACCAGCAAGCGTGTATGAATTTTAGCATTGTCATATAATATACATATGATATAAATGTCAACACTATTAAAGGATCCAATTCAAATCAGGTTACATAATACGTGATAATTATAAGCTACATAAAACCAGTATTAAGTAGAACAATTATTTTTTATTTCACTTTGGTTCAGCTAGTGACAGGGACGATTGCCAGCCAGGGATTAGAATCTTGCCTGTACATACATACACACACACATACATACATACATACATACATACATACATATAGACATACATACATACATACCCCTGCAGGTGCCTTTTGATACACGCTGTAAATAATCTTGATGCTGGGTGCCCACTTTAGTGCCTCTCAGGGATTCATTGCATCTCATAAAATTTGCCCTCCTTCTTTGAGAGAGAGAGAGAGAGAGAGAGAGAGAGAGAGAGAGAGAGAGAGAGAGAGAGAGAGAGAGAGAGAGAGAGAGAGAGAGAGAGAGAGAGAGAGAGAGAGAGAGAGAGAGAGAGAGAGAGAGAGGACTAGAGTTGCAAAATTAGCTCAGTAACAACACCACCACCTCTTCGTGTGTATCATAAGACAGTATGCACCGCCAGTTAGTTCGCTCATTGCATCATATACCCCCAACCCACCCTCACCCCCTCACCCACCTACCCTGCGCCGCCCCACACCCTTACCCATGAGTGAGTGTTTAACCTTGAATGCCACGATGATGCAGCTTCTCTCCCGGTGAATGTTGCTGGGGAACTATTTTTGGGTTCGTCTCCTACCGCCCTTTCCTTCTTCCGATGTCACCTACCCATCCTCCTCCTCCTCCTCCTCTACCTCCTCCTCCTATCCCTATTCCTCCTCTCCTCTTCTTATTCCTCCTCCTCCTCCTCCTTCTCTTCTTCTTCCTTCCTTTGCTGTCCTTTCGTCTCTATCAAGTAGATATTGCAGTAGTAGTATAGCTACACGGACAGCCTCGTTAGGTCCAGTAGGAAAGTTGCTGTCTGTTCTTCCTTTGTACTCCTTTGTATTCATCTTCCTTTTTCTCTGCTTCCTCTTTTTCTTCCTCTTCTTCCTCCTCCTCGTCCTGGGAAGCCGTAGAAGCTGGTCTAAAGCTGTCTTTATACCCACAGCCATCTGGAAGCATTTACTTTACTTACGTCAAGCTTCCTCTCTTTTACTCACTGCTTCTTTCTCACTTACTCTTTTTGGTGCAGGGTTCATGTGATGTTATGTTGTGTTTCTTTGTTGTGTTTCCTTCGATAGGTTGTGTATTCATTAATATTCCTGGGTGTGTTTTCCTTATTTTTTGTATTGTCTTGTTTTGTTTATTTTGTTTTATGACACTTTATGAGTTTTTAAAGTGGAATTTAGTCGTTAATAATGATAATGATACAAATATTAATAATGATTTAAGGAATAATGACAAGAATCAGTAAAGTCAGAAATATTTTACTCTACGAAAGCAATAATAACATTCTGCCTATCTCTTGTTTGTATTAAATAATTTACTCGTATGGGGAAATTAATATCAAAGTTATTTAATCTTTGCCTATATAGTTTACCTTCCGTCCCAAAACACATAAAAAATATATATAAAGAAAAGAAGAAAGAAAAAGAAAAGAAATCTGCATCGCTGCTTATAAGTTGCAAATGTTAAATGAGTGAAGAAATATAAGCTTTACTATATTCAAGATGAGGAACACACTTTCAAAACGGACTAAAGGAATTTCTATTATCTCTTCCTCTGTCTTTTTTTTTCTTTTTCATCTAGCTCTGTCTGTTTGTGTCTTGCTGACTAACTATCTCTCCTTCTGTATGTATATCTATTTATATTTATGTTTGTCTGCCTGCCTGTCTGTCTGTCCTTCCGTCTCTCTCTCTCTCTCTCTCTCTCTCTCTCTCTCTCTCTCTCTCTCTCTCTCTCTCTCTCTCTCTCTCTCTCTCTCATATCTTAGTGTCCCCTTAGTGTCCCCTTAGTGTCCCCTCCATCCTGTCCCCTCGTCTCGCTCCCCTAAGCCGCGACAGGAAGATACAATGACCCCAGCCGGGTTATGCAAGTGAAGAAAAAGGGCTTCTTCTCCCCTAGTAACACTCGTTTTCTCCTCTCACTCCTCTCCTCCTCCTCCTCCTCCTCCTCCTCCTCCTCCTCCTCCTCCTCCTCCTCCTCCTCCTCCTCCTCTTCCTTCCTTCGGTTCACTCTCATTCGTTCTCACTTCCATTTTCTTCACAGGTATTTTTTTTGTGTGTGTGTGTGTCATGTAACTCTGATTTCCGTTCCCACATCTTGACCTCATTATAATTATTCCTTGATATTGTTTTTTGTTCTCCTTGAATCACTGAGTTTATTGTATAATTTAAGTAGTTTTTTTTTGTGTGTGTGTGTGTGTGTGTGTGTGTTGTCTTATCTTGTTTTAGTGTATTCTATTCTTGGTGTGTTCAGGATGCACACAAGGCGCCCAGCAACAGACGTGGCTGGAGGAGGATCAAACTGCTTATACATATGTTCTGACGTCATGGTGAATTATTCGATTCTCTCTTTCTCTTACTCTCTCTTTTTTTTTCTTTCTCTCTCTCTCTCTCTCTCTTTCTCTCTCTCTCGTGAAGGATTTTAATTAATCACGTCTCTTCCAATTTAGTTATCTATCACTCTTACTCACTGTCACACACACACACACACACACACACACACACACACACACACACACACACACACACACACACCCACACACACACAGGTTCGCCAATGAGCATTACCAAGCACCAAGTGTTGCCAGACAAGGTTATCACGTATATCCCTACAAACCCAACCCGCCCCCCTCCCCCCCACACACACCTGCGGTCAAGAGGGATCACAGCTAG
>JAPQNM010000013.1:2899520-2902020 GCA_029783475.1 Metacarcinus magister | reverse complement strand
CTGCTCCGCTGACCTTATCCCTCCCATTCCCTCGTGTTCCTTCCATATTGCCGGAGACTTTTGTTTACATCAGGTGGCCCTGAACGCCTGTCTGGGTAAGTCCGTGGTAGGGCCCGGGCTTCATGGTGTTCTCCCTCCCTCGACTTATAAGCTGGGGACTCACGAGTGCAATGTTGAAGCTGAGGCCTCGGCGTAATCTTAATGTGGTTAAACATGTTTTTTTTTATGCGACCCACTGTAATAATTTTTTTTAAAAGAGAAAGTCCCTTAGCAAGGCCTGTGTTTCAGCTTATATATACATACATATATATATATATATATATATATATATATATATATATATATATGTGTGTGTGTGTGTGTGTGTGTGTGTGTGTGTGTGTGTGTGTGTGTGTGTGTGTGTGTGTGTGTGTGTGTGTCCACCTTATTCATTCATTGTTAGTGTAGTGATGAAACCTAAGCTGGTGTAGTGCAGGTGGTTGCATCGTGATTGTAACAGTGATGATGCTGGGAGTGATTGTCCTCCTGGTGGTGGGGTGAGGCAGTGATTGTCCTCTTGGTGGTGGCAGTGATTGTCCTCTTGATGGTGGGGTGAGGCAGTGATTGTCCTCTTGGTGGTGGCAGTGATTGTCCTCTTGATGGTGGAGTGAGGCAGTGATAACGGAGCCAGTCATTCCTTGTTACGTAATATAAGTTGATTATTCCATTTTACAATTTCCTGCTTTGAATGGTGCGGTGACCGGTCCGTCCGTCCGTCCGTCCGTCCGTCTGCCCCTATTCTCCACTAGGTGATGACTGACTGGGGTGACTTGACGCATGGCACACAGCAACAGGACACACACACACACACACACACACACACACACACACACACACACACACACACACACACACACACACATAGAGACAACATTTCGTAGGTGACGTTTGTTAGCTACACTACCGTCATTACCTGCATACCACTTTAGGTTCACTGCCATAGTCATATCCTCCCTACCCCTTTAAGTGTTCAGGTTACCGTACAGTCCATAGGATTTATGTTTCCCTCTGTACTGTTATGGGTTACCGATTATATTCTGTTTTATTTTTGTGAATTGATTATTGGACGTGATTTTGTGGTGTGTGTGTGTGTGTGTGTGTGTGTGTGTGTGTGTGTGTGTGTGTGTAAGTGTGTGTAAATGTGTATGTGTGGGGTTTCAGTATACAAACATCTAACTTTTTTGGTTTCTCATCACTCATGGCACTGAAAATAAAATAAAAAAACAAGAAAAAAATCATTAAAAAACAAAACAAGGATGCCAGTGCTTTTGGTGCGGCGCGGGGGAGCTAGGCGAGGCGTGAGGAGGGAGAGCCGGATGCGATAAGACCAAACTGATAGCGCTTGTCTCTTCTGACGTTCCCAGAGCATACACACCTTAGTTACATACTTCATGAGGGTGTATGATAAGATTACTCTGAATACATCATTAAGACACCACCCCATTAACTCTGTGTCTATGTATGAAAGTATATTAAACCCTTCCTTTCGCTTGTATTCGTGTGGTTTGTGTCTTTGCTTTAGATACATTGAGTTGTAATACATTAGTTGGTTGTATCTAAGACGCCACAGGATGTCATGCTTCTATTTAGGTTTGAAGAGTACCGAAGGATGTGCCTTATCGGTGTTGTTAATGCTGCTCTCTCTCTCTCTCTCTCTCTCTCTCTCTCTCTCTCTCTCTCTCTCTCTCTCTCTCTCTCTCTCTCTCTCTCTCTCTCTCGCACCACTTTCACGCACTTTGCACAATGGAGGTCTTTTAAAAGCCTCATGTGTATGTGTGGATCGATGTTGTCATGTGGGTGCGGAAGTGTATGTGTGTGTGTGTGTGTGTGTGCGTGCGCGTGCAGTAAGGTCACACTCACTGCACCTGTATCAAAGCGTGACCTCGTCCTTCAGCTACGAGTGAGAGGTACTATTTCTCAAGTGACCTCCCTTATCCCACGTCTCTGTCTCGCCTCATTAACCTAACTTGCAAATTACCACTTCTCTCCTCACCTTTTCTGTCCTATCCTCTCCTTACCTTGAAAATTCTCTCGCTTCCTTCTGACCTTCTCAATTGGATATCTATAATCCTCCTCCTCCTCCTCCTCCTCCTCCTCCTCCTTCCTCCCTCCCTCTTGGCCTTACCCGTGTTCACTCTCTCACTTAATAATACCTGTTTTCCTTTTCTCAACACGAACCTCTTACTCTGAGGAACCTCTAGGCTACTACTACGACCTTACCTTCCCTCCTCTCTCTGGCTACTCCCTCTCTCCCCACGACTATATAGCCAGCCACTGCCTTTAACCTTACCTTACAGCCTTCTCATCCCTCCTCTTCCTCACCTCAGTTCCTCCTTTTCTTTATCCTGTCTACCTGTCTTCCTTATTTTCATTTTTTTCCCCGCCAAATATGTGGTAGTCCTTCCTGGGTGATGTTCTAGTATTTATTTTAAGGTTTTATAGGACTGTGGTAGCTTCCTGA
>JAPQNM010000013.1:2879520-2897020 GCA_029783475.1 Metacarcinus magister | reverse complement strand
ATCTATTCTTCTTCCTCGCTTTTCTTTGCATTTCTGTGTCTTATTCTTACACAACGACGAGCGGGAGTACTGTGTGTGTGTGTGTGTGTGTGTCTGTGTGTGTGTTCTCCTATTGACGCAGTAGTGTGTTAGTGTTTTCCTGGTCATGTCTCCGGCGTAGAGGAAATTCCAACCTCTCAATAAACAAGTTGCATCATAGGGAAGTACCACTCTTAGAAAGAAAGAAAAAATAAGAAATATATTATCTCAAAGGAAGCATTTCCCTTTAATCATGTGTACCTCTTGGACCTGATACAGTGTGTGTGTGTGTGTGTGTGTGTGTGTGTGTGTGTGTGTGTGTGTGTGTGTGTGTGTGTGTGTGTGTGTGTGTGTGTGTGTGCTGTGTGGGTCGCGGCTACTCGGCCAACTTTCACTTGTGACGGCGTGGTGTGTGTGACGTCGACGTCTGGCGGTCCTTCAGACGTGGGAAGCCCAGAGGCAGGGAGGGAGGAAGGGAAGAAGGGAGGGAGGAAGGGAGGTAAAGAGGGAAGAGGAAGGAAGGAAGGGAGGGAAGAAGGGATGGGGAGACGAGGTGGACAAGTAGGGAGTGAGGAAGAGGAAGAGTGAGGTAGCGTTAGTGGAAGGGGAAGAGACGTAGGATACAGGAAAGGATAGATGCAGGAGGAAAGGGTGATAAAGAGGGAAGAAGTGGAAGTAGTGAAGGAGAAAGACAATAGAGATCTGACTGATGTCGGATAAGAGGAGGAGGAGGAAGAAAAGAGAGGAAGTAGTGGAAGGGGAAGCGAAAAGGGAGGTAGAGGAAGAGAGAATGCTCGAGGGAGGGAGGATGGCGAAGGAGAGAGAGAGAGAGAGAGAGAGAGAGAGAGAGAGAGAGAGAGAGAGAGAGAGAGAGAGAGAGAGAGAGAGAGAGAGAGAGTCTCATTCATTTTGTTTCTGATGAGGCGGTGTGTGTGTGTGTGTGTGTGTGTGTGTGTGTGTGTCAAGGCGACTATGAGAGAGGAAGTGGTGTGTGGGTGTGTATGTGTGTGTGTGTGTGTGTGTGTGTGTGTGTGTGTGTGTGTGTGTGTGTGTGTGTGTGTGTGTGTTTCGTGTGCGTTTTATTACTTTTCTTATTTCCCACACATACATCCGCCCCCCCCCCTCTCTCTCTCTCTCTCTCTCTCTCTCTCTCTCTCTCTCTCTCTCTCTCTCTCTCTCTCTCTCTCTCTCTCTCTCTCTCTCTCTCTCTCTCTCTCTCTCTCTCTCTCTCTCTCTCGACTTATTTTTTTCTAATTCATTTACAATCCCCTACTCTTCCTCTTCCTCTTTGTCTCTTCCTATGCCTCCTCCCCTTTCCTCACTTTCACTAGCACTCCATTTTATACTCTCCACTCCCTTCTTCCTGCATGCACAGAACACAAACAGAACGAATGAAAATATAGATACAAACTAATATTGAGATCATCGCATATATTGTAAGCTGGTCAATTCTCACCTTCACCAACAAACACCAACAACACCAACGATTACTCTAGCCTTACCTTCCTTCCCTTAGCCCGCAGCCCTAACCTAACCTTACCTACTGATCCGGATGGGCTAACCTTTACCTAGAATGAATCACGTTGGCCTTACTCACTCATCCACCTGTGTATGAGCACGTAACCTCTAGCCACTCACCCTCCTACCTGTTCCGTTTTACCCCTCCCTTCACTTGACCTTACGCTTATTACACACAGTGATTTATTAATGCTGTTTTTTTTTGTGTGTATGTACTGTTTTGTTTTGTATTGTATTTTACCTCATTGTATTTATGTATTTATCTAGTTATTTGTTTGTTTTTTTAGTAACTGTTTACTGCATCACAGTTACGTACTACCTTAATGCCACCTTCTGCGTCACCTTCCTCCCGCCTACACAGCCGCTCCCCTTGATGCTATTTTCACACCCAACCACGACGCAGCAGCAGCAGTAGCAGTAAGACGTAGTAGTAGTAGCAGTAGTAGTAGTTTTTTTTTTCTTTCTTCTAACATTAAAAGGGTATAGGCTAAGGGGCAACAAAAATACATAAAAAAATAAAATCCCGCTTGTTGCCAGACCCTGTAGTAGTAGTAGTAGTAGTGGTAGTAGTTGTTGTAATAGTAGTAGTAGTAGTAGTAGTAGTAGTAGTAGTAGTAGTAGTAGTAGTAGTAGTAGTAGTAGTAGTAGTAGTAGTTGTAATAGTAGTAGTAGTAGTAGTAGTAGTAGTAGTAGTAGTAGTAGTAGTAGTAGTAGTAGTAGTAGTAGTAGTAGTAGTACATTTACCGCTGCGTCGCTACATTCCTAAAGTATAAACAACATGTATTGTACTAAAATGACATCGTAACAATCGCTTCAAGTCTATGTTTTGTTTTTTATAGTTTAACTTCTTTGTTAGTCAAACATTTACGTAAAGACTGTTTGCTTTGAATTCTTTACTTCCTCCTCCTCCTCCTCCTCCTCCTCCTCCTCCTCCTCCTCCTCCTCCTCCTCCTCCTCCTCCTTCTGCTAAGCCTTGGACGAGCGCTAACTCTTCTGCCAACACTTTCGAAAACAAGCTGACTCTCAGTGTAACTTCGTCAAGGGTGAAACGTCGACTTTTCTAACCTTTCTTTTTGCACCAAGGTATTTTTTGTGGCGTGCTTTTCTCCGTGCAATTGTGGCGTCCCTCTTCACTCTTTGTTCTGCCTGTTACTGTTAGTTCCTCCCAGCAAGGAGTGAGTTGAGTCTTTTATGTGGTGGGTTCCTTTACTTACCTCTCTTTTGTTTTTACCTTTCTCCTTTCTTCTTCGTGTTATGTTTTATGGTTTTTTTTTCATTAATATCTTCCGCCAACTCATCTAGCCTGAGGTTTTATTGCTTGGTTTAGTCAAGTCTTTTCTTTTGTGTTTTGTTTTTGTTCTACGAAGTAACGTGTTTATTGTTATTATTATTATTATTATTTGTTCTTGGGTGAGGGAGGATGAAATGCTTGCTTACTATTTTTTAGCTAAGTTCGGGAAAGCCAGGAAAGGAAGGGAGTAGAAAGAAAGAGGTCAAGGCTTCTCCTTCCACGTCTGATGATACTCACTCGGAAAATCAAGAAATCCACTCTCTTGAGCAACACACACACACACACACACACACACACACACACACACACACACACACACACACACACACACACACACACACACACACACACACACACACACACACACACACACACACACACAAAACCCGTAACCTCCACTTTTAATTTCATTCAGGACGATGTATAATATTTTTTTTCTTTTCCCATCTACAATTTAGCTTCCGCTGGCCCACAAACACACCTGCTTTTACCTTCTGTCTCCTCACACCTGTCTGGCTACCTCATGACCTCTCCCACTCTGTTCTTCAGCTTGCCGATGCCTGCACACCCACTTTCAATACCTCAACGACCCTGGTTCATTGGCATTCACTATTATAGTCGAGCGGAAGGGTCAAGGCTGTTGAAGGAAGGTGAATTATTGCACCATTTTCCATCTTGCTTAGACATTGATAGAAACAGACGCTGACAGGCAGACATTGAGTTTGTTTAAGTGTCCTCTCGGTCTTATCTCTTTCCAAAGCAGCCATGTAAAGTGGGTTTCGTGGCTGGCCAGCGAGGAGTGTTAGTGAAGGGCTGGCTGGCTGGCAAGAGGATGATGATGCAACATCTCAGCTGACAGTCGTCATGGGGCCACCTCGCCTGATGCTCCGTGGGAGTTGCCAGTGACCGATTTGTGTGTGTGTGTGTGTGTGTGTGTGTGTGTGTGTGTGTGTGTGTGTGTGTGTGTGTGTGTGTGTGTGTGTTGTGTGTGTGTGTGTGTGTGTGTGTGTGTATAGGGGGGTGGGTTTGCATTTTTCATATGTTACATCATCCTTAAAACTTCTTTGCTATTCTTGTTCCTTATTTTCATTCCATTTACATATTGTTGCGTCAGATAAAATGAAGAAAATCTGACTCTGCAATTCTCAATGTATTTCTTAAGGTTACTGGCTTGTTGTCATAAGAAATTATATATTTTTTTCCAGCTAAATGTTGGGAAACTTCTTTCTTTAACACGATCTCTGCTTTTTACTATTCTATTGTTTTTGTGGTAAAAAGAAATTAAACCAAATATCAGAAATACATATATTTTTGCATTTTTTTCAGTACTCTTTTTTATGCTGTATTAATGGGTGTGTGTGGTTATTGCCTCGCTTTCACCACTCTCGTAAAACAAAAAGTAACTACGGCAAAAGAGCAGAAACGAGACTTAGCAGAAGGCAGCGTTAGGGAGCGGTGAAGAGAGTGTATGTAGTAAGAGTAGCCGCTACGCTGGCCTGCCTTGCCTTGCCTCGCCTCTCACCCCTTTCACTACTCACACTGTTTGTCTTGAATTCTAAGCCAACCCTAGTGTCTACGCAGGGGTGAGTCCATAAACACTGTCACTATATATTTCCATGACTGCCGTGAGAAGGAAGGAAGTGATTGTGGAATGTGTGTCACAGGGTAATATATATCTTTAAAAAGTTGAACACACCAAACAGGAGAGATAATGTTGTTGATGGATGGTTATAATGTTAGTTCTTAGTTATACAGTGCGTTCATTACCAAGAAAATACATGTTCTTTAGAATGTCCTGAAGGAACGACATTGATCTCTATAGGAATGGGATATTATACAAAGTGCGTTTCTTTACTCCTTGATAGAAGGTTTTTCTATATAGTTTTTCTGCTGTCCTTAGATTATTTTGTTGTTTTCGAATGTTATGACTGATTGTAAACTTTTTTTTCCTTTGAGGAGAGTGGAAGATAACTTTTCATAAAATTGTGTTGTTTTCACTATTCTTCTTTTGATTTATTTTTCTTGATCTGGAGTTGCACCAATGTTCTGTCCTAAGTGAATAGAATAGATAAATAGAAGATAGATATATGCTTTCATTCGGGCGTCTCAGTTAGGTTGTGACTACGAAAACTTGCTTCAGTCACATAAAATGCCAGATGAATTTATAGCTGCTAAATAATCTCTAGCTAAGAAGTCACTCATTGATTTGCTCATGAAAACAATTATTATTATCATGAATTAGCAAACCTGAGATTATTGAACTATTCTGAAAACATAGCTGCTAAATAAATTATGTATATTACTAAAATGTAAGAACTCCGGCATCCTGAGACTGTGCTTAGCTGAGGGAGATGACCTGTGAGGTGTGGTGGTGGTGGTGGTGGTGGTGTGGGCCCCGAGGTGTCTCTCAAACAGATCCGCTAGAGCTAGACGATACAGGTATTATAGCACCGGTTATGTCCTTTTTTTTTATACATGGAAGGGTGGGTGACCAAGGGCTACAAAAAGTATTAAAAGGACGCTTGAATTACCACTCCCAAAAATATGTAGAGAGAGAGAGAGAGAGAGAGAGAGAGAGAGAGAGAGAGAGAGAGAGAGAGAGAGAGAGAGAGAGAGAGAGAGAGAGAGAGAGAGAGAGAGAGAGAGAGAGAGAGAGAGTTATGGAGGTGTTAACGAGTTTAGTGTAGTTTTATTGCACTAATATTTCCTTATATTATGGATTTACTTAAAAAATGTATCTACGACCTAACATTCTTCCTCATTTTCTATTAGACGGGATAATCATTACTCTGCATGAGGAATTTAACGTAAGACTAGCGAGGAGGTACAGAAGGGGATAGGAGGAGCAGCAGAGTGGCAGGTGAGAAGGCGGATCACAGGCTGGCTGGGGACGGACAGCTGTGGTCATTACATTACAATAATTCTTCTTCACTGGCAGCAGACGTGAGGTTGTAAGTGTTTGCGTGTGACTCTATCCGGGTTGGTTATGGCTAGAGGCAAGAACCACTGAACTCAGGATGACAAGGATAGTTTCTTGCAGACATAAAAGATTTTTTTTTTCCTGCTGAAGCGAAAAAAATTTGGATTTCTTCTTATTCTTTGACTTTTTTTTTCTTCACATTATGGTACGATTTTTTTTTTGTGTGCCAAGTCGTCGTTTTGTGTGCAGTGAAGTGAATCTTTTTTTTCTTACCCTTCACACCACAAGCGGGAAAAATCTTACATAAATTCTTATATAAATACGTACATAAAAAAACAAATAAAAAAGAAAATAATAATAAACATCACCATCAAAATATATACAATCTTTCCGCCTTCAATCAACACCTACCTGTCTGAAAATGACTCGCATCTTCCCCTCTCTCCCCACTCTCTCTCTCCCCTCCCCACTCTTCCTCCCCATCTCTTTCAGTGCCCCTCCCTGAAAGCCTTCAACTATCATCCCTAATGGACCCTTTGATTCACTTCCTTGCCTGTGACTGAGAAGGATATTGCCTCAATAAAGAACTTCACGTCTCGTCCTTGAATCTGGATGTCACTTGCGCCTTAACCAGGAAGCCAAAGAAGAGACTTACTTCCGCTGGGGGATAGAGTTTGTTTGCAGGCTGTTCAGGTGTTTGTGCAGTACGTTCAGGTGTTTTGCGTCACTGTTTTAATGATATTCACGTGCAGCAACAACATCATTACCACCTGAACCCAATGATAATCCAGTACATTTATCAATCAATCACCACTACTCGTTAACCTATAAATACTGATGGTGGTAATTTATCGAACACTTGTATATATCACCAGATTTCTCTATACCGCCACAACCAACACTCGCTCAACCTTGTATATTTATCCTTGATTATATTTATTTACCTTATTATTTAAAGATTATTTTGTGTATGTGTGTGAAATTGTTTTTTTAGTTTTTTTTTACTTGTTATTTGAAGTTGAAGTGTTTTTTCTCATCTTCCTCATATAAGACACGCGAATTTCTTATAAATCAATACTAAGTTATAATATTCATGACACTGTATTTAGTCACTCCTCTTCCTGCTGTGACATTTATTCATAATTCAAAGTTTCTGTGTCTTGTTTTCCATTTCATAATCTACTACATATATAAAAGATGATTCACATGACAAGTTCTTCAGCATTAACCTCCACTCTGAACATCACGTATATCAAATCTCACCGTCAGAACTATTTTTCATTGCATCACAGTATTACCTCAGCTTCTATGTGTTAGGAATCCACGTCACATTGAAATACTTACTACACGAGGCGATGACTAACTAGCGAGTTAATATTCCGTCCACTTCCATCTGCACGTTCTTCATATTCAAATAAAGTTGATGTCATACTCTTACTTTGGGGTTTCATTGCTCTGTGGTCTCTTTACTTTTACTATAGTCGCTTAGGTTACTAGGAACACCACGCAATGTAAAGCTACAATGTCTTCTGTTTATTTAGTTGACTTCTACACACGAAGCCTTGGTGGTGAGTCTTCCTCGCGTTCGACCTTCCTCCTCACTTGAAAGAAACGCAGAGTATGAATATAAAAGTGTGTACATGTATTTGCTTTGTTTAATTCAATGCCAAGGATTTTTTGATGTGTTTTTTCTGTGTGTGTAAAGGAGAGAAGGTGCAAGACTTGATAAAAAAAAACATTAATCTTTTAGTAGTGTATTTGTAGTACTCGCTATGGAACAAAATTACTCTTGCCTCTATACTCTCACTAGGATGACAACACAACACAACACATACTCGTAGGCTGTGAGTAGGCTGTCAATAGGCTGAGTGTTCACCATTTACACAAGCCTGATTACAGATTAAATGCAGATAACCTAAGAAGTATCTGTTGCTATCTGTATATTGAGGAAAAGAAAGACAGTTTATGGACTGAAAATAACTGGTACTGGTTTACTGTCTAATAAAACAAAGCGTGGAAACAAGAGTCACGCTGCTACGTAGATGCTTATCAATGATTCTCTACGCATTAAGAACCAGCACAGATAACACACACACACACAAAAAAAAACATATTATAATCACCAGAGATAACAAATAACGCAATAGTCACTAAAGTTTTAATAGAAAGGACACATACACAATTGTTACATTTACATCATATTCATACCACGTACTCTATTGTTATGTATGTTGTGCATTGTAATAGTTTCATGATGTTATGGAAAAGCATCACGAAGTAGTAGAAACAAAATCACTCACCCAGACTCTACGATGACAAAAAAAAATTAAATATATATAAATGTTATCAGACTCTTGAACTCAAAATCAATCATCATTCAGATATAACCGGATAGGCAGCGAGTGTCCTTGTTAGGTGTATCAGTAGAGTCAGGTGTGTCACGGTGCCCTACGTTAACCTGCTACACTTCACTACCTATCAGCACCGGCAGACTGTATCAGGGTGTGTAAGGGTGTGGCGTAGGCTTAGTGAGGAGGGAGTCAAAGCGAGTTATCTCTCTCTATTCTTGTCCTATAACTATCCCGTTAGAGTTTGCCCAAAGGAAGGAAGGAAGGAATGGAGGGAGGGAGGAAGGAAGGGAGGTATGTAGGTAGAAAGGAATGGAGGTATGTAGATAGAAAGGTAGGTAGGAAGGAAGGAAGGAAGGAAAGAAGGAAGGAAAGAAGGAAGAAAGGAAAGAAAGTAGGAAGGAAAGAAGGCAAGTAGATAGGAAGGAAGGAAGGAAGGGAGAAAAGAAGGAAGGAAAGTAGGAAGGTAGGTTGATAGGAAGGAAGGAAGCAAGGAAAGAAAAAAAGAAGGAAGGGTACAATCTTGGGTAAATATTTGGCATACCTGGTCTACATTTTTCTATGATGCTCTATTGTTTTGGTTATATAGTCGAGTAACTTTTTTTTATTTATTTATTGTTTTGAGGGAGTTAGGTGTTCTTATTTCATCTATAGTAAATGTGACTCATACGTACTCCAGACTAATTACAAAATTCTTCATAAAATCGTACTAGTGTTATGGTTATTGTATCGTTAATTTGTATAGTAATTCAATACATAAAAAAAAAAATACGCTCGTTTGTTTTTTTAATATAATAATCATACAATAAAACTTTACATATCAATAATTTAAACTTGAAAATGATCCACAAAAAAAAATAATAAATAAAAACTCATCATAATTTGCAGCATAATTTACGTAAAACATTTATTTACATTCACATAAATTATTTGAAACAAAAAAATGCTGTCACTACACTGTCATCGTATTATACTTAATTTTTTTGTTCTTTTTACAATGGCAGATCAAGTTCGCTTATTCAGGTTTGCGTTAAAAGACCTTCATTGCGCTGCTCTAATATCAATGATGAGTCGTCAGTACATAAAGGTTATACTAAATAAATCAAAGCTGAAAGTAGAGTTGTTGTTGTTGTTTGATGTTCTCCAGCACGGTGACTGGATGGGCTTGTAGGAGCCCCTCTAGAGACGGATTAGAGGAGCTGCCTTGGGTAGGTCAACTGGCCTCTTGCAGCCTCCTTATTGTTTTATGTTCTTATGGGTTTTTTTTTATATAACACCACGTCTAACACATAACATGAACATAATGATTCCTGCAAATTAGTTTATACATGGAAGGTTTGACATGCTTGATAGACTATGTAGGAAATCAGAAGTCTTTATAATTCTCTACTTATTTTGATGTTTTTGACTAAGCTCGAAGGATTGGATAGAAGGTTTGTACAGGTTCTGCTTATACTCGTTTTTCTCAGGGCATGTCTTAGGTCAAACTGTCTTAAACGGATATAATCAGATGAGTAGCGAATATAAGTAATGTTTACAATTCACCTTCAGTTTATATCAAGGAGAAAGCTACTGCAATTTTTTTTTCTTTTTTTTTTCTTATATATGAACGGTTATGTTTATTTTCATCAAGAATATTTGCATGATATATATATTCAATGTATTTATTGAATTCATACATATTTTAGTGTATATATGTAAACTATTATCAACAAACAGATACATGTGATTGGGAGAGGCCTTTGTCCTGCAATGAACTCAAAGTGGCTGTTGCTGCTGCTGATGATTCTAATGAGATAACACCCATATTACTGACGATTCATATATCTAAACCTTAATGAACCAACTTTCACGTAGAAACTTATAAAAATCAACAAACAACAACACATAGACAAAGAAGTCATTTGAAAGTCTGACGCCACGAAGCAATCCTTATGAAGCCAAGAGGAAATGTGAATATTGAAGCTCGTGTCTGGTTCTTTAGTATTCTGAAGTGTCCGCTACTGTGCTCATACTGCTGCCTTTCACTGCTGCTAAAGGGACAGGTATAGTATAGTGCGTAGGAACAGGTCAGCTTACGAGGAACACTCCACTCATGATTAGTTCTTAGTACTGGGAGGGAAGAGCAAGCTAGAATCACGCAGAAATCGAAGACAGATCTATAAATGTTATGATATCATATGTACCCCTTGTATGTTTGTGTTTGAGTGTGTGTGTGTGTGTGTGTGTGTGTGTTGTGTGTGTGTGTGTGTGTGTGTGTGTGTGTGTGTGTGTGTGTGTGTGTGTGTGTGTGTGTGTGTGCGTGCCTGAATAATAAATAAACAGACACAATTCCTTTCCTTCATTTTAACCCACATTTTCTACCTTGCGTTCCTGCCGCTACACTTGCAATTCATCTTTTCACATTCACTTCCTACACTATAATATAAGGTTTGTATCCAACATGGTATAGGAAGTGAACAAAAACTGCCTTATCATGTTGGAATGTTTCGACGCGGGAGAGCGGAGGAGACACGAGTAAACAGGAGGAGAAGGAAGCGTGAAAGGTCGGTGGCTGGTCAGTCGGTCGGTAGCGAAAGTTCAACCTATACAAGACAATAACAAAAAGGGTGACTCCCGTTCAGGTATGGTGGAGAGTGTCAGTGGTTCCGGTGCTGACTATCACGGGACAAACAGGTGAAGTGCTACGAGAAAAAAAAAAAACTGAGGAAAGTAATGAAATCGTCCCCACAGAAAAAGATAAATGATGATTGTTAGTTTAAATGCAGGCAATTACATTCTTGAAGGGTAGCGTCTTGTTAGCTTCGTATATTCCTTCTTTTTCTTCATTTAGTTTATATTGTGTGTTATGCTTTGCACTATATAAGGAAACTACTCAGCCTAGACACGTAGCTAGCACATTGCACACCTGAGGGAAGGGAGGCAGGTGCTCGCTGAATGATTGACGTTAGACACACATTGCAAGTTTCGCTAAATTACGGGCTTTATGTTAGCATTGTGAGCCTAGAGCAGCACACACACACACACACACACACACACACACACACACACACGCACACACGCACACACACACACACACACACACACACACACACGTTATGAAACGCTAAAGTGTTTGGGTCGAATTTTGAAATATTTAAAGAAAGTAAGTATACACAGGAAAGACGATGTACAGCATTGTATTATTAAGGTGAGAATTTAACTTTTATAGCGTTTGTACAAGATTGCTTTCATGCACAGGGTAAAAATGATACAAACCTGAAAGTGTAGTGAAGCAAGAGAAGCATACTGAAGAGACTACACACAAGCGTCAAATTTATAGAATAGAATACAGCTGAAAGTCTAGTGAGAGGGAGGTTACTTTCCTCTCCCTTTTCCCTTCCCACTCCGTCCTGCTACCCGCACCCTCCCCCTGCTGTCCCCCGACCCGACCGCTGTTGGCTCACACCTCAGCGGCCATTGAGTGCAGGTGTACCGGGCTGTTTTCTCACCGCGGTTCGCTTCTTACCTGTCCTCGCCGAGTTACAAGGAAATACTGGAAATAATGCTGAGACAGGGAAGACGTTAATAAGATAACAAGAAGGTTATGACTTTTGTTGTATCATACTCATTTATTTATTTTTTTTTTTCATTATGTTTCCTCTCTCGTCTGGTCGTGGTTAAAGGTGATGTTCCCCTTAGCGGCGTGGGGAGCAGCGGCCCACCTATCTACCTGCTTTATATTCCCTCCCCGGCTGACCTGGATGTACACTTTATTCTCAACCTGCACTGCACCACGTGGGGAGAAGGAACAGGAATACTGATGCACCTATAGCTTGGCATTCCCATCATAATTAATACAAAACTACAGCAGCTTCCCTTGTCCTTTTAGGTTGTGAGGACCGTCTCGTGTTGTTGCCAAGGCGAGAACTTAAATTTTACTTATTCCTAACGCGAGATGTTCCTTTCCCCTGGGGCAGCTGCAGCCTCATTTCTTACCTCTCCTGGCAGTGAGGTACAGACGCTACATTCAAGGGATGCTGCCAAGCGACACTCATCACGTGACGGGACCGTGCTCTCCGGCCCATCATGCTGCCCCCAACACTCCCTTGTGAAGCACCTGCCTTGCGACAACCCTGTACCCCTGTAGGACTAATGGCTCGGCTGACTCGTCCTCAGGGAATCCAGATAGATCATGGCAAGAACCTGTCGTAGCTGAGCAGGGTTTTTTTTCTTTTTCTTTTTAATCTTTAGGAAACCTCGGGCATAGATACATTTTGCTTAGAAAAGAAATTTATTATAATTGCATATATATTTATATATATATGAACACTTAAATCAGTAACATACAAAAATCACCCTACCTCTACCAAAAATAATCACATCCCATACAATATGCATGAAATAGTGCGGTGGGTGTGGCCGCCCGCCGCCTTGGTCCAGGGAGAATGGGGTGATGGGAACCACAGGTGATGCGGGGGGGAGTGAGGGACAAAAGTATACATTTGACGGGGAACAATTTTGCCTAATATTCCTGTAGTGCCGGGATGATGATGCTGGCTTGCGGTACTCATAACTTATGTTTACTATCAGGGCGTGTGCAGGTGTGCGGGGTTAGGGCACACGTGCACTATCACAGACTAGATGAAGGGACCGGCCCATGCAGGTAGCTGGTAAGCCGCGACAGACAGTGGGTCTCACCCTGGTTACGAGATTATGTGGCGGACTTGTGCACCAGGACTGAGCCGCGGTCCAGACTGCTGACCCGGGACGGGGTCGCCTTACACGTTGACCTCGTCCTGGTAGCGATCAGTGATGTAGGAGGCTGTGTCGGTGAGGTTGTTGAGGCAGAGATGGAGTCCGATCAAGTGGTTCCTCAGAGAGTCCATCACGTTGCTACCAGAGTCACCGGCCTCATCTCCCTCCAGGCCAGAGTCACCGCCCTCACTCCCTTCGAAGCAGCCCTCGCTCTCCCCATCTGAGGCGCTGGAGGCAATGGATATGGTGGAGAGTGTGCTCTGTCGCCGGAAGTGTCCCTTGACGTTGTCTGTTGTGGTGGAGGCTGGCCCGGAGTCTGACCACCGCGTGTTGTTGACGAAGGGGGAGGGCACGGTGGTGTGGTTGTCGTTGTCGTCGTCATCGTTGGATGTGGGGCCCCAGATGAGGTCATTCTTGACGGAGTTGAGCACGTTGTAAAGGCCGTAAGGCTTGTTGTTCCCCCGCAGCATCGATGGTACCTTGTTGGGAGTCTTGGTGGTGTCAACATCCACGTCCAACAGTCTGTAGACAAGCAAATACACTTCGTTAGACTCACCATCTATCTATCTATATCTCTATCTCTCAATCCATATACATCAACATACGCCTAGACGCAGTGTGCACCAGGTGTGGGCAGAGGGTGTCACTGACCTGCAAGGCACCATAACTGTCTCGTTCATGTGGTTGACCGCCTTCACAAAGCGGTCCATGGCGCACAGGATGGACTGAGACGAGAAGTCAGAGAGTTCGTCTGTCTTGTTCATCCTCACGCTGCGGCAAAGAAATCTTGGTTAGTCATAATTGGCGGAACGAATAATGGTATAAACTCACTCATACTGTAACATAATGTAGCAAAGCCTTTTCCCCCCAAGTGACACGTAACAAAACGATTTATTTAAACTGTTGCTAATTTACAAGATGAGTGGAATACTGCACATCAATGGGAGGGTCATCTTAGTCTACCCACGTAACACTGCACTTTAATATTGGTGACAGCAAGGTCAGAGATGATTAAAAGGTGATTTTGCGATGCCAGTTCACCATTCCCTTCGCCTGCATCAAGAAACCTATGATACTTTTAAATTGACATGAGTTACTGGTTTCCTCTCTTCTCCCCCTGACTTGTGTTACCGGTTCGTCCCTTCCCCGACACACCCACAGTACAACTTACCCAATACATACAGCTCAACAAGTGTTAAAATAAACATTCGTTAGTCACAGAGCTTCCTAAGACCCATTGTGACTCGTGCATATCGATGATGTATTAATTTGAAAGAAAAATATCATAACTACCGATACGAAAACAAAAATTATCAACCATCGCTTTCGTTTTCTAGCTAAGTGACGCTTTTCCTCTATTCTAAATTGAAGTACTCGTCTTACCTGTTAATATTGTTATCCTCAGGCCCCGAATAGGTGTCCACTGAATTGTAAAGCATTGTGTTGTTGGATAGTGTCACTGCTTTCTGAGACATTGATAGACTACAAAGCCTTTCTTTCTATTTAACCAAGTCTTTTCTTATACTCAGATTGCACTGCTAATCCCTTGGTCAAGACTATCACTTCGCGTTCACTGGTTTGGTTCACCGTGGAGGCGTGTCAGGAAGGCTCACACGAATCAAGTAAGTGTAAGGCTCCGTGGTAAGGTACTGGGCACCGCTGCGTGTGTATACGTTCCCAGCTGAGGACTGTGTGGTGAGCAGGAGCGCGGGGTCTGCTATTTACAGACTGGCAGCCCACCCCAACCCCAACCCCGTCCCCATCACCTAACCCCCAACCCTCGCGTTTACTCCCCCCTCCCCCATCTTCTCTCTCCCTTCACCCAACTCCCTTTTCATGTCCCTCATTCCCGCTATCCTGTCCCCCACCCTCATATCACTACCTCTTACCCCTACCCCCCTCCACGCCCCACATTCACGATCACCCACACACCGCGTGCACATCCTCACACACTGGAGTATATACAGCAGGTTGGGGAGGTGTTGGGGGGGAGGAGGGGCCGTGCTATCAATAGGTTGTATGTAATATTGGATGAGTGATAAGAGATGTCATTCTAGTCTCCAGGTGTGTGTGTGTGTGTGTGTGTGTGTGTGTGTGTGTGTGTGTGTGTGTGTGTGTGTGTGTGTGTGTACGCTTCAAGGCTGTCAAATGGCCTATTCTTCGAAAGCATTAATTTTAAAGAATAAACTTCAACACAAATAGTTCACACTGGTTCTAGCCGCTTCTCTCTAGTGTAACAAAGGGCTGAAAGTTCTTCCGCAGAAACCAATCAAATATTTTCAAGCTGAGTCACGCGTTATATTCCCCGGATTGAAGTTACGCCTTGTGTCAGGATCGGTAGCACAGAATCCTAACCAGACATTGACCTATACAAGCCTACTTTAGGATACCATTTCAATGTTCTATGATATCGTATCCCATTTTTATTAGAAACTTCATTTAAGAGTTTATGAATACTATATATAAATCCTATACATATATACGTAGATTATACCACTACTACTACTACTACTACTACTACTACTACTACTACTACTACTACTACTACTACTACTTCAGGGCGTGTTATTTTTTTCCCAAACGGCTCCTCTTTCGTCGCATATTTTTTACTTTTTAACGAGAGTTGTACAGACTTTCATTATTATTATTTTCACTATTTTTGCAGTCCTTGGCCCCATCGCCTATAAAAAAATATTAAAAGATAGAAATACAAGATTAAAACAAGTATCACCGCGACCCATTTCCGCTGTAGGTCATCAAGCCTAACCCCCCCCACCCCCCACCCCCGAACCCCCCAGCACAACACCAGGGTATAGTAATGGTAGGGTCAAGCTTACCACCAGGTGTCCTCAATCTGTAGGTCAGGTCGAGGTCAGGTCAGCTGGTCATACCCCCTCAGCGGTAAAAAAAAAGGGTTCTCTCAAAAATATACAAAGCCTTACTCATACACTGACGATGTGTATAGAGGAGTCAATTGCAATGCCTGGAATTATTTATTTAGTTATATTTATCATGTATGTATCAATCTGTTTAATTCAAATACATGCACATATACATACATGGATGTGGATTTATACTGCATTATGTGCTTGGTGTGTGTGTGTGTGTGTGTGTGTGTGTGTGTGTGTGTCTGTGTGTGTGTGTGTGTGTTACAAATATAGACAAAAAAAAAAAATGATAACAATGCACTCAAGGTAAGGAAGCAATTTATAGTCATTGACCTCGTCTCACCTTCACGTATCTTGCGGGAACACTTGGGGAACGAGTCTAGCCCAGATAAGCCACGACAGTAACAGTGATGGTGGTGGTGGTGGTGGCTCTTAGTAACCACCCTTTCACTCCACAGAAAGTAACAGTAATCAGTGATGACATACGGTAGGTCACCTTATGTTGAGTTATAAATATATTCGGTTATCATCACGCCACCGTCGACTGACCTGACGCGGCTGACAACGTAATAGCAAGACGCTCCTTTCAAGGGTATCCGGTCACTTCTGGAGTGTCGTATTAGGCTTACAAAGTGTGTGTGTGTGTGTGTGTGTGTGTGTGTGTGTGTGTGTGTGTGTGTGTGTGTGCATGATGTTGTAACTGCGTCCTTCCTGTGTCGTTGGTAATGAGCTGAGACACTTGTGGGGACAGAAACAGCACGTGTCTGTTTGATGCAAAGCGAGATATGTAGGCCATGGTGTGTGTGTGTGTGTGTGTGTGTGTGTGTGTGTGTGTGTGTGTGTGTGTGTGTGTGTGTGTGTGTGTGTGTGTATTCATGACAGTTCTTTGGGTCCTTGAGAGAGGCCTTTCACTGCGAGCCTCTGACAATAACATGATACACTGGGCTTCCTTACAAGGGTGATTGACAACACTCGCTCATCCACACCTCCTGTCATTCACTGCATCCTGAGTCCCACGCTACCGAGGCCCTAGGGAGGATGGGGACGTGGCTACCCTTGACTCCCTTAAACATCCATCAAACAGGCATATGAAAGCACACATTTAACATTTTTTCTCTCTCTCTCAACACCTCTACCGACACAACAAAATTTAACTCTACGCACTAAGCATTCCACATTTCGCATTACAACCTTGGCACCTATTTCTCTCTCTCTCTCTCTCCCTTTCTTTCTTCCGCGACCTTTCCCACCACCACCACCACCACCTGCATCCTCCCTCAGCTGTATACCTTACCTGAAGTCACACACACACACACACACACACACACACACACAGACCCACACACACACACACACACAAAAGAGTACTATTTTTCTTTGTCTAACTTGAGTTGATTATAGGAAGCAACGTTTCTAGGAGTTTCATGATCAATGTTTGTGTATAATAGTGAGTGCGGGAAATGTTTGGTTCTCGTAGCGATGGGGATGGTGTAAATATTTTCGTGGTCTTTCGCGTCATGGGGATGTGGAAGGGAATGGCGGCGGTGGCGGTGGTGGTGGTGGTGGTGGTGGCCGGTTGACTGGTAGGTAGATGGATGGATGGATGGGTGGGTGGGTGGGTGGGTGATGACGTGGGTGTGGTAGTGATGGTGGTGGTGGCGATGGTGACAAGCAGTGATGGTGATTTAAAGCGATTTAAAGAGTATTAAAGTAGGAGAGGTGAAAGGAAACAAAGAACACACACACACACACACACACACCCACACCCACCAACATCATA
>JAPQNM010000013.1:2854520-2869520 GCA_029783475.1 Metacarcinus magister | reverse complement strand
TAGCAAGTTTTAAGAGAAGATTGGATAAAGTTATGGGTGGGGATGGCAGATGGAGTTAGTGTTGAGGGATAGATTATTTAGGCCTCTTGTAGTTCCTCACTTTCTTATGTTCTTATGTAGTTTCAAGGATTACATATTAGGTATATTAGGTAGGTTATGGATGTAGTATAGTAGTAGTAGTTGTAGTAGTAGTAGTAGTAGTAGTAATAGTAGTAGTAGTAGTAGTAGTAGTAGTAATAGTAGTAGTAGTAGTAGTAGTAGTAGTAGTAGTAGTAGTAGTAGTAGTAGTAGTAGTAGTAGTAGTAGTAGTAGTAGCAGTAGTAGCAGTAACAGTAACAGTATTATTATTATTATTATTATTATTATTATTATTATTATTATTATTATTATTATTATTATTATTATTAGTAGTAGTAGTAGTAGTAGTAGTAGTAGTAGTAGTAGTAGTAGTAGTACAGTAGTAGTAGTGGTATTAGTAGTAGTATTAGTAGTAGTAGTAGTAGTAGTAGTAGTAGTAGTAGTACAGTAGTAGTAGTGGTAGTAGTAGTAGTAGTAGTAGTAGTAGTAGTAGCAGTAGTAGCAGTAACAGTAACAGTATTATTATTATTATTAGTATTATTATTATTATTATTATTATTATTATTAGTAGTAGTATAGTAGTAGTAGTAGTAGTAGTAGTAGTAGTAGTAGCAGTAGTAGCAGTACAGTAACAGTATTATTATTATTATTATTATTATATTATTATTATTATTATTAGTAGTAGTAGTAGTAGTAGTAGTAGTAGTAGTAGTAGTAGTACAGTAGTAGTAGTGGTAGTAGTAGTAGTAGTAGTAGTAGTAGTAGTAGTACAGTAGTAGTAGTGGTATTAGTATTAGTATTAGTAGTAGTAGTAAAAGGTAAAAGTAGTACAGTATATGCATTTAAAAAAACCGCCTCTTAACACTACCTTTATACTACAAATACATTTTCCACAGTATATACCAATATCAATAATAAAACTTAAAATAAAAAACATATACACCATCCTAGCTGATTATAATAGAGCAAAATAATAACGTATACTTTTATGAAAATTGACATAGTAAATATTGTCCAAGCATATGCCAACATTTACCTATATCATTGATAAAATAAACAAAAAAACATGTATATATCATCCATATTAATTATGATAAAAAAAACAATAACGCGTACGATATATATTTAGATGGTAAATATTTTCTAGCTATTTGAACATTTACATCCGCTAACGTAACGTCCTTCCCAAGACATCACCGCCAAGATGGTACGTGGATCCCTGTGTATACTGAAAACATATCTTTATTTATCGGTGCATCCGTCTACATAGCAAGGATTTTATTCAACGAGATGATAGCTAAAGGTTTAATCTATAATAAGATACAACTCATAACTTAATGGAGGTTGTATTAAAAGCGTGATGAGTGTTCAAATATGGGTGACTGATTCTTGTTTACATGTGTTCGGAGTGTTGATGTGCATGCGTACCCATACTTACTTTTATTTTTGGTTATTCTGTCCATTAATGACATAGCTGAGGTTGGAGGGAAGGGAAGGAAAGATAGATGTGGATGATCTGCTAGCTATCTGTCTAATTTTGTTCATAATGTATCTTTGTCTGAGTAACAGGAACTACCTAGTGCTGACTTCCGGACCTTTTGTAGCTTCCTTATATTCTATATTCTTATGTTGTGGGTGAAAGATTAGTGTCTTAATGCTGTATTTTACCATTGACCTCTTAGATGTATAATAACAAGAGTCTGCCCCGTCTTGAGTGGTGTCCCTGTCATGCTAAGATTAGGTGCTCTGCCCTCTATAGGCTGGTTGTCTATCGTGTCTTCATCTAGGGGACACACGAGCGATCTAGAGCCCGTCAATGTTGTGCGTTGGTAATTTCAGAGTTAACGTGGTGGCGGGTACTTTGTATACACTTCTATTAGTGTAGACAGTGTGGTTACAGCGAGTCAGTCCCTTGAGTCCAGGCCACACGGGGGCGGAGGACGTGTGTTGCTCTATAATTTTCCAGACTTATAACGTTATCTTCTGTATTGAGTAGACATTGAACTGTTTTAGTCTGCCCCAACCTCCCTATAGTTGAAATGGCTGGTTTTCCTACAGCCTGTGCCTTATTATTTATCTGGTTAGGTTAGGTTCGGTTATATAAGCTTTTTATATTTGATTACCCAAAAGTTAGACACGTGCCGTATCTATAACCGAGCACTATGATGATACGGCTGCTGTACCTGTAAGCTGTGCCTTAAATATATTGTAACTTGTCAGCTTGATCCCCTTCATCCAAGGCGCCTGTACACTTATATTGTTCAGGTGCAGTATTAGAAGGAAGATAAAAGGAGATTTTCCACCTGGCAGCCTTTGTTGTGTAAGGCTCTCAGACTAAAAGTTTCGGACAAGATTGAAGTAATTATTTATTATGTATATTCTTGTTTCTTGATTTCTGTCTTACGTTATTTCAGTTGCTTAATTTCTCATATTATTTCACTCGACTAATTTCTCTCTCATTATGTTATTTCAGTCGATCATTTTGCCGGAGAAGTTCCAGCACATCCTGCGTTTGATGAACACCAACATCGATGGGCGGCGTAAGGTTATGTTTGCCATGACAGCCATCAAGGGTGTTGGGCGGCGGTACTCCAACATTGTCCTGAAGAAGGCAGACATCGACCAGACCAAGCGTGCCGGTGAACTAACTGAGGAGGAGGTGAGGGAGTTTGGTTACGTTGTGGGTCTATCTTTATGAGAGAATGTTAGGTTAGGTTGTAGTTCTAGCTATAAGAGAATGGAGTGTAGTAGCTGCACTTCTATATATTTAATGACACGACTAGCAAGAGGTTTCGTCGTCATTATTCCTTTTCTTATTTGTTTTTATTATCACGAAATGTCTTAATAATTATCGTGAATTTTTGAAGATTTACACTGTGGTTGTAGCTCGTCTTCATTCTATAAACTAGTATGCATGTGTTATTTTTTCTCCAATTCAATAATTATATAATGTTTTGTAATTTCCTTCTCCTTTCTTTGGCTTGTGTATCTTTCTATTCCTGATGCTGATATAATTTGGTTGAATATCCTATGTTATTATTATTATTATTATTATTGAGTTTGTGCTCCAGGTAGAAATTATTTACTATGTTTAAAAGCAGTTGAGGTTTATTTAGCTGTATCTCTGCTCAAACACTATTTATGATGATACAGAAAATAGTTAATATACAAGGAACTGCTTCATGTATATGTTTAGTTTGCTTTGATGTATATGTTTAATCCACTCACTTTGACCACCAATTTTGACTGAGTGATTATTCTTAATACTCATAATTATTACAGTAAATCTTGTAGTAGTCCTTTGATAATTAGTATAGTAAATCTTGTAGTAGTTCTGTGATTGATATCCTTCATCCCAAACAACTGTCACTTTATTGTGTTGTTGTAGAAGTAGAAGAAGGCAGAGCAATGATAAATTATCCACCTGAAAAACCTTTATTAATCTGGGTTGATCGGACTATTAATTTCTAACAAGACTGGGTTATTTTTTGGGGTTAATTTTTGATAGTTTTGTTAATTAATGGTTTGATTGAAGCATTGCATTAAGTGTGAGTTGTTATTGATGTCTTATGTGTGTGTGTGTGTGTGAGATTGAGGTTGAGCTTATGTTCTTAATGTTCTTAATTTCTTCTATCGTGTGTGTGTGTCAGGTTGAGAAGATCGTGACAATCATGAGCAACCCCCGTCAGTACAAGATTCCCGACTGGTTCCTCAACAGGCAGAAGGACATTAAGGACGGCAAATACAGCCAGGTAAGGACAGGTTACAACTACTGCAGGTTTTATATTTATTATTATTTATTTTTAACATTTGACGACACAGGTTAACATTAATTTTCAAGGTTTTTATTTATTATTATTTATATTTAAGGTTTGATGACACAGGTATTAGCCTTGTCAACCCTAGTTTTCAAGGTTGATTGCCGTGTGTTATAGTATATGGTAGGGCCTTGCCCCCTTGTATGTATTGTTCTTGCAAGGGTTTTACAGCCACCCAACACCATCTTACTTACTTAGTGTGATGTGAAGGTAGTGGGCGGGACTGTATTGTGTGTTAGTTTGGTATATCTGTAATACATTTATTTAAAGATCCATAAAGCTTAAATTATTAGTTTTGGAATATGAATCCGATTTTGATTTTTTTGGTTATATTTATGCAAGAATAGTTAATGAATACTTTTTGCTCATAACTTTGTGACTTATCATAGGAATGTATCAAAGGTTACTTACTAGTTAATTAGAGTGTGACTACATGAGGGATATGTGATGTCACTGTAACGTGTCAGCTGGTGGACGAGTTAATGTGTGTTGAAGGAGGAAATTAAGAGTGAATAGAAGTAAGAATTGAATACTGAAACTCACAAAGGTGTTGGTGATAGAAGGACGAATGTTTGAATGTTGCATTGAATGGTAAACTACTTGAGGTGGAAGTGTTCTAGGCATTTATAGACTTACAGAAAGCATACGACAGAACTGATAGGAAAGTTTAGTTGCAGAGCGATAGGAATGATTGTAAATATAAGGTTGCATGAAAGAGTTGCTGTGCCCACTGTATTATATGTGACTGAAACATGGTGTATGGCAGTAGCAGAGAAGAGATTGAATGTAATAGAGATGGGGTGGTCTGAGGAGTAACGTGTGTGGACTGAGTAAGTAATGAGGAGGTGTGGAGAACTGGTGTTGTGAGTTGGCTGGTTGAGTAGAGCAGTGTGTGTTGATGTGGTGTGGGCATACGAAGAGAATGGAGGAGGATTGATTGGTGAAGAGGATAGGATGAGATGTAAGAGAAGTGAGGTTGAGAGGAAGGCCACAATTAGGATATGGACAGTGTGAAAAGAGCGTTGAATGAAAGAGGAATGTATGGAGCAAGGAAGGATGATTGTGAATGGAGAGCAGTAATGACACATCCTCGACAAACTTTGAAAGAGGTTCCCATGCATCTGGTGTGACTCATTGATCAGATTAGGTGCAAGTAGGAATAGTGTTTGTGTTTGAATGAAGTGGTATGGCTAAACCAGATGCTGCCTGATAGTCTGTGTGGATGGGTGACTGTTTCCATCTCCCAGGGACGTAGAGGCTAAGTGAGAGGAGTGCATGTGTATGTATGCATTGATGTGTGTCTTGTCTCGGCTACTGCCCTTAATGGTGACCTCAGTCTGGTATATAAATCTATCCATATATACCAGGCACAGACAAGGCATACATACATATACACTCCTCACTTAGCCCCTAGACCCCCATAGGAGAAGAGGAGTACACCCCACCCAAACATTGATCATCGGGTCAGTCATGCTATGGGAATGAGAGCAGGGGTAGTATCCACAAGTCAAAGGATTTACCCAGCTGCTTCATATCTAACACATGCCCTCTCCCACCCTGCACCTGGCGTGATTCAAAGGTTACACAAGATGCGCGAGAACCTTCTCCAAGGGTTGTCAAGGCCGCGTCATTAATCATGCATTCATCACTACTCTCCATTCACTTCTATCATGCATAATCATCCTTCCTTGCTCTACACATTCCTCTTTTCATTCAACGCTCTTTTCACACCGTCCATCTATCCCCGTTCATGGCCTTCCTCTCAACCTCACACCTCTCACATTGGATTCTACTGTTCTCTTCACCATCTGGTCATCCTCCATTCTCTCCGTGTTCAAACCACCTCAACACACACTGCTCTGCTCAACCAGCCAACTCTCGTAACACCAGTTCTCTATCGCACCTCTTGACTCACTCGGTCCACACGCGTTACTCCACACACACAATCCATTTATAGATAGATTACCTTATTTTCTTTTCTTACAATAAATCGGTTGTCATAATGAATGTTTTCCTAGTAGCTATATATCCCTAATTACTACTACTTTGAAAGGTGGTGGAACTAATGTCTATCGATAGGTTAGAATAGTTTGAATCTTTAAATGTCCTCATACAAAAATAATCTTTCTTCTGCAGGTGATGTCTAACAACTTGGAGACAAAGCTGCGTGAGGACTTGGAGCGCATGAAGAAGATCCGAGCCCACCGAGGGTTGCGTCACTACTGGGGCCTGCGTGTGAGGGGCCAGCACACCAAGACCACCGGCCGCCGTGGTCGCACTGTGGGTGTGTCTAAGAAGAAGTAAACATAGAAATAAACCTTTCAGCCTCATGCGTTTGTTATATTTGACCTCAAGCATAGAGATAAAAGTGTTTAAGAGTTAATAGTAATAATAATAATAATGATAATCCTGTTTCGTCTGAAGGTATAGGCAACGTGAACGAAGTATGATAATGATATACTAAACTGTTAAAATATTAGTAATTATAGTAATAATGAAATCATTAATAATAATAATAAATAATAACTGACTATAGTACTTAAGGTAATACTTGTTTAATTTCTTAACTTTTATTAATAGCAGCTGTTCAAGAGTGCCATGGTGGGTGTGCATGTGTGTGGGTGGTAGGATGAGGAAAGAAGTGAATTGGTGTGAGGAAGCAAGCATGACTAGGTGAAAAGGTGTCTATAGTGTGTGGCTGCAGAGGAAGAATGAGACCACATATGAAAGGAGGTCAACTTGATAATACATGCTTCCTTTATCAAGGGAGCCTTTATCTCTACCACTTACGGTACTTTATTTGCACTGACTCACTCGCTCTCAATTGTGCCGGGTGGCTGTGTGGTACAATGATAGGCTCGTAACCTAAAGAAAGCGAGTTCTATCCTGGTCCACGGCAGCTTCGTGGTGAGAGGTAGCATGCTCTCGTTAACCCTAGCAGAGGGGCCTGGATGGCTCTGGTACAGTGCTTGGCTCGTGACCTAAAGGCTGCGAGTCCAATACTGGCTATCGACCCTAGAACTATATGGTTTATAGTTACCTATTTTTTCAGGATTATTTGATCACCTTTTTAGCCCTAGCAACTATATGATCCTTACCTACCTAGTTTAGGGGAAATTATTTAATCATATACTTCTTTTCTCAAACGATTGGTGATATTTTATATTTTGTTCAAATACATCTCATGCAAAGGAATGCTAATCTTACATGGATTTAATTTTTTTATTGAATTATCCAGGAGTTGCTTTCCATATCACAGGAATGTCATCATCACTGACAACATCTTGATCAAAGACCTACTGGTTTTGATGATGAAGATTCAGCACTGCTTGATTTCCTGTGGATGCTACATTATGTAAGGGCTCATAGGGTCCACCCCGGCATCCTCGTAGCCCTAAACGACAACATTCTGTCTTTTGGCATATTTATGATTGCCTTTTTGCCATAGAGATTGATAACATTGATCTACATCCATGTGTGTAATAATTTCCCCAAAATGATTTTATTGTTTCCAATGACTTGACGCTATTGCTGAGGAATGAATATCACTTTTCCTTACAAGTATTGCACTCTACCTCCACTGTTGCAATTAATTTCAGTGGACAGCAATGTAGTGTTCCAGATCACCACTGACAAAGAACCAGATGTATTATTAAGATTGTAATAGTTCTTTAAATATTGTAATTATTGCATACTTCATGTTGCACTTGTAGGCTATCTACTGCACGGCTCTGATGCCCTGTAGGAATTTTAGGTAGCTGTGATGATGGGGGTTGACCCTCACCCGTTAGTGGTGCAGGCAGTATTTTTTTTAAAGTTCCGGCGGGATATGAACTCGGCACACCGAGCTCACCACTGCCATGCTCTGACCATTCAGCCACGGCCTCCCCATCATATCATATCATCGTCATCATCATCATCAGCCTTTATGAGTCCACTGCAAGACAATGGCCTCCCTCAACCTTGACTCATCTCTTGGCTGCCTGTCTATTCCAGGCCACCCCAGCAATACTTCATATGTCATCTCCATTTAGTTCTTTGCCTACCATGTGTTCTTTTATCATCCCTGGGCTGCCATTCTATTACTTTTATTATATTAACAAAAATGATTGAAGAGTAAATTTTTTTTAGGTACTTTAACATCTACATTTTGTATCTAAGTGCATTGCAATGACGGTTTATCTTCCTGACCTTGGATAAGACTGGTGCAAGGGACAGCTGGTATCTTGCATGATTTTCTCCGCCTGCTTCATTGCACATTCTTAATACAGCTTGGGGCCGGGTGGCTCTGAGGTACATTTGATGCTCGGCTCATGACCATAAGGTTGTGAGTTCGATCCTGGCTCATGGCAGCTTCTTGGTGAGAGGGGCAGCGCTCTCTCTCATCAACCTTAGCAGAACTATATGGTATACACACACATACCTCGGTTTTACAGACCTCCCTTTAACAGATATCGGAAGCAACAGACAAAATCTGCAGCAGCCGACACACTTTGTTTACATGAATATAATCACACGTGTACCTTATTACTTCATGGAATTACTGTATTATAGTGTATATTTACAGTGTACGAGTATATTATAGTGTATATATACAGTGTACGAGTATATTTACAGTGTACGAGTATATTATAGTGTATATTTACAGTGTACGAGTATAGCATAGTGTATATTTACAATGTACAGGTATATTATAGTGTATATTTACAGTGTATGGGTATTTTACACTGTCAGATTAGATAGTGTGCTTCATTAAATGAACATTACTATATTATTCCTCTTTATTTGGTAATGTAATTGTTGATATTAGCCAATACAGACTTAGTGTTGGTAACTATGGACAATCGGCATTATCGGACCGATGTTCCCCCCTTTTGTCCGTTAAAACGGGATATGAGTGTAGTTACTTAATACGGGTGGATTATTTCATCACCTTGATAGAGGAAGAGCGAGAGAGGAGCTGCCTTGTTGGTGAAGTGTGGCACCAGTGTCATGCCAACCTCCTTAAGTCCCCAAGGAACTCACAGTCGAACACATTGTTAACTATTAGCATGTGGGTTTCTGCCACTCGACGATAGCATGAAAAATGGCCAAGTTCCGGTGGGATTTGACCTCGGGACACTGAGCTCACCACTTCCGTGCTCTGACCACTCAGCCACCACCTTCCCATCATATCATATCATCATCATCATAATCATCAGCCTTTATGAGTCCACTGCAAGACAATGGTCTCCCTCAACCTTCACTCATCGCTTGGCTGCCTGTCTGTTCCAGGCCACCCCAGCAATACTTCATATTTCATCTCCATTTAGTTCTTTGTCTGTCATGTGTTCTTTTATCATCCCTGGGCTGCCATTCTATTACTTTTATTATATTAACAAAAATGATTAAAGAGTAAATTATTTTTAGGTACTTTAACATCTAAATTTTGTATCTATAAGTGCATTGCAATGACAGTTTATCTTCCTGACCTTGGATAAGACTGGTGCAAGTGACAGCTGGTATCTTGCATGATTTTCTCCACCTGCTTCATTGCACATTCTCAATACAGCTTGGGGCCGGGTGGCTCTGATGTACATTTAATGCTCGGCTCGTGACCAAAAGGTTGCGAATTCGATCCTGGCTCACGGCAGCTTCTTGGTGAGAGGGGCAGCGCTCTCTCATTAACCTTAGCAGAACTATATGGTATATACACTCATACCTCGGTTTTACGGACCTCCCTTTAACAGATATCGGAAGCAACGGACAAAATCTGCAGCAGCCGACACACTTTGTTTACATGAATATAATCACACGTGTACTTTATTACTCCATGGAATTACTGTATTATAGTGTATATTTACAGTGTACGAGTATATTATAGTGTATATTTACAGTGTACGAGTATATTATAGTGTATATTTACAGTGTACAGGTATATTATAGTGTATATCTACAGTGTATTGGTATTTTACACTCAGATTGGATAGTCTGCTTCATTAAATGAACATTACTATATTATTCCTCTTTCTTTGGTAATGTAATTGTTGATATTAGCCAATACAGACTAAGTGTTGGTAACTACGGACAATCAGCATAATCAGACCGATGTTTCCCCCATTTGTCTGTTACGACGGGGTATGAATTGATTAACGGTTAATGATATAGAAAATTTAATCACCTTGATAGAGGAAGAGCGAGAGAGGAGCTGCCTTGTTGGTGAAGTGTGGCACCAGTGTCATGCCGACCCCTTAAGTCCCCGATGAACTCACAGTTGAACACATGGTTAACTATCAGCATGTGGGTTTCTGCCACTCGACAATAGCATGAAAAATGGTCAAGTTCCGGCGGGATTTGAACTCAGCACACTGAGCTCACCACTCCCGTGCTCTGACCACTCAGCCACCGCTTCCCCATCATATCATATCATATCTTCATCATCATCATCATCAGCCTTTATGAGTCCACTGCAAGACAATGGCCTCCCTCAACCTTCACTCATCTCTTGGCTGCCTGTCTATTCCAGGCCACCCCAGCAATACTTCATATGTCATTTCCATTTAGTTCTTTGTCTACCATGTGTTCTTTTATCATCCCTGGGCTGCCATTATATTACTTTTACTATATTAACAAAAATGATTAAAGAGTAAACTATTTTTAGGTACTTTAACATCTAAATTTTGTATCTATAAGTTGCAATGACAGTTTATCTTCCTGACCTTGGATAAAACTGGTTCAAGGGACAGCTGGTGTCTTGCATGATTTCTTCATTGCACATTCTCAATACAGCTTGGGGCCGGGTGGCTCTGAGGTACATTTAATGCTCGGCTCGTGACCAAAAGGTTGCGAGTTTGATCCTGGCTCACGGCAGCTTCTTGGTGAGAGGGGCAGCGCTCTCGTTAACCTTAGCAGAACTATGAGGTGGACAGTTACTTAATACGAGTGAATTATTTAATCACCTTGATAGAGGAAGAGCAAGAGAGGAGCCGGCCTTGTTGATGAAGTGTGGCACCAGTGTTATGGAATGTAAGGTTTCATTGAGAGGTTGAAGAGATAACTAAGAGGAATAAGAAAGAAATTTAGGAAGGGGAGAGAATGTGAGGACCAGAATTTTACTGTGAAAACAATAGTTGAGGATCTTAAAAAAAAAGTTAAAAAGTTGTATGCTGCTTTTATGGACCTTGAGAAGAGAAAGTATATGATAGGGTTGATAGGAAGGTCCTGTGGGATGTGTTTAAGATTTATGGTGTAGATGAGTGTCTACTTGATAGGGGTCAAGGCATTGTATGAGCAAGCCAGTGAATAAAGACTAATGGACAGATAATTCATCAAGAGTTTTAGAATTGGTGTGGGAGTAAGACTGGTATGTGATATCACTGACTGTTCAACATATGCATGGACGGATGCATAAAAGAAATGGAAATCAAAAGTGAAAGATATTTGTGCCAAGCTGAGGTAAGATGGTGTGCAGTATTTGACTTAATGGGTAATGGGAGGAAGTTGAAAGTAAATGCGAACAAGAGTAAAGTGATGGTATTTTAAAGGGCTAGAGAGGTGGTGGATTATTTTATACCTTAAAGAGTAATTGTGTGAAGGTGACGAAGATCATGTTAAGTGGAGTAAAAATGGAAGAAGAAAGAGATTAAGTACTTGAGAGCAACTTTGTATATGTATGTGAGCATGGAGGGGAGGGTAACACAAATGTCCCCAGGTACAGTATTACTACTTAAAAGATTGGTTTTCCATAGCTATTTCTCGACTTTGATGGTATGTAAGTATAACCATAGAAAGATAGTGTGTTATAGTTGTTTAAAATATGTCTTAGAGTTCCAGGAAAGCTGTGAAACCAGAAAAATGAGAGAAAGACAAATTAGGTTACCATGAAGGCATGTAAACTGATATTTTAATGCCTTTGTGATTTAGTGTAAGTGTTACCTGTAGCATGTGTTAGGATAAAAGTAAATCAATAGAACTAAAGAAATGAGTAAATATAACTCAGGGTCAGCATAGAGGGCTCTGAGAGTACATGTTTATTATTTACAGGATTATTATTTATTATTCCTAGATGGGTTTTTAGTACTTATAAATATTCATATATAATAATTGTACATCCTTATTGCTATAGTGATGTGTTAGGACCAAAGTGAAGCTGAAAAAGAACAGATGAGGGGAAAACAACAACTCAGTATGGAGGACTGTGGAAATGTAGCTTATTAATTTACTGTTTTATTTCATTGACTTTGATTGATTGTTAAGCATGTGAACAATCAGACTGAATGACCTCAATATGCTTGACTTATTCATTAGAAGAGAGAAAAGAAGGTACATCTATACAACCTCACAATAATGCACCTGGATCTAAATAACACTTTTTTTTTGTATAGATTTCAATGCATTTAGGATGATTTTGACATTCATTTTCGTCGCAAATCCATATACCTATTCTAAAATATCCCCATCATCCCAACAAGCCTGGGGACCTGTGGGAATGTTTTTTTCTTTGAGTGGGGAAGATAAAATACTGAATAATAATAAAAAAAACTTTGCAAGGAATGTAGCCTATATATCCTTCAACCAATAAGTAAATTTTGCACTAAATGAAGACCTAAACAGCTTGATGGCGTGGTTGTTAGCGGTGTCACTTCACAACCGAGAAATTCATTGCCTTATTTACCATCCAGGGTGTGATATTTTGACTGATCTCTCATGCTGAAGGCAGTGTTTACCTAGCTGAAAGTAAATGCAGGTATAGGTCAGTAAATTGCAGGCAGGAGCGGGTGTCTAGTAACCCTCCTCCCTCTTGTGTGTATTTACTCATTGATTTCAGAGTTTGAACTAAGCTTATGCAGCCCTCCCTCCATATATGTTTCTATTTCATATATGTTTTGAAGTCCTGGATGCTGCCTGCTCGCACCACCAAACTATTCCAGCTATGAAGGGTATTAATGATTTGATGTGATTATGAGTATAGAGTCTTTAGTATGTACTGCATGGTGCCCTCTAGTGCTTTCATCGTCCCATATCAAAAGGTCCTCTGTGTCCACGTGTTCCAGTCCCCTTCATTGCTTTGAACATCATAATTAAATCTCCCCTTTCTCTCCCTCCCTCCCTCCCTTCCTTCCTTCCTTCCTCCATTCAGTGTTGCCAACTTTTGCTTTTCCAATCTATCTTCACATGAAAACTCACTTAGTCTTGGTGTGGATGCAATAGTTATTCTGTAATTTTTCCTGGATATTTTAAACTTTTCCAGGTAAGTCAACCGCACTGCAGCTTCATATTCCTGTATTGATGTTATAACTTGCAATGTGGATTATCTCAGTATTTCTTGATTCATATAGTTAATGTTATTTTTATGTTTATCATCTTGCTGTTATATATCTTGTGTCATATATTTTGTATCTCTGGACTTTCTTGTTGGTGTGTGTGTGTGTGTGTGTGTGTGTGTGTGTGTCGGAAGTTTTTCACAGTGAAGGACATAGATCGTATATTATTTACAATCTATTTTATTATTTATCGCTCAATCCATAAGAAGAGAACAAGTTATCCTTGCACTCTTCAGGATAACTTACACCTTCTTGTTATAATGAAATATTTATTGCTTTATAACGTCAGTGGAACATTCCCATCATTGTCAACATACTTTCCATCTTGTTACAGTGTTGAGTCCGAGGGAGTTGATCAGCCTCTGTGTGTACTCCAAGGTGGGGGGCGGCACTCCCTCCCCCTTAGTGTGGCGGCGGCCGTCAGGATGTGCTGTGATGTGGCTGCTGAGTGTCTTGAAGGAAACCAAATGATGTGGTTAGTTAGTCGTTATTTACTTATTTTGTAGATGTTGATATTTTCTTAGTGTGTACAATGAAATGATGGGATGATTGATTGAGTCACCGATTGGTGAAACATTACGTAATCGTGTAACATCATTTTAAATTTACATATGAAGTGTGTGTTTGTGTGTGTGTGTGGGTGTGTGTGTGTGTGTGTGTATGATATATATATATATATATATATATATATATATATATATATATATATATATATATATATATATATATATATATATATATGGTGGGTCAAGTACAACTTTATCATAACTATTTTTATCATTACGTATTATTATTATTATTATTATTATTATTATTATTATTATTACTATTATTATTATTACTATTATTATTATTATTATTATTATTATTATTATTATTATTATTATTACTATTATTATTATTATTATTATCATTATAATTGTTATTATTATTATTAGTAGTAGTAGTAGTAGTATTAGCAGCAACTATTGTTTTTGTTATAACAAAAAATAAGAATGATAACAAAAATTACAGATACACTCGTACATTCGTGATTATCATCATAGTTTAGTCTCCAAGTAAGTCATTATTACTGCTATTTCTGGCAACAGTCATAGGTAGTAAAGGTCGGTGCACATTAATGCCTCCGTTTTGTGAGTGTTTGGAAGAAAAATGGGAAACGTGTTCGAGCAATTTTGCGATTTTACTTATAATTTTTCTGCGTTCCTAAATCAGGGGTCAGTAGGATCGGCAATTTTGTTTCGGTAAACAGTGAACTTATTGTAAAAATAGTGTGTGGTTGATGCAACCAAGTGTTCGCACAGCCTTGTTTATCTTATAGTTTCGTTCACCTGACGCACATAAGCACACAGTACTAATGGAAACTGTGTGTGTGTGTGTGTGTGTGTGTGTGTGACATTCGCACCTTTAAATGGTGAAATAATAGAATAAAAGTCTTTGGTTTTGCGCACAGACGTAAAAATGTTCTTAAGTATTTTTCTTTTCGAATATGTTAGAGAATATATGTTCATGTTGTAATTTTACTTCTCCATCCTCAGGGAAAAGACTGAACAAACTTTTAAACTTTCTCTAACAAAAACAAAACTTGTAAATATTTTCCTCAGTCGTCATAATAGTTATTTGCATTTCTATTACTTTTCAATTTTGTTTCTGGTATATATTGTTGCGGCGACGCATTTAGCATGTAAATAGTGTTGTAGCAGTGTAGTTATTGTGTAGTGTAGTTGTGTGGAGGCAGGGAGCGGTGGGTCACTCAGGCCTCCCTGGGGAGTGAGGGTTAACAGGTGTCAAGATACGGTGAC
>JAPQNM010000013.1:2774520-2849520 GCA_029783475.1 Metacarcinus magister | reverse complement strand
GAGTTAATATCTTCCGCCTGAAGACACTTTTCTGTGGACAAAAAAGTATATAAAATCGCTTAATTTAGTGCAAAGAACCTCCCTCCCCTATCAGGTAGGGAGCAATATCAGCATGATTTATTCATGAAATTATTTTATTACTATTTTTCGAACATGATAAGTGACATCCAAAAAATATGCCATAAAATTGTAATGGGGAAGATAATTATTACGGGTGTGAAAGAAACGAATATAAAAGAACGGATGAAAGGAATAAGGTAGAAAAGAAGGAGGAGGAGAAGACGAAAGAGAGGGAGGAGGAGGAGGAGGAGGAGGAGGAGAAGGATGAGAGGAGGAAGAAGATGAAGAGGAGAAAGAGGAGGATGAATTCCTTCCCCTGCTAGTCTATAGGAAGCCGGACGGATGCAGACCGCGAATGGCTGCCGAAAATTACATTCCTGTTTTAATGGAGAAGGAGGGAGAGGGAGGAAGGTATTGAGGGAGCGAGGAGAAAAGATGGTCCTTGCAGAGGAATGAAGGCGGGGAGAGGAGTAGCAAGACCAGGGTGAGGGAGAGAGGCGGTACAGGCGTTCCGTTTATTCACCAGTGAGGGAGGATACACACACACGGTACACAGGGCGGAAGGAAACTACGCACGGACACTAAGTAATGGGCCATCACGGTCACTCGCCGGTACACCTACACACTCCTATGTACACTCCATATTACATTTGTACACAGAGATAGTTACAGTAAATATATTATGTACATATTCTAGGGCCCAGATTTTGTATTCATTTATTATTTTGGGGTGTTTGGGGATGGGGATGGGTGGGGGTGTTTGGTGTGGTCGTGTCCTCAGGGCCGGCGGGTGGCCTGGGCGCGGCGCGGACCCAGCGGCGAAGAGGACTCGACCCAACAGGTTAAGACTACATATAATTATATATTATGTGGCGATATAAAGTATCACTATACATATCTGTAGTAAATATAAAATTTAATCTTCCGGCTGAAACAAAAATGTTATATATATATTTATTTATTTATTTATATATATTAAAAAAAACTATAGACTCTACGTAACATCCATACGGCAAGCACCTTTGTGAGTGATGATGATGTCTATGTGGCAGGCGGTGAGGCCAGCCTGGAGGCTGTGAGTACTAAGGGCTGTGGGGCCAGCTTGATGGACTGATAGGCCAGTCCGCACTAGAACTGTGTGTACAGCCTGTGCAATCAGTTTGAGGGCTGTCAAGGCAGGCAGAACCCAGGCTACCATGGAGCTGGAGCTGGGAAGCCTTGCAACTTGTATCAGAATGTGATTTTTTGGCTAAATGTAGGGAGAGGATGGGCTTAGGCCAGCGGGCTTGGCGTGGGCCCTACCGTGAGTCTGGAAGCTGGACTGTGATGCTCTTCAGCGGTGGCCGGCAGGGCAAGGAGGCACAGCTGCTGGAGCGGCGGCAACTCTTAGCGTACAGGGACAAGAGTTGTGGTCGAGGAATTATAAAAATGCCAACGTAAAACTTGCTGTGCCAAAAGAACTGAACAAACAAAAGATCTTCACCTTGTACCTCTGGCGTCAACACACTGCAGTCTTTTGATGAACTAATGTTGTGTGCGTTGGGAACGTACGTATTCGAAAGTTTAAATTGAACCATTCTATTGCAAAAAAAATCCATCTTCATGTATGAAGTGTGAGTGTGAGGCAGAGGCTGCCGGTGGACCGTGGTCCCCGGCGGGGTTCAGCGACGCCCGGCTCGCGGCGCCGCGGACCCGCAGTGAGTGTTCTCACCTCCGGCTGGCGGGCACGGTGCGGCAGCAGCCTCACTTCACCTCATGGTTTCACACTCTTCAATTATTTCATTTTTAATAATTTTGTGTTGTTTTTGGAAAGTGAGAGTCCATTCCATAAGGAAGACTCTGCTTAGGTGATCGTGGGGGGTGACAAGCCATGGTTGGCGTTGGTACTTTGGAAGAGGCATGTGCAGCACCCTGGCTTAGTCTAGCAGAGTATAGCAACAATAACAACAACTGCGTTTGTGTCATTCTATGAGCTAAGCCAAGCAACGGATGAGACAGGTTATATGTACATGGACCACACGCTTTGGACCGGTTATACGCAAGCTCTTGGTATTGGGAGAGGAGTCGATCTGTTGTCGGTGGAGTCTGTCTTGGTGGTGCCGTGGGCGAAGGTGTCACGAAGGGGTGTGGGAAGATCGATTTTTTGTAGTTCCACTTATGGTTTTACTACAGGCAATGACACATTAGAATTTCCATATTTTATGTACATTACACATCTACTGAAAACAATTTAATATATTTTTTTCTCTGTGAAGGAAATGTTGCACCTTGCCTTGCCTCCATTCTAGGATACCTTTGTTTGCTTTTATACAAACATTCTCTCTCTCTCTCTCTCTCTCTCTCTCTCTCTCTCTCTCTCTCTCTCTCTCTCTCTCTCTCTCTCTCTCTCTCTCTCTCTCTCTCTCTCTCTCTCTCTCTCTCTCTCTCTCTCTCTCAAACAGCACGAAATGTTTGGTGTTAAGAGTTGATGATTCTATTATTAGTTATAAAATTCTCACTTCAGTTTAATATTATTAGTAATTAGGCGTGTGTGTGTGTGTGTGTGTGTGTGTGTGTGTGTGTGTGTGTGTGTGTGTGTGTGTGTGGTGTGTGTGTGTTTATGTGTGTTTATGTGTGTGTGTGTGTGTGTGTGTGTGTGTGTGTGTGTGTGTGTGTGTGTGTGTGTGTGTGTGCGCACGTGCCCGCGTATGCATGTGCGTCGTTTCTCTTCACCGCACCACAGAACGCCACAGACAACAGACACAGAGGACGGGACACAGATACAGACCGCCTCGTACCTTCTCTCACACGAACACGTGACCTTAGATATTAGCTTAACACTGAGAACTACAGAGAAACACAACATCCTGGTCCATTGTTTAGAATAACCTACGTAAAAAGAAGGATCCCTTCTACTATATTTGTGACCTACGCGGCAAAAACTTTAAAATGGGGAAAAAAATAATGATCTAAATAAATGGCACCTCCCCAGCTAGCTCTGGCACACGAGGATCTTTTTGAAGGCTTTTCTGAACTCTGGGTTGAAGATAGTGTAGATAACAGGATTGAGGAAGGAGTTCATGTAGCCGATCCAGGTGGTCAGCCAGAAGAGTGTGGCGCTGGGTTGGAGGCTTTCGATGTTCGTCTTCTTGCTGATGGCGTCCACGATGTTGCAGGTGAAGAATGGCACCCAGCACACCAGGAAAGCACCTGTGGAGGAGGAGAATACCATTACGAGGGAACATGAAGTGGGTAAGCGAAGGGATGAAAGAAATGAGACACTGGTCCTGCCTGGAGTGCATATGTGGGTCGAGGATGTAAAGAAAGATTGTGTCTCTCATGGTGTTGGGTGTTTGATATTGGTATTAGACGATGTTATAGATGATGTGAGATGAGGTTTGCACTTCTAGTAACATCAGTTCATTGCTACACATTGGGACACATCTTGCCCGGTTTTTCCAGGTGCTGTTTCTCCTCCAATTCCCTGTGTTAGTCCAGGTGTCTTGAGATCTAATATCGTTAGTGGACGCGCGCTCCTCCTCCTCCTGCCTCGTGCGGTACACAGCCCTGCTCTCACACCTCACTGGACAACCCATAAAATCTCGACGACCCAATCTTTACCTTTTCCGCTAAATTAGTTTTTCCCGGTGTCAGCTGAGTGATCGTCCTCCCCTCTCCAAGCTGCCTTCGTTTTTCATTACCCTCTCAGAACCTCCTCCTCCTCCTCCTCCCCTCCTCCTCCTCTCCTCCTCTCCTCCTCCTCCTCCTCCTCCTCCTGCTCTTGCTCGTCTTCTTTCCTCTTTTTTCCCTCTCTGTCCTAGCCATCCTATCTCCATTATTTTTTCTCACATACCTTCTATTTTTAATTCCTGTTTTCTTACCTGTGCTCAGTTTTTTTTCAGTTTGGTTCGTCTTTTCCTCGTCTTTCCGCTCTTTTTCATTATGTATCGTAGCTCGCAGTCACGTCACAACTTTCCTATGTATGTATTTCTTTAAGGCATGCATGTATATGGTTTTTTTTTATAAGTGTATATAAGTGTATGTAAGGTGTGTAAGTGTGCTCATTAGACTACAGTAAATAGGAGTCATTATATTCTTACCCAGAACGATGGCTAAGGTCTTCGTCGCTTTTCTCTCCTTTTTGGCGGATGATTTCTCCCTCTTCTTCTTGCTGGCTTTGTTCACCTTGTAAATAGTGAAGCGGGCTGAGGACGCCTTCTTGTCCTTCTTCTCCATGAGCTCTCCGCCCTCAAGCGGCCTTCCTCCCGCCGACCCGTTCCTCTTAGACTGGATCTGGCGGCAAAGTGCAAGGGAGGAAATGAATATCAAAGGTCTTTTTTTTCAACCTTGGTGTCACATGCTCTCGTTTTTCCTCATAATTCAATTCCACGCCCTTGCCCCTGCTGCTGGGTCTCGATCTCATCCACGCTCAGCCTTAGCACACACTAGCCACTCACTCACTCACTCACTCACTCACTTACTCACTCACTCACTCACTCACTCACTCACTCACGTTGCTTAGTAGGTTTTGTTGCAGTTTTTTCTTCAATTCCGGAACTTTACTATTTTTTCGTGCACAACATATGGTAGGAAATCTAATAGTAATAGGTAGTGAGCAATGTCTGTGTGTCTTTTAATCTAGGGAATTCTATTAATATATTATACGTAATGTGGAAATTTACTCTGAAAATAACCTGTTGGTGTATTGCAAGTCGAGCAACATTTGACTGACTGTAATAACCATCGATCTCGTTACTGAAGCTCCACGACTTCTTTATTTCCTTAATGAGACAGGAATTAACCACGTTATCCCCGTTAATCACGTTAAGGCCTTTCAACAACCTAGAATATATTCAAAGTGGGCAGGAAATATCCGAAACTTGTGATATCATGTATTTCTGCGAATATGCTTATACGTCAGAATCCCAGGCATGCTAGACTATCTTGGCATCAGCTGTGAAACTTATCCTTGGTTTACGTACAACTCTCTCAAGAACCTTACCTTACACTTTGAATATTTACTAATCTTTCTTTTGTTAGTTTAATTATTTTACCTTTTGGAGTCATAGCCGTGTGTAATGTTACCTGTTGCTCTGAAGTAACAACAATATGGAAACTGATCCATTTAATATCTAGGCATTCCCATTGCTCTTTTCCGAACCTTTAAATACGTGGTTAGACAGCTATCCATCCATACTCTTATAATACGGATACCATAAGCGTTCTCCTTACCTCTGCTTCTTTATTCTGGTTATCATTATTTAAGTCTTCCTTTGCTTACCTTCACTTTCTTCTGCTTCACTAGAAGAGCTTTTCTTGAGGAGGGGTCTGCCTGTGCCCCACCCCGCCCCTCCGCCCCTCTCATCACATCCGCCGCCCCGTTCCGTGTGGACTGAACAGCGGCCGTCGCCCCCCCTCTCTCCATCGACCTGCAGGACATGTACATTCACCTCAGTAAACAGTCACTTGCAGAAACTAGATAAAAAGATAAAGAGGAATCGTAACATAGCGTGCCTTGGCCTTTTTCTATATGTAAATGTAACATATCATTGAGCTTCATCTGCTTTGGAAGAACTGTGTGTTTTTACGCCACCAGATTCCTGCCAGCGAAATGTGGCAGCTCAAACGATTGCACTGTGCTGCGGATTGTAAATAGATAGACTAGAGAGCGATCACCACACTACAATCATTCAGTCTTATTCATCTTCATTCAACCTCATTCACCTCGGAGACTACTAGGAATGATAGATGTTTACTCCCCTTCAAGAAACATAAATAGATAAGCGATGAGCGATCCACAGAACACACACAAAAAAATCGGTAACCACACAAAACCACCGATTCTAATTTGATCAAACAGAAAATATAATTCATAGTAGTGCCCCCTGTTAGTGATTCTTACATGCGTTTTCTTTTCTTTTTGTTGTTATGGAAATGAAATAATTAGTGGGGTGGTGTTTATAGGTGAGGTGAGTGTGGTTGTAATGTTTGTACTGTACGAGAAGGGCGGCGAGTGACGGGACTGTGAGAGGCTTACTTAACTCTACCAAGCGCTGAGGTGGAGCTGCTCACATCACCTACCACTTGCGTCAGCTGGATGCTTACTTGTAGCTTTGCTCTTTCATCTGCTTACTTAGATATGCTCTCTCTGTCTGTGTGTGTGTGTCTATTTGTATCTCTCTCTCTCTCTCTCTCTCTCTCTCTCTCTCTCTCTCTCTCTCTCTCTCTCTCTCTCTCTCTCTCTCTCTCTCTCTCTCTCTCAGATCATGAATTGTAGATAAATAAGGAAGGAGAAGAGATAATAGAAACCTAAATACTTGAAAAAAAAGACAGATCACTCTCGATAACTTTGATCTTGTTGTGTTTCAATTGTCTTCGAAACAAATGATCGTCACTTTAAAAGGAACCGTACCAAGGCATTTGTATATATACATGACTCCCAAGCCTTGCGAAACTACATGATTGCTTTAGTTCAAGGTAATCGGACCACTCTTGAAATGGTTTATTCCCATCATCACGTACAGCCGCTGACATATAAAACGAATGGCGTAGGAAAGAGAGAAAATGTGAGGCTGCGAAAAATGTCCAGTAAATTAAAGAAAATGAATAAATGTGAAGCCAACTGATACCAACCAACTCTACTGGTGGTGCTGCATGAGGATGAAAAGTGAAGATATGATATGGAATTGATGAATAACTAGTAATAGGTATACGTGGTTCAGGATAAAGTGCTTGCATGAAAAGTAAGCAAAAAATAAAATAAAATAAATAAATAAATATATAAAATGAAAATAGAAAGTCATGTGAAAAATGATGTGAAAAGAGAATAGGAAAACGTTTTCTCTCTGTGTGGCTGAAAATAATAATAAGAAAAAAATCATAAAAGTAGAAAATTAATTAACAGAAGATGGAATAGATAAAAAAAAAAAAAAAACTAATATATAAACAAATTGATAAATAGGTATAAAATGAGTTATAATTATTTTGAGATGTTAAAAAAAAAAACGAGTATTATCAGGGATGTTAGTATGCAATAGTATGTGTAGTATGTAGTATGATGCAAGGGCGAGACTTACGTGGAATGGAAGTGGCTGAGGAGAATGGATGAAAGGCAGATTGCACTGAACGAGGCATGAAAGAGTGAACAGATGACGTGAAAATGCACCACTTTTTACCTTACCCTTTCCTCCCTCCTTTCCCTTCCCTCCCTTCCTTCCTTCCCTTCCTTCCTTCCCTCCCTCCCTCCCTTCCCTCCTCTTAACAATCACTGGAATGCCCTTGAACGGTTACGATACAGCACAAAAATCATAAAGTTAATTTGGTCTGTGGAGCCAAAAATAATGTGATGTGTGGTAATGGTTTGCAATAATACCATGAAAATTTACCTTATTGCAGGAATGAAAATACGATAATAACAATACTAATACAACAATCACTAATAATACCACCACTACCACTACAATCTAATTAGTGTTATTATTATTACTGTAAAGTCCGTTGTTTTTGCTACTGGTCAGCCTTGCATAGTGAAGAGACAGCTACTTACTCCTCTTCCCTAATAGGCCCAAGGTTCAGCTCCTCTGGTCTTGGGTTCTTGATAATATGGCAGTTATCAGCACCCGCCAGAACCGATCCCTGCCTCGTCTACCTCATCGTCATCTTCGTCCTGAGATAAGGAATACAAGAACTGAATGTAATTAGTGAGTTAAATGTATAGATGTATGTAATTTATGTACACAGTAATGATTTGTGGATTGCGTCTTCCACCGGCACTTCCTCTTCCCTCCTCTACATAATGGTCCCACAAAACTAAGCAAGAATAGAAGTATATGTGAATAAACTGTATCTAAAGAGAGTAAAAAATCTCCTATAATCGTCCTAATTTTATGTTGGTAACGCAGAGTTGGAAATAATAAGGTGAAAAGAATAATATACAAAGAGAACGTAGCGATAATAAGACTAAAAATAGTACTTTTAACCCATTTTCAGAGGCGAAGGGAGACGCAAACTATCTATACAAACAAGAAACAAAACTGGGAAGGAAAAGGTGACGACGTAAAAATGGAAAAGCCTTGAGAGAGAGAGAGAAAAAAAAAAGAAAAGGGAATCAATAATGCCTGGCACACGGAAACTCACCCGAACGATGTATATTCAAAGTTCACCAAGGGAATAAAAAAAAGTTTGGAATAAAAATAGCGTGTTCACTCGCTCTCTCTTATACACTAGTGGGTAGAAATTTCTGGTAGATTTTGCTTCAATATTTTCAGAGTTTGTGGTGTAGCGGAGAGAGAGAGAGAGAGAGAGAGGAGAGAGAGAGGGAGAGAGGGAAAGAAGGAGAGAGATCAGAGGATGAGAGGAGACGAAAAGGCAAGAGGGTGACTGAACAGACATCTAGATAAGGAGAGCATGGGATTCACTATAAGGGTTTCTTCTTCTGATTAGCTGAGGCAGAGGAGGGGATGGGAGGGAAGGCATCAAGGGTTGAGTGGAGAGGGAAAGAGGACAGGAGGGAGGGATGGGAGGGAAGGAGGGTGGGAAAGGTTTCGATGAAGAGCACCAAAGGAAGTGATGGTGGTTGTGTGTGTGTGTGTATGTGTGTGTGAGGGTGTGTGTGAGGGTGTGTGTGTGTGTGTGAGAGAGAGAGAGAGAGAGAGAGAGAGAGAGAGAGAGAGAGAGAGAGAGAGAGAGAGAGAGAGAGAGAGAGAGAGAGAGAGAGAGAGAGAGAGAGAGAGAGAGAGAGTAGTTCTTACTTTCGAATATTTTTTTTCTTCTTTTCTTTTCTCTTATTTGCACCTTCAATACGTTGGTGTGATTTGGCGATGATTTTACCTCCCTTATTCATTGCATTTATTGATAATCTATATATCTAGCGAAGTTCTTAATGATTCGTGCTATCAAAAGATGTTACTTCAATACTTCAGATGTATATATCTATGGAACATTCCACTAATTACAACCCGTGTAAACGCCATCTAGCAGTGGGAATTGTAACTAAACATGTGGCTAGAAAAACAGATAATAGATGAAAGAAAAAGAATAACTGACAGAATCCTAAGAGTAGAGCGAAACCAGAGATAATCAATACTTGTTGTTATTTTTATCAGTTGGTTATCATTCTTATATCCTTCTTTATATCACTATGCAGTCGTACCCTGATGACTGTTATAACTAGATTGCTGCTAGATTGATTTCCTTCTGAGTATGTCCTGCATGGCTACTAGTACAATTAAACAACATCACATGCAAGGTAAAGAGGGAGTATAATGTCACTAGTCGTACCTGGCTGTTGCTTGTGTTGTTGGTGTTCCGGTCTTCCTCGATGATCGGCGGCGGAGGACCCTTGGCAGCGGCACCTGTCTGATGGGAGGTCTCCGAACTAAGCGCTGTTTCTGCCAACATTCTCGTCTGTGTCACGTTCTCGATCACACTCCCCGCCTTGATCTCACTCACTTTCGGCTTCTTTTTACGGGCTCGTTCTTTTAAAGCCTGAAACGAGAAGGATTGTGTCAGTGTGTAGCTACTTGACTTCTTGCACTGTTTCTACTACTTCAACTTTGCTTGGTAGGAATGTATATACTGAAACAAGACACCAGTTAAGGAAGTTATGTTATTACACACACATATATATATAGATATATACACTATGCAATGACTCTTACATACAAGGAATTATAGTGCATCAACATACATACTTTGTTTTGCACCTTTAATAAGATGAACAAGAAGAACTGTGTAGCTTACTAAGAAACCTTGAACAGCCCACCCAGCCCAGCCACCTCGTGCTAACAATGCTTCAGAATCATTATAATGTTGGATGAAACACACACACACACACACACACACACACACACACACACACACACACACACAGTCCCTCTCGTATACTCCTTCATAATGTTTCATACTGTATTTTGTTGTTGTATTCACGTCAAGTTTACTGTTCTCATTGCGTTTTCTGATTATTTAATACAATTTCCATGTCCTTTTTTTCTATTTTTTTCTATTTTTAGTGGAGAGAGAGAGAGAGAGAGGAGAGAGAGAGAGAGAGAGAGAGAGAGAGAGAGAGAGAGAGAGAGAGAGAGAGAGAGAGAGAGAGAGAGAGAGAGAGAGAGAGAGAGAGAGTAATAGATACATTAACAGAAATCTATAGACGTTGCATAACATTAGCAATACCAAAGGACTGAAACATCTTCATTAACACTGCAACCATTCCAAACAGATGCACTTTCGTTCTAATAAAGCTGGTTCTAACTCCTTATAGCCGAGGATTAAAACACACACACACACACACACACACACACACACACACACACACACACACACACACACACACACACACACACATGTGCACTAAACCTGCAATTCAAAGAGGTGTGAATTCAATGAGCCAGGAAATAACCTTTAACGAAGAACTGGAATTTGTTTAGTATAATTCCCAGTAAGTGTTCATTAACCCGCGTCCTGCTCGGCAATAATGCAAACGCCACGTCATTTGACCGAGAATGCCGCGCCTCTTATTGCTTGAGGCAGAATTAGTCTCTATCTATACACTGTAGAGAGTTTTCAGCGAGATAATTCAATTGGCTGAATGTTTTGAACAGTCCTTGATGCACCAGCTAAATGTTATTACCGAGAGAGAGAGAGAGAGAGAGAGAGAGAGAGAGAGAGAGAGAGAGAGAGAGAGAGAGAGAGAGAGAGAGAGAGAGAGAGAGAGAGAGAGAGAGAGAGAACATAGGAATACCCACTAACACTTGTAATGGGATAAACTTGAAGTGATAATCATGTCCTCAGTATAACAGTTTGATTTGATGTCTTGCCATGCCAGTAGGATAGCTACTAACGGCTGTATTTGAGGAGTGTGTGTATTGAAGAGGAAAAGTGGTAGCTTTGATTAGGTATATTTTGTGTCTTGTGTCTTGCAAATTGATTAGTAGATAGACCTTATTGACTGCAAGGTTGGAGTTACCATTAGTCACTCGTGGCACTCTCCATTTTTTATATATATATTTTTTATTTTTATGTTTTATCTATTTGTTTATTTTCTTATTTATTTATTAATACAAACATTTCCCTCCATATTCAGTTGCTTAAAGTTTGCGTTTGGATGGAAATATACAAACACTATGTTTGTTAATTCATAGAAATGTCCCACTATATATACCTCCATTATTATGACGTGACGGTGAATATTGGTGCATTGTAACATGTGTGCTCGGTCAGCAAGCCTCCAGGGAAGTGGTCTTTATGTATCAAGGGTTCAAGGTTGAAGGTTCAAGGGGAAGGCTTGGTGCTGTGTTCATGTGCCACAGTTTATTAAAGGTATAGGACAGGTAATGTCCTATAGCTTCCTTGGTTGCAATATAATTTTTTTGAAGCTGCATTCTTAACTTTCGTAGTAATGTTGTCGTCTTTTATCATGGTTTTCCTAATGGGTAAATTTGTCTTATTGATCCTAATATTCAATACAATTTCGCCGTCACTTCCTTCAGAGGTTGTTAGCCGGTATGGGAAATATTGGAAAACAATAGAAATGAAAGTCGTTTTCCTGTTACACTTGTTAAAACCATGAATACATTTCTGCGACAAATTGGAAGCATCACACATTACATTTAGATACTTAAGCTGCTGTTTAACATTACTTGTATAGCAGAGACATTCTGTACCGTAAGCATAGATTTTCCGTATATAATATAGACACTACTTGTAGGCGTTCATTAAAGAATATTTATTTTGTGTATCTGATCAAAAGGTTTTCATTAATAGCGAGAAAGTAAAATTATTCTGTTTGATCGTGAATGCAGCAGACCAAAAGTTTAGTCATGCGGCAACTGTTTTATGCATGACGCTGTGAAACTGTCCTTTTACTGTGGCTGTGTGTCTAACCTGAATTGTGAGTGTTGAGGGCCACACAGGAGCCACATATCTTAGCTACACCCCGATCCATCATGGTCTGATAATCACACGTGTCGCTGAAATAAATCTCATCTGCAGTTCCTAAAAATGATTCCAACTGTCAACAAATACTGTGCAGTGATCACTCAGAGTCCAGCCAACCACCCGCTCAAGGACACTCGAAACTCTCCAACACAACAGTCAAGAGTGAGCGAAAAAGAAAATAGAAACATAAAATGAATAGATATATATATAGATAAATGAATATATAGAATACAAAATATAAATGTATTTCCTAACAGTTAATGGTTTATCTAAGTTTATTATGTTAACGTTCCACGATATTATACTTCATGTTTTTTTTTGTTGTTTTGCTGTTGACTTTCTTAGAATACTGTGTTTGTAGGAGTCGATAACACTATCACCACGGTACAGTTTTCTCTCTATTGTGTTCAGACGAAGCAGACACACGACGCTTTCTGGTTACTCCTTCTCCATTATTTTCTTATCTCATAGTCCTTGAATGAGTGTATTTGTTAAGGAAAATGTTTTTGTATGCCTCGTTTAGAATCTTCACAACGATCTCTGTTCCTAAAACGTTGTCCAAGTCGTTTTTAGTTATGTTAAACAGGAACGGTTACTATCTGTCATAGCTTCTGTTTGCTTCTCCTAATCCTCTATGGGACACGATCTCTTCCTGCACATCTATTGTTGACCATAACTTAGCTATGTTTTCTGCACCTGACGTTTTCCCATCACGACTCTGGTGTACGTTTAGTAACCTCAGTATCACCAAGCACTTTCTTTCCCTTCCATGCAGTATCTCGAGGAACCATTGTTGTTTTGTGGTGAATTGTATCTATGTCAACTTTTGCTAGGAGGTCGTGGAACATTTTTATTGATGGTACGTCTTATCAAGTTGAGTTTGTTGACGACCTTCAGCCTCTGTTACATCACCTAAGACCACGTGGAAGGTTGCTATGAAGGTGAAGAGCTTAGGTGATGTTAGAATACTTTGAATTAAATCCTCTTTTGTCACACGTTGAAGCTGATTGCATTCTCATTAATTTGGAAATATATAACCAGCAACCCACAGCCTGAGACTGATTGCTGTGTTTGACCTCCTGGCAAACACACACACACACACACACACACACACACACACACACACACACACACACACACACACACACACACACGTTATATAATTGTATTTTCACAAGACTGAGTCAGGATCGTAAAATGTTTCTTTTCGTAAAACAATTATTTATGCGATTATTTAAATTCATGTATATTGGCAGCGGACACAATTTCCTCAGTAACTCTAGCCGGAAATTTATGTATTTCTGTATTTTTCATTCTTCCTTTACGTTTAGGGCAACTTTAACCTCTAACCTTTTCAATATTACGTAGTCATTTTATTTATGTAAATTTTCTTTTGCTATCGTTACACATTTATACATTATTATCACCATCATGCATCGGGTTTTTTATTATTATTATTTTTTCATAGTATTAGAAAATCTGATAGATAGATATTTTTCTAAGGTAACGCAACTAGATCTTCTTTCAATAATTGCTTTTTAATTCTTTCTTGATTTACGACGCAAGATTTTCTACCTAACTACTTCTTGCTGGTAAGTTTTATTAGTGTCTAGAAATACTCAACACATCTTTTCCTAATAAGTTCTTAATTAATTTCAATAGAAGTTTGTACACAATACTCGTTAATGAAGCTGGTCTGTAATGGAATGGCCTCTCTTATTTCCTCTATTTCCCTGTGTGTGTACTGTGTGTGTGTGTGTATGTGTATATATATGTGTGTGTGTGCGTGTGTGAGAGAACTCGTGCGTAACCAACAAACTTTTTCCTCTGAGCCGCTTCTTTTAAACTATTTTTCCCCTTATTTTTATCATGGAGCCCCTAAAAGGTACTCTCTTGTTTTAAAGTTCCACATTCATTCTGCCCGCGGCGTTCATCAGTACCTGCGCTGCGTTGAAAAATAATTGAACTTTTAAACCACTTCATCTTTATCCGACTCACATCTTTACTCTCTCTCTCTCTTTCTCTTCAACTCCGGGATAACAGGAAGAGAAAAGAGGAGAATACAGGGAGATAGTAGAGATAGTAAGTAAAACGTAGAGGTGCAAGATAAGGAAGGATTAAATGGAAGACGGAGAAAGAAGCACAATGTAACAAGGAGATTTAGAAGATAAGGAAGAAGGAAGAGATGAAGGAGAATTTAACGAATAGAGTGAGAGGGGAGAGAGACAAGGAAAAGTAAGGCGTAAACTTAACAGGGAATGAAAGAGAAATGGTGTGTGTGTGTGTGTGTGTGTGTGTGTGTGTGTGTGTGTGTGTGTGTGTGTGTGTGTGTGTGTGTGTGTGTGTGTGTGTGTGTGTGTGTGTGTGGAAGCAACAAGTAAATGTTTATAAGAGGAGATAAGCTGGTGAAGGAGCAGGAGAAAGGGTAAAAGGAGGAGGAGGAGGAGGAGGAGGAGGAGGAGGAGGAGGAGGAGGAGGAGGAGGAGGAGGAGGAGGAGGAGCTTACTGCCCTAACCTTCTTCAGTATTATATAATCCTACACTTCTAGTAAGAATAAAGACAAAAGCAACACGATTCTGAAGGTGACGAGAAAAGGGAAAAGAAAAAGAGAAAGAGGAAGAGGTGGAGGAGGAGGAAAAGGACACAAATTAAAGAGAGAAACAGCTGATGACGGAAGGGAAGGGATGAGAGAGAGAGAGAAGGAGAGAGAGAGAGAGAGAGGGAAAAAAAGAAAAAGTAGGACACCGGATACGTCACAGAGGAGGAGGAGGAGGAGGAGGAGGAGGAGGAGGAGGAGGAGGAGGAGGAGGAGGAGGAGGACAGCTTCCCGTACCGTCAATAAAACTAATAAGTCGACCGTCATTTGTCGACCAGTAATGACGGAGGTTATTTGGAGGAAAAATTAGCGGATGAGATGTGACGGACGGTGATCTGTTGTGGGAGATGACCTTACCTGGGAGGAGGAGGAGGAGGAGGAGGAGGAGGAGGAAGAGGAAGAAGAAATGATGAAGGTGGTGGTGGATTATGTTACTCATGTTGTTATCGTTGTTATTATAGTTAGTGTTATTTTCATCATTATTGTTATCATTATTACCATTGTTTCCTAGAGACGTGGACATCAGAATAGGAATATAGTGTTGGGTCGAGGCAGAATAGCGGACCACTGGGAACCTTTATGACCTTCCTCTAACCCTAGTAACTATTGTCATGAGTACTAGCTTGCATGTACAGGAATTACAATGATGTATGTGAATAACAATGATCATTTAGCATTGTAGTCTGCACTCCTATCTACAATCCACTTTTAAATGGTGCATCTATATAATATAAAGAAAAGAAGACTCCTGCAATCCTGTATATCCTATTTTGAAAAAGGAAAAAACAAGGAGGTTCAATGCAGTCTCCCCGATGGCCTGGCGGTGACTGAGTGGCTGGACACAGACACAGCCACACTTGACTGACTGACTGACTGACTGACTGAGGTTCTGGCAAGGCAAATAGTGAAGTAATTTTGCGTTACTTTACTTCAGCTTGACCTACATCGTTCTCGTGAGCGTTTAAAGTCAAGATAAACTCTAATCATCTTGCTCCAAAGTCAAGATTGGTCTAGGGAGTTTTGAGTTGGTGCAAGATTACCATCTTGACAACAATCATAGCGTCGGCTCCAGGGAAGATGAGGATTTAAAACGAATTGAATGAAGTGATTTTAACGTGACAGGACAAACATATGATGTAGATAATCGAGTGAACATTATAGGAATACGAAATGATAGTCTAATGTTGGCCTCAGTTTTGGAGATCCTAGAGAAAACCTGTTATCGTGACCTGTTATCGTGACCTGTTATCATGACCTGTTATCGTGACCTGTTATCGTGACCTGTTATCGTGACCTGTTATCGTGACCTGTTATCGTGACCTGTTATCGTGACCTGTTATCGTGACCTGTTATCGTGACCTGTTATCGTGACCTGTTATCGTGACCTATTATCGTTATCTGTTATCGCGTCAAAGTCAAGATGATGATTGTCATAGCCATCTTCACTTTGACTTTCCCGCCAGAACGCGACTCTCAATCAAACCGATGCCTTGCCAACGTAACGTCCCCCGCTAATACCAGCATCACATTCACGTTAACAGAGTGACGAAATACAACTAGGAATTAATTGATATTGCATAATGCATAAGTAATTGACATTGCATAGTAATGAGTTATAACACCACCTCCACCACCACATCCACCACCACCACTACCTTCTGTTTGTCATCATCATCATCATCATCATCATCATCATCATCATCATCATCATCATCAGACTGGACAAACTTCCAACCATTTGTTTATACTCTTGTTGAATCTATTTTTTCTAATATAAGGCGTCATTTAGCGACATCAATTTCATCAGGCAATTACATCCTCAGTCACCTTCACTCGTACTCGTGTCTCTGCAAACCTTCGTATCTCTTGTGAGACTATTATTTTGACAAGCTCTTATGGTCTTTATGTCTTTCTTGTCCTTGATGTGATTCGTTAGTAAATTGCTTTTTCTTTCTCTCTCGCTCTCAGGTTTTTTTTTAATTTTTTTATTTAATATACTACGTAGGAAAGTGTTTAACTGTCATCTTGTTGGTATAATTAAGGTGGTGTGTTGCTGCTAATTAATTATTCCTCTAAGTATTTTGTCTTTTTTCATTCCAGCAGTGTTTTCCAGTGCTAATTATTTTTTATTAATATTATGTCGTGTTATACTTATATACATGACTTTCTGTTTGTCTATGTTCAGTAAGATGTATTTCCGGACAGATCATTGTATTACAGCACTTTATGTCATCTGTAGTCAGTAACTTTATATTTTTCTTTACTGTTTTTACTTTATTTTCTCAGTATCTTCAATATTTTCCACTTTTTTCTTGTCCTCATTCACTCTTTCTCTGTTACTGATGTGTCCTCCAGCTGTCTTGAAGTAAAGGATATAATAATTTCAGCTTTTAGTCCTCAGTGAATATCGGTGGGAATACAACGCTGGCTGGCTACTGTGATGCCTCATTAGTACATCAAGCCGTTTATACGTCTAATAACTACTACTACTGCATGTGTTTCCCGTTTCCACATCTACGTTTGAAAAGGCAATGTGTTTTTTATTCTTTATTTTTTCCGTTGCTGATTTGAAGCTTTGCCGTAACGTTTTTGAGTGACGTTTTTTGGGGCAAATCCTGCAAATGATGTTCAGGATAAACAAGGGAAATCATATTGACTTGCATGCAGGTAGTACTGTTGTCTGATTCCTGGTGCTTGTTGTGTGTTGGGTATTGATAACAAAAATATTCGGTTTTTGAGTTGAAAGAAAAAATAAAGTGTAGCATACAGCACTGATTCTAGACTTTTTTTTCTTCTCTTTAACACAAACTACACGAAAAGAAGTAGATAAATAGAATAGATTGGTAGATACAACTCACCTTAAATATCCTGCAGTAGAGGTAGATCATGGCGATGCAGGGGATGTAGAAGGAAGTTATAGACGAGTAGATGATAAAGTCTGCGTTGTGGAAGAAGCATACTGGTTCTGGGTCTATCGATCTCTTGGACGCATTCCATTGGTTCACGAAGAAGAGTGGGATGCCAATGGCTGTTGAAACCACCCAGATGATAGCGATGGTGAACACGATGCGCTTGTTATTCTTGGATTGTGAGTACGCTATAGGCTGTGTCACTGCGATGTACCTGAGGGAAGAAGATGGTGATGGTGATAGTGAGAGGTGGTGGTGGTGGTGGTGGTGGTGGTGGTGGTGGTGGTGTTGAAGAAAAAGATGAAATACAAAGAAAGAAAGTAAATATTAACATGCTTATTGTCTCCTAATGAGGCTGTTTGCTGTAACTACATTATCTAATTTACAAGTGAGGATGGAGGAGGAGGAGGAGGAGGAGGAGGAGGAGGAGGAGGAGGAGGAGGAGGAGGAGGAGAAAAGGAGGAGGAATGAGAAGAAGAATGATAATGATAATGATAATAACAAAAAAAACTAACTTTAACGACTAAAACCAGCATATGATGAGGAGAAGACATGCAAGGCGAAAATCAACGAATAAAACATCAGCGACAAACCAGACAAAATAGGAAAAAAGGAAAACTAATGGAAATAATAATAATAATATAACCTTGAATGACACTTAAAACAAAAAAAGAGTTACAAGAAGTGGGGAAACACACACACACACACACACACACACACACACACACACACACACACACACACACACACACACAGCGCCTTATTTCCCCCCCCATAACACCCAGGCACGTTTAATAATGCAGGCAACACCACTATTAATCACGAGTGTTAATGAGGTCGTGGTTCATAATTCTTCAGGTGAACTTGACATGAATGTGACTGATGCAAAATTATCTTTATTTATCGCCTCATTTATCTAACGTCACGAGGTGCTTATTATCGGAGAACTGTGCTAAAGAAAGAAAGTTCAACGGCAAGAAGAAGAAGAAAAAATAAAAATAAATATACATATAACACTTGAAAATGTTTATATAATATTTTGTAATGATGCTTCTGTCTGGCTGGAGTTACTGTGAAGTCACTTGACATTAATGAGGTAAAACGTAATTCTTCTGTTTGATGTAACTCTCGCTTTAACCAGCACGAGCAGCAGCCAGCTGTTGCAGGCACTGAGGAATGTGAGATAATTGCTTTGGGAGAGCAACTGATGCGACGGTCGGTGGGGAAGGAAGAGGAGGAGGAGGAGGAGGAGGAGGAAGCACTGAGGGAAATTAAATAATTGCTTCAGGAGGGCCACTGATGCAATGACTGGGAGAAGGAGGAAGCGAAGGAGTAATAGAAGAAGAAAAGAGAAGAGAGAGCGAGAGAAAGAGAGAGAGAGAGAGAAAGCGAGTGAGTTTAGAGTTAGAGAGGGAGAGAGCAGGTGGCTTGGGGTCGATTAGCGAGCCGTGAAGCCTCATGAGACCACCACAATGAACCTCCTTGGCCTGTGGTGTGGGCTCTGTACCAGGACCTGTGAGGGCCGGACGTGTCTGGCTTCTCGGGGTGGTCCTGCTCGGCACTCTGTAAGGTTAATGACGGGTGGGAAGGGACGAGTGGCGCCACCCTCGCACCGCCGCCCAGACAGTAGAAACGAGCATCGACTTGCGCTCAACTTTCCCTCTCACATTAGAAAAGAAAGAGAGAAAAAGTCACACAGATCATGAGTTTTAACTATTTAACTTAACGAGTCAACGCGAAGCACAGACGTTCCATTAAACCTGAGCTGTTTGACTAAATATCCCTTGTGAGGATGAAGGGACGGCAGCTGTGTACTAAAGGAACGGTGAGCTCCAGTCCTCTCTAGCTGAACGTTCATCCTCTCAGGGGCGTGAATGGGTGTGAGCTAGATGAGTTGGTGCGTGCGTGCGTGGGTGCGTGCGTGCGTGCGTGTGTGTGTGTGTGGGGGTTGGGTACACAAGAAAGAGGATGAGGAACAGTGAGAATATGACCTCCAGTAGTTAAGGAGATGTAAGGAAGCTTTGAACTCGAGGTTATGAGAAGGGAAGGAGAGGATGAAACCAACTCACTCACCTGTCTATACTGATGGCCACCAGGTTGAAGATAGACGATGTAGAGCACACCACGTCCATGGCCACGTACACGTCACACACGAACGGCCCCAACCCCCAGTAGCCGCACATCAACTGAGGACAAAACCACAACATTAATTTACGTCACCTGCCAACTTGGAGAACGAGGAAAGAGAGAGAGAGAGAGAGAGGAAGAGAGAGAGAGAGAGAGTGGGGAAAAAAAGAAAGGAAAATAGGAGAACCCTTCGGCCGCTCGCTAATTATGGCACCTTAACAATGTCGGGACCCAGCATCGTTAAAACCGAGGGGAAAAAAAAGTAACTCGGCTAAATGAGAGGGAGGGGAAAAAAAGGCCTCATATTGTAAAGTCAAGCTATGTCTATAAAGAGAGAGAAAGTGTGAGGAAGACAGTATTTGTGTTCCTCCTGAGTGTGCTTTTTCTAATGAGAGAGAGAGAGAGAGAGAGAGAGAGAGAGAGAGAGAGAGAGAGAGAGAGAGAGAGAGAGAGAGAGAGTGAGAGAGTGAGAGGTGAAGGTAAGGTTGATAAAGGGATGTAAACGAAGTGCTCTTTACGTCTTGCATAACACATTTGGTTTGCGTCGCAGAACAAAAGCAGAACGAAAGTTGCAGTCTTTTATGACTTACGCTGTACTTACTGCATTTGTTTCCTGTCCTTGTTTATACTGAGGATGTTATTATGTTTCTGTTCATTTTGCCGTTTATTTCTCTTTGTAATTATCTCTCTCTCTCTCTCTCTCTCTCTCTCTCTCTCTCTCTCTCTCTCTCTCTCTCTCTCTCTCTCTCGCTCTCTCTCTCGCTCTCTCTCTCTCTCACGCCTCATGCTCGGTAAACAACAAAGGGAGGTAAATTATGTGACGTGTTGGTCTTGGAGTGAAGATTAAGTTGAAGGTGTTGGACGGACGGCGGAGGGAGGAGAAAAAAGGAGGGAGAAAGAGAAGGGAAAAAGGAAGAGGGGAGAGAAAAGGGAGAGAGAGAAGGTTTTTAAGATGACATACACATACAAAAAAAAATTAAAAAACCGAGGAAAGGGAAGGAAGCACAGCAATAAACGAAAGAATAAAGGGATGGAAGAGAGACAAGGGGAAGGAAGGAGGTAGAGAGGGAGGGGAGGGAAGGAGGAAGGTTAAGGAAGACGCCTAGGGACTGAGGGGAAATACTAAATTTTCGTAACATCTTCCTTGATTATCACGAAAGCATCCCATCGGTAGTGTTAAGGAGGAGGAAGAAGGAGGAGGAGGAGGAGGAGGAGGAGGAGGAGGAGGAGGAGAAAGTATGAGTAAAGGGAAGGGAAGAGAGGAGCTCGAGAGGCAAATGAAAATGAAGATTATTGCAAAAAATGAGTTGAAAATGCAGAAGGAAAGGAAGAGAAATGAGGTTATGAAAGGGACGAAGGCGAGTAGAAGAAGAAGACAAAGAAGAAGAAGAAGAAGAAGAAGAAGAAGAAGAAGACGAAGAAGAAGAAGAAGAAGAAGATAAGAGGAGCAGGAAGAAGGGGAGGAACAATACAAGCTGGCAGAGAACATTGAGGTATTCACTTGTATGTAACTCTCAATAAGACGGGGAAATATGAAGCCGGTGAGAGGCGAGCAAACAAACCAAGCATGCAACGACTTTACCACCGCCGCCGCAGGGAGAGAGGCGGAGGAGGAAGGCGGAAGGAAGGCACGGTGCAAGGGAAGGAAGTACGTCGGAAAGGAGGGAATAGCGGGCCGTAGGGACATTACCGATTTCACATAACGGGATACGTGACTTTAAGAAACGCAGGAGTCGGCAGGAGAGAGGAAGGACCAGTAGCAGAGGAGCACGGAAGGATAAAGGAAATGTTAAAGGATCAAGTCTTGGTGTTAGATAAAAAGGAACAAAATATGAAGCAAATAATGAAGTGTCTTTAATTTAATTTTAAGATGGAGTATAATAATTAGACTTGAATCGAGAACAAAGAATATAAATAAATATACGTGTGAATAAAAAGATATATGAATGCAAAATTAATTAACGTTCACTAATGAGAAATCGTACATTTTTAAAAGATTATATGTTTAACCTCGACATATGCATATATATATAATGATTGCGAAAATAATGTTAACACCTTCGGTTTTATATTACTCAATCCACGTGCATGATTAAGATTTATATACCACAAACCTGATGTGAATTTATATTTCTCTGCCGATAACGATAACGAGCCTAGTGACCATAAGGCTGACTGTAAGGCTTTCAGTAAACTATCCTTATATGACCAAACGAGGGAGATAACTGAATTTAGCATTGACACTAACAGGTGTGTGTGTGTGTGTGTGTGTGTGTGTGTGTGTGTGTGTGTGTGTGTGTGTGTGTGTGTGTGTGTGTGTGTGTGTGTGTGTGTGTGTGTGTGTGTGTTGATAAGAGGATGGAGGGAGATTACGTGGGGGAAGATTATTATTTTCTGTAGTTTTTCCTTAATGAGAAATATATAAACTGTGAATATTCTTGTGTTTATTTGATATTATTGAGTAAGTTTTTGGCTGTGTTTGGCTGCATGGTGACGGTATGGAACCCAAATATTCACGTTCTCTTTGTACGTCCTCCATGGCTCAAAATGAAACATTGCATTCATGTTATTCACTGAATCATGGCTTCCCTTTTGACTTTTCAATGTAGGCAATGTATGTATGTATGTATGTATGTATGTATGTATGTAACAAAATGTGCTGTTTTCATCTACATGGTTTAATTTTTATGTTGGAGATCCACGGTGTTCTACTCTTTCTTTGTGACATTTTATTCTCATCATAAATTGTGTAACTGATAAAAGCCTAACCTAACCTAACCTAACCTAACCTAACCTAACTCCGTGTAAGGAAATTTTCTGGTCTCAAAGGCATTTTCAGATGTCAGCCTTACATATTTTTCATCCTCCAGTAACCTCCCACTCGTAGATCTTAAACACCCACTGACTGTTTATTCCTCTTCCCCTCTTTTCATCTCCTTCTAACCTTAACGGGGCATCAAGGGTGAGGGGAATACCAATTTCAACCCGCCACCCTTCCCACGTCACCCCCGGCAACGCTCATAACGGGCTTGCCGGGTCATCTCAGAAACCAAGCATCCATGGCAACCTCAACACCAGTCTTTGAGAATTCTTAGTATTTATTTTCCTCATGCATCAATGGACGAAGATACGTGATGGTAAAGAAAGGGGGAATAATACTTTTGGAAACTCTCTCTCTCTCTCTCTCTCTCTCTCTCTCTCTCTCTCTCTCTCTCTCTCTCTCTCTCTCTCTCTCTCTCTCTCTCTCTCTCTCTCTCTCTCTCTCTCTCTCTCTCTCTCTCTCTCTCTCTCTCTCTCTCTTTATTTACTATTTTATTAATTTTCTACATAGACCTCATTCTTTTCGAGCTATAAGAAACATGCTTTTAGTCAAGAAGTCTAAGAGTTGGGAAACTTAGTTAGGTTAGGTTAACTTTGGTTTAGGTTTCGTTAATGTTTCGATGCAACTCATGAAAATTGGTACCAAGGGGCTCTCGGTCATGCTGATCACAAATCTGGAATCAGTTATCTGATTACTATATTATGGATTTTCGATTTTGTAGCCCGAAAATTCCACCATAAATGTAGTCGACTATTTATTTTCTGCATTTCACTTCGAAATTATTACTCCTACAGGAAAAATGCATAAGTACAAAGTTATGGACGTCAATAATTTCTATCGATTGCTTTTATTGCCTGTCAAATAGCTTTTATACTTTTGGAGAAAATTTTAGTTTTGTGAAAAAAACAACTGTGGAGTTTGTTGCATTTTTACATCTATACCTAAATTCCAATTCCATTTTATTATAGCTAAAAGGAACAAACGCTTTCTGCTCTGTCTTTTATATTCTATACTTATTTTACGTACACTTGATACTTTCCGAGTTATTTCTGAAAACATTATTTCTGACAAAAACTCTAAGGGTGCACCCTTGAAAATTTCATGAAAATTTCCACATCTACGAATCTCATGAAAATTGATACAATGAGATTCTCGGTCATGCTCAACACGAATGTGGCCTCAGTTTTATGATTACTATACTATCAAACCCTATTTCACCCTTGCTTGCCGAATAAGAATATTTCAAATAACCTTTATTTAACTGTATTGGGTGATGCTGGTCTACTACGACTAAAATACATAGAGCTTACCTAAGGGATGAGGCATAAAGCTTAGTTCCTTTGGATTTTTGAATACCCCCCTCCCCGACAAAACTTAATTGGCTTATATTGATTTACATTATGTTTTGTATCGAGTTTGTCGGATGAAAACTAAATTGGTCTTGGAACCCCCACCCCCCCTAACTAAAGGAACTAAGACATCGATCATTTGGCCTCATTCCTAAGTGAGTTCGGTCCTGTATCATTGTTTGAGCTGAGTTCATATTAATTCATTTAACACACACACACACACACACACACACACACACACACACACACACACACACACACACACACACACACACACACACACACACACACACACACACGTTGCCCCAGAGACTATTGATGGCTAGCAGCAGGAGGCAGCAGACGGCACCTATATAGTGGAGTCAATACGTGACCTTAAAATTGAGTTACACCAAACAAAGGAGCATCAGGACCGTCCCGCGAGATACCTGCGTGTCTCGACCAAGTCTGATTCCCTCCAGCTGTCGCCTCCCCCGTTCCCCCCCCCCTTTAGTGCAATGCTCGTGGTGGTCGAAGAGAAAGTTAACCAAGCAAGGTTGTATTTCATAGAAGTCATGTAGCATTGTGTTAAATTGTATCATCTCGGCGAGGCAAAGTATCAGGAAGTATCAGGAACACATGCTTTGGGACAGCTTTGAAGGCTTGTGATTGGAAGATTTGGTCATTACACAAGTAGTGATTCTTATTTTCCTTTTCCAGATAAAAAAAAACACATTATGAAAGCAATGTTCCTTGGTCTTTTTGTGACCATTAAACTTTTTGCAGCTTCCTTCTTCTGATAAATTGTCGTTAACATAATGATGACGAAGACGTCCTTACAAGTCCCTACAAGTTTGATAGCAGCTTATTACTACTTCATCCAAACTCGAAACACGCAATTAATGTTGTTTAAAATTGACTTAAAGTTTTATAAAGTTTCAATCTACGGCATCACTTTTAAGACCCAGTGAACTCTTGGTGAGGTTACTCAGAACAACAATGATACCTGGTCACCCGCCTTGCGAGGGATGAGGAAAGGCGAACAATATCAAAAGTAAAAACCGTCATCAATATCCCAGATTAAACAATGATGCTTCTCCCTCGTGTCTGAGAAGGACGAGCTGCCAGACTGGAGGGTGTCAACAAAGCCTTCATCTACCAAAGTACCTCCAACTCCTACAAAATAGGTTTTGGGTTTGTTTCCTTTGTACCTAGTGGCTCTCCCAGCTCCCTTCCTTCCTTTTATATCTCGGTATCGTCTGGTAGGCAATACTCCTGCTGCTGCTGCTGCTGCTGTGTGTGTGTGTGTGTGTGTGTGTGTGTGTGTGTGTGTGTGTGTGTGTGTGTGTGTGTGTGTGTGTGTGTGTGTGTGTGTGTGTGTGTGTGTGTGTGTGTATAATGACACGCGTAGGGTAGATCAGCCTCACATACAATTTAATGACTTGTTTTGTTGTCTCATCCAATATCAAAAAGAAGAAGAAAAAAATGTTCGATGATCTCCCTGGCAGCCTCATCCTTTACCTGTGAGGATAGAGGATAGATCTGCTTGCGTGTGGGGAGTGAGGGCAGCAGGAAGGTAAAGAATGAAAGGAACGGGACGAAGAAGGGTGGAAGTTAGCAGACCACCGATGACAGATTGTTAAGATATAAGTCTGTTGTAGCAGCGACGAAATCATGAAAGAAAACTATGAAAACTGACTCCAGATTATCATTAAAGTTTTGCTGCATGGAAGGTTTAGATATAGAAGTGAACTGATTACATAGGAACAACATATACCAGAAGACATGTTGGCCTATAACGAGAGTATCAGCTCAACAACGTACTACTACTGGTAAACTACATGTGCGGGATCAAGGATGTAATAGAAGAAAGAGCATAGACAAGGAGCGAGAGTGATATGATGCAATTGAGACAAGGAGTAGTGTTGTAGATGTGGCAAATTAGGGTTAGGAGTGAGTATGGAAGGCAGGTGATAAGGAGTGGTGCGGAGTGATGTTATTTGGAAGGTTAGGACTGGTATGGTATGGAAAGGTAGAGGTGGATGCAATAAAGGTGAGGTGTAAAAATGGGATATGGTAGGGATCACGCGGCAGCAGCGAAGTGAGGGAGTGGGGAAGGAAGGGAGCAGGGAGGGGATGGTGGGATGGGGGTGGGTGGGGGTGGCATATTGGTGGTGTGAGCGTTATAAGCTTGGTGTTGCGTGCGAGAGGAAATTCTGCAATAAATAATACTAGTGATGGCGTGGGGGAGTGACACACCAGGGCTGGAAGAGTGCAGCGCAAGGGTAAATCATTCATACTTGTGTATAACCTTATCGGATGTTTGGTTACGTTGGGGAGGCTAACGAGGCTTGCGCAAGTACCTGGAGGGAGGTGTGTGCGAGGGGGGAAGTAGAACCGCGTGGAAATGACTTGAGTGAGTGACAAGTGAGTGACGCAGAAGTAAATCAAGACTCATAGTAGTGCAAACAAGTGTAGAGGCGGGTGGTGGGGAGGAGGGAAGGGTAACAGTACATGTTTCTTCGGGCCCAGCAGGCTTTGGAACCCGATGGATGCCTGGGAGCTGAGAGGTAACCAAAATATTTACGCTGTAGACTGCATTAGATATTATTCATTAATGATTTCCTTATAATACTGAAAATGTTTATTCAATAGAGGACAAAAATGTTACAAATTATGAGCAGTAGACAGTGTTACTAGTACCGTGCAAAACATCATTACCCGATTAATTACTGGGTCCTGTTCCTACATAATGAGATAATTTACCGACCAATAATTCGAAATGCAATGCCAACAGTTCTAAAAGTATCATTCCGTTTGAAACTTCAAGACGAAATTACGTTCATTCCCTTTGTGTATTTGAGACAAATGTGGTAAAGTAGTTTCCTTTGTGACGTAAAGTAATGGAATACAACACGAGTCTCTGGGAAGGGAAATTGGAGAAGATAGAAGAGGGAAGGAGAGTAGCAGAGGAAGAGCGATATACCTAAATGGCGACCTTGAGGAAGACGAAGATGAATCGATTACGTAAGGGAACAGGAAGGAAGGGAGGGAAGGAGGGAGAGAGAGAGAGAGAGAGATGGATGGATGGAGGGAGGGAGAGGGCGCTGGATGGAGGGAGGGAGGAAGAGCAGGGTGAAGGTACTGTTACCGGAAAGACGCACAAGAACGAGGTGAGGCTAGTTGCTCAGACCTTAACAAACTCTCTTGCCATTGTCACCTTACCTATTAAGACAGTGTGTTATCCCTATAATAACGTCTCGAGTTGCTTAGCGTCGTTTCCTGTTATATCCTCATCAGTGGTGAAGGAGCGGTAGTGAAGGCAATAGTGAGGGAAGTGAAGATGATGTTAGCGGCTGAGAGGCGGGGACAGCCAGGCTCGGGTTCTCGTAGGGGACCGAGGCGGCAGTAATGGTGTGAGGTGGTGGTGGTGGTGGTGGTGGTGGTGGTGGTGGTGGTGGTGGTGGTGGTGGAACTGTTGAGTTTTGTTTGCTTTTATTTTCAATCCTCTGATCCTCCTCCTCCTCTCTATCCTTGACAAAACCAGAATCAAGTGTCTCATGTCTTGAGTAAATACATGAGAACGTGAAAAGTTGATTTGTAAATGTTTTAATTTGTCTTTATAATCACATGGACAGTCTTTTATTGAGGATGAGATTACTATTATTATTATTATTATTATTATTATTATTATTATTATTACTATTATTAATTTCTGTACTCGTAAATGGTAGCACACTGAGTTTCCTGCCTGAGTACCTGTCAGTCTGTGTCCAAATAACATCACGATATTACATTATTATATTAAAGGAAAGGTCATTGTACTAATTGGCTTCAGGTTAAAGTCATTCTGAATTTTATAAGATATTTTGAAAAACTATTGAAGTAAAGTTAATTAAGAAATTTTATAATTAGCGTAATTCCGGTAGTCGGTTTTGTAAACAAGTAAGATTCTGGGAAATAAAAAGAAGAAAATTAGATTCCAAAGTATTTATGGTAAATAATTAATTGGATGAAAAAAAAAAAAAACTTCAAAGAGACGGTCATTAAAAAGAACTCGTGGTTGTGACGTTCGAATCCTGCAAACCTCGGCCATGGAAGGAAGGGGAAGGAAGGGGAAGGAAGGGGAAGGGGAAGGGGAAGGAAAGGGAAGGGAGGATGTGATGCTTTAACTTGCTACACTCAGATATCGAAACACACTATATAAAGTTTAAAGTATAATACTACTCAACAAAGGATAAATAAGAAGCCAATTAATGTTAGTGGAGCAGGCATCACTACACTGAATAATAATAATAATAATAATAATAATAATAATAATAATAATAATAATAATAATATGTAAGTGCATAGAGCGTTCACCTCGTGGATGGGAAGCAGTGAGCACCTCCAGCATCAGTTAGTTTTTATTTTGTATCCTAATGTGTTAATGTATTTTAAATTCGAGGCTGTTCATTTCCTCTCTCCCGTATATCTTAATGCGTTGATGTATTTTAAAATGCAACTTTTTAAGAGTGAACGAAAATTTTGGGATATGGAATTTTCTCATTGAACATCACATTTCATCATATAACAATTATCTAGTTTGTGTTCAAGACGGAACTGATCACTCGTAGTATTGATTTTCACTGGAGTTCATCTTATTAATTTTCACATATCTTGACAATCATCTATTTTTCATATTCAAAGTTAATTATGACTAACACTTTTAATAATGATAATAATAATATTGTTTGTTTTCATATTTTGAGTGCTGTATTGTGTGCTCTAAAGTGTGTGTGTGTATGTGTGAGTGTGCGTGTTTGCGTTTATGTGTGTAATAAAAAAAAACCATATCAGTAAAGGATTATACATTTTTATTCAGGCAGGTGGAAGCATTATATAGGAACTCATGAACGTTGCATAACTACCAATGTGTGTTGTCCTGCGTTCATTACCTAGTGGCAATGAGTTAACACTTCCATCCATCTAGCAGTCACATAAACACAAGCATTACCACACCAGCGAACCACAACACTATGTTAATACACTTTTTTTTTCCTAGTGTATTCTGAAACTACATGTCATTAGCGATAAGACAAAACAGGATAGGAATGATAGTCTTAATTTGTAGTTTTTTATTCTTCCTTACGTATGAAATTATTATTAATGCGTCTGTTTAATTGGTGGTTATTCATAGTAAAATAAGGGATGTAATATGTATCTTTATTTTTGTGTATAACCGTTGTAGATTGCACTTATATTACTCCCAAAGCATTCTCTCTCTCTCTTTTTGTTTTGTTTTCTCTCTTTCTCTCTCTCTCTCTCTCTCTCTCTCTCTCTCTCTCTCTCTCTCTCTCTCTCTCTCTCTCTCTCTCTCTCTCTTTACACTTTTGTCATCGTTAACTACTTGAATGTGATTTAGAACACTGGAAAATGGTATGGTATGTAACGCTAGAATAAAAGAAAAAAGTATGATAAAAATGGCCATCACGGACTGTTCGTGGAAGGTCCGTGGGTGTGACTCAGTCGTATGTGATCATAAGAATATAACTGGACTCATCAGTATTTGCACATCATCATTAACAGAGCTATTCAGAAACGCCTGGATATCCCTGAACATACTAGCGAGTTTATGTAAAATATCGTTTTTCTTGTTATTATCTTCATTTACATTTTTCTCACGATGCAGCTGGTTTTTTTTTGTATTTTTGTCAGCGTCACTGCCTTCAGGACATACAACATACAACATCACTACTATCTTGTTAACATATTCTTCTATATACTCTTCTATCACAAATCAATCCTGTCAACTTTCTCCACTCACTCTACCTTGCCTGATCTTTCTTTTTCTTCATTACCTCTCTACCACACACTTCATTACTTTGAATAGCTGATCACAACTATTTAAACTCATCTACCTTCACTACCTCAACATCTTGCAGCAGAATCATCCCACCGCCTTTCTCCCTCTCGTTCCTTCACATATACTCATTCTTGCTCCTGTATTTCATTCCCCTTTTTTGTAGTGCGTACGTCCACCTGCTTCCTACTCTCATTACAGATTACAATGTCATCCGCAAACATCATAGTTCATCGAGACTTGTCCGATCTCATTCGTTAAGCTGTCAATCAAGCATCATTGCAATTCCACCGCCACCTTGAACCTGTCCATCATTCCTGCTGCCCACCTCACCCCTGTCACACTGTCCTCATACATATATTACACTGCCCTCACACGCTCCTCTGCCACTCCCTCGATTTCAAATGATATCAACTCTTCCCTTGGTACTCTGTAATTATTTTTGTATTTTTTCTTTTATAAATCCACCAACACAATGATGATAATGTTATAAAAATCATCACGTGTTTATTTATGTATATAATTACAGCGTCTGCAGCAGGATGATTAATTACTTACTCTAGGTAAAAAAACAAACAAACTGGCGATGTAATAACATTATCAACAATGACACACTTGTAACCTGTTTTAAAGAAGAATTCATGCGTGGGTACAAGCATGTTTGTTTGTTTCAGGATCTGGGAAGTGACAACGAGGCGTTTATTGAGAGGAAAAGTGAATTATATATAAAAAAAACATTGAAGAGTATGTAAGGAAAAGCTGATTAAACCTATCATTTTTTAATTCTAAACCTCATTAGCGTGTCATCTTGAGACTAACCAACGTAAAAATCATGTCCTTGAGAGCATAGCAGGTCAGGCGCCCAGCCATGCAAGCGGGAAGGTCGTCCAGGCCGTTGCATACTTAGCGTGACTCCCACACTATTCACACTTTACTTACTGCACTGCCTCGGCCTTGATCTGGTAACTGAAGCCTTGCCTATCATGTAATCAAAACTTGTTGATTGATAAGCAAGGTGTGTGTCAACTTTCAATCAGTATTCTAATTTTATCGGTGGAAACTTTTGCATGGAATTAATAGCGCGTGTTAGTCTTATGATTTCCACCCCTGAGATGCAGTGAACAGCATAGGAAACACAGTAATGACAGATGTGAAGAGAATATGTGCATGATGAAAAGGTGGAGTGGTAGGTTACGCCGTGGTTCATGGTGACTCTTGTGACTGGTGACAGGAGATGAGGCGCTGCTGACTTGGTGAAAACAGAAGGCAGTGTGTGTGTGTGTGTGTGTGTGTGTGTGTGTGTGTGTGTGTGTGTGTGTGTGTGTGTGTGTGTGTGTGTGTGTGTGTGTGTGTATGTGTATGTGTGTTAGTGTGTGTTCATAACTGCAAATTGGGAACTGTATGAACATTTCTCTTAAAAGTAAAATAAAATTCGTATGTGATAAATGTAACAGCCAGAAAATAAAAATATATTCACGAGCAGCGGCAAGAAAAAAAATATAATAAAACAAAGTCGTGTCTACACATGGACACGGTAGAGGGCGTGACAAACACGTAATTCATTATTTGTAAAGCATTTCTGTTGCCAACACATATACAAAAAAAAGTACTGCTTATTTGCAACACGAAAACAAAACAAAAAAAAAATAGCACTTTGGCTTTGTTGAATTTGTAAAACTATTATGAACAGAAGTCTTTATACATTGCACACAAAACAAAAGCTTGGGAGGGAACATCACTTCAAATTTTACTCCTGTGTACTCATGATTATCGTCAAAAATCATACCTTTTATAAGTGTGTGTGGGGGGGGCGAGGGAGTGATGGGGCGTTGTCTAGCATCCATCATTTAAGGAGTAAATATTGTTCATCTTTGTGTAATTTATCATCTTCCCTCCTCATTGTTTCCAGGCATTTTTTCATCTCGCTACATCATTATACTCCTGATGAGCTTCTTTCTTTCCATCGGTTGCCTCTCACCTTTCTGCCCCTCATGCTTTCATCTTTTTCCACGCCTGATCGACCTTCTATTCTGTCTCATCTACTTGCCTTGTGGCTCTCTTCTTTCTATTCCACGCCTTGCCTCCTTGTATTAAGTCCTGCTCCTCGCTTCTGCTACTCTCCGTTGGGATAGGAATTTCTATAAACCTTGGCAATTATAACTGATCCAATATGTCAATAAATTAATGAATAAATGAATATTGAATTAGATGCAAAGTGGAGGAGCACAAAACTTGATCAGGATTAACCACTAGAGAGACACGAGGTAATATTAAGTAGACTGGGTGAGGTGGGACGCTGCATCTGATCATCTCCTGAGACAACAAACAAATACACACACACACACACACACACACACACACACACACACACACACACACACACACACACACACACACACACACACACACACACACACACACACACACACACAGCCTCCTCTAGATACCATACTGTAGTGCGATGCGAGTGTACTGTAGTAAATCCATGAAGCAGCAAATATGACTTAATATATATTTTTTCACACTTTTTTTTGGTCTGTCCTTCGCAGTGTGATGCTTGCTTGTTGTCGCTCGAGTACTGAACCCTTTAGAACATTGATACGATTACAGACGTAGTATGTAGCTGCATTGATATGGTGGGAATGTGTCCTTTTACTAAGAAGCCTTTGACACACACGCATACATACACATATAGAATAAATCATAGGGTACCAGGGATGACAATGAATTTCAGATAATCTTCCAAAACTTTTAGGAAAAAAAAAGTAAGAGGAGACACTGAGGGTTGATGGAGTGTAGAGGAAGCAAATCTCTCTCTTCCCATCCTCGCATCCCCATAGGATCAGCCTCTGCCTCTCTCTTGGAGCTTCGTTTCATCCAATTAAGAAACCAGTGGACAGGGCGAGGGAAGATTGAAGTGACCTCTACTGTACAAAGCTGGTATAGAGACTCCGTTTGAGGCTCACCAGCTCTGTGTTAAAGAGAGCTGGGTGGACAGTGGGTAAAGCTAGAATGGTGGAGGGTATTACAAGGTTAGTTACTCTTGACGTGGTGGAGTGTGTAGTGGGAAGCCAGACAGACAGACGGATAGACAGACAGTGAGTCGAAGTGAGCCAGAGAAGAGTAGTGATCCAGATGCCAGTTATTACTTAGTGGTTGCATTATAGTTTCTGGGCCAAAGTTGATTAAGTGGGTAAGTTTATGATTTAACAGACGCGCCAGAACCCTTAACTCGACGGGAGAAAACTTGCGCCAGTTGAGAATCCTCGCTAAGGGAGGAATTTACTTGCCAATGAAAAAGTGCAATGTAGGTGTTTTTGAGTATTTCAAGTACAAAAGATGCGGTGAGTGTCCGTACCATTAACACTACACAAGCCTTCGACACCTTTGAAATTTACTCGTTTCTTTGTAGTTTAAGTAAAGGCTTTTGTAAATGGATGCAGCCTCTCACCTCACCGCCTCCTCTTGCTCCCTTGCTCCCCTTTCCCACATCACACACACACACACACACACACACCCTTAAGGATAGAAAACCGCTGGACCTGGTGGAAAACATTGCAGGGAAAAGATTGAAGTAAGGAAAGGAAAAAATACTTTCATATCTAATATTGGATGCTCGTGGGAGGTTACATAACTTTCCTTTACTGAGAGAGAGAGAGAGAGAGAGAGAGAGAGAGAGAGAGAGAGAGAGAGAGAGAGAGAGAGAGAGAGAGAGAGAGAGAGAGAGAGAGAGAGAGAGAGAGAGAGAGAGAGAGGAGAGAGAGAGAGAGAGAACGAGAGAGAACGAACGTCTAGGTGCCGCAAGACTTGATTCGAGCCTCAGATAATTAACTAACTACGATTCAATTATGCCTAATCATTTTAGTTCGAATTAGTGCATGGATTGCCTCCCTTGTTAGGAAATTGGGAAACACAATCTAGAGGGTCAGCTAAGGGAGCAGTGAGTAAGGGAGAGATAGGCTGCAAAGGTGAGCTGAGGTGTAACTTCCACCCTCCCTTAACTTGTCCTTCATTGCTGTTTACCTTTTGAACTTCATCTCACCTCGAGTGTGTCAGTCTATGTCATGTTCTGAACTCAGCATCTGTACACTTAGACACTATCAGTCCAGCATCACCATTTTCAAGTTAGATTTAGATGACCAGCACCATTATTGATCTAGTTACTTGGACCAGTTAGCTAGTAGTAGGATAAATTAATGTGTTTGTGGAGGAGGATGGTGTGTGTGTGTGTGTGTGTGTGTGTGTGTGTGTGTGTGTGTGTGGGTGGGTGTGGGTGTGTCTGTGTCTGTGTCTGTGTGTGTGTGTGTGTGTGTGTGTGTGTGTGTGTGTCCAGAGTACGTGGGGATGACACCAAGGGAAATTATATGTTATCTTTTTGACACAACCTTGAAAGGAGGCGCCGTGTTGCCTACCAATGAAACTTCCTCTTCCATTCACATCTTGCTACCTTCATATACATACATATTATTTTTTCCCACCTTTACATACAACTGTGTATATATATGTAACCTTTGGAAATAATAATAAAAAACCTACCTTAACAACATTAACCACCACGTAAAGTTACAATGATTGGCTGAAATACCTTAGAAAAATAATCATGTACAGCTTGTTTATAGGGAAAGATGAACCCAGACAAAACATAAACTCATCTCATTTCTCTCAAAAAGCCATTTGGTATAAAGTTTTCCCTCGCTAACCTTTCACATCCAACCTTCCCTTTGAACGCCCTTGCAAACACTGGCGTCTCTAATTTACTCTAAGCTTTTTATATTAACACCATGGCGACGTCTGTGTTTAACTGTTTTTTTAATTGTGAAAAAAAAACAACTTACATTCCCACATAAAACTGCAATTTACTGAAGATGTTAAAGCCTCATAAATAGTTTAGGAGGGAGAATTTTACAGCATTCCTCTTTATAGTGTGAAGGAGAAGTGAGTCTTTAAAAGGAGGATGTGAAAAAGTGGCGCCAAGGAGGAGGTGATGAACAGGGCTAACCGAGGAAGGGTGTGGGAAGAATGAGCTTAATCTCCACGTTCTTGCGAGTCAAATTTTCCAACTCATGTGTTCCTTTACGCGCCTGGGCACCGAGAAAGACAGGGTGGGGAAGGGAGGGGAAGGGAAGGGAAAAGAAGGGACTAATGGAGGGGAAGATGAGACGCATAAAAAGCTCTTGATTCTCATTTTTTTTTCATATTTTTTATTTAGATTTAATGCAGGAAGGGAAATAGCAGCTTTACTCTTGTTCTTGTTTGTTTCTAGAATGGATGATTTAATATTATGTGGTTTTATGTGTGGTTTTTTGAAGATGATTTTGTGTAGGTTGAGAATGGAAAGATGATAAACTTTTCTCTGCTACCACTACCACTACCACTACCACTACCACTACCACTACCACTACCACTACCACTACCACTACCACTACCACTACAGCACCCATTTCAACAACTACATATACTATTACTACTCAATTTTCTTCGATACCACTTTCAACACGTGTAGGAAAAAGAAGACCAGTAGTAGAAATAAAAACGAAAGAAAAATTCAGTACTGACATAATTTAGCACACTACTGACTGATCTTGTCTGCCATATCATCCATACCACACCACATACAACATACCACATCACAACATACCACATCACAACCATCTATAACTAACTTAACCTTTACCTATAACTCACTTAACCTCACATATCCCCCCTCACCACTCACCACACTCACTACCCTTCACCACCCCTCACCACCCTCTCCCCACCCCTCACCACCCCTCACCACCCCTCACCACCACCCTCACCACCCCTCACCACCACCCTCACCACCACCCTTCATCACACACTGCATTAAATCGCTGTTCAGGACTAAGACGCGAAATCCCAAACCAGCTGCTATTTTGACTTTAACATCCAACACCTCCCCCCAACCCACCATCCCTACCCTAGCCACCCTTCCATCCCTACCCCACCCCCACCACCACCACCACCACCACCACTACCCTCATCCCTAAAAGATAGAGACGCAAAAAAAAAGAGGAGTGGTGCTGTGGAAAGAACCAACCATCCAAAAAATAACTTAATGGAGTGTTTGAAGACGGTAATGGTGTTGACGGAGCCCTTTTGGCGGGTAGGCTGGTCTGGAGGAGGAGTAGGAGGAAGACGAGGAGGAGGAGGAGGAGGAGGAGGAGGAGGAGGGAGAGGGCGACTTGTAGGCAGATGGCTTGTGGGTCGATCCTTGAACAGGCGTAAATGTGAAAGAGAGAGAGAGAGAGAGAGAGAGAGAGAGAGAGAGAGAGAGAGAGAGAGAGAGAGAGAGAGAGAGAGAGAGAGAGAGGTGGAGGAAAATTAAATAACGTAGTGGACGCAGATGTCAGACTCAGTCCTCTATATGTCTCCTACAACCATCATACATACATCTTTCGTACATACTTCCCTTCCCTTCCCTTCCCTTCCCTTCCCTTCCCTTCCCTTCCCTTCCCTTCCCTTCCCTTCCCTTCCCTTCCCTTCCCTTCCCTTCCCCTTCTTTGCCTTGTTTTAACACCTTCCACTTTTCTACCTTTGCGTCTACTTTTACCTACTTGCTATACCCCCCCCATACACTCTCTCTTTCTCTCTCTCTCTCTCTCTCTCTCTCTCTCTCTCTCTCTCTCTCTCGATTGGCCCATGGGGAGGTGATTAGCAGGAAACATCTTAGGAGAGAGAGAGAGAGAGAGAGATAGAGAGAGAGAGAGAGAGAGAGAGAGACAGACTGAAGGATAAGGAGGCAGGAAAGCAGCGTATTAGTAAAGAGTAAAGTAAAGGCAAACACTAGGTAATAATAGAGTGGATGTGCGAGGCATTGAACAAAGAACATGTTTACCACCTCATTCGTACTACTACTAATCGTGGAAGTGTTGTTTGGCGGGGAAAAGGACAAAGAGAGAGAGAGAGAGAGAGAGAGAGAGAGAGAGAGAGAGAGAGAGAGAGAGAGTGAGAGAGTGAGAGAGTGAGAGAGTGAGAGTGTGTGAGTGTTGTGTGTGTTGGGTAAAGCTTATTGACTATGAAGGAGTGAGGAGGTGGACGCGGAAGGGAGTGAGGAAGGGAGAGAGGGAAGGAGGGAGGGAGTGTCTGGTGTCAGGAGTAAACATTGATATGAGGAGAGGGGAAAAATGTGTATGTATATGGCAAAGAAAGGGAAAGGAAAGAAGGGAAGAGAAATGCAGTAGTCTTTCCTCGGGTGGTCTACTGTTCCTTTGGGTGTGAAGGCAATTGCGTTCACTTTTTTTTCTCTCTGACATAAATTCTCCTCACAAGATCTTGACGGATGGATTGGTGGTAGTGGTGGTGGTGGTGGTGGAGGTGTGATCTTTGAAGAGGTAGTAGTAGTAGTAGTAGTAGTAGTAGTAGTGGTAGTGGTAGTGGTAGTGGTAGTGGTAGTGGTGGTGGTGTTTCTGAAGTACTAACGTTTCTCTCTATATAAAAGGACTTAGTGGTGACTTGTGAGGGGTTGTGGTGAAGGCGTAATCTGAGAGGGGTGGTGGTATTGGTGATAGTGGTGGTGGTGGTGGTGGTGGTGGTGGTGGTGGTGGTGGTGGTGGTGGTGGTTGTACTTCAAAAGAAAGCACAATAATTAAGGAGAATGTACTGCTCGCTTTGTCAGTTTTTTTTTGTGTCTACGCGGCGACCAATCAACAATAAATCATTACTTGCACTGAAACGAATAAAATAAAAAATAATAAAGCGAAAGCGAGAAAGAGAAAAAGAAAAGAAGAAGTTTAAAGTGATTAAATTCTACTGTCTGATTAAAAGCAAATTCCTGCCTTTGAGTGTGTGAGTGGCCTGGCTGCCCTGCTCACCCTCGAGTCACGTAAAACTTGGCCAACGATGGGCAGCCACTCAAGCAAGATGGTGCACTGCTTGGGGGAGGGACAGGGCGCGGAGGAGGCGTGGAAAAAGACGACGAAGAGAAGGGAGCAGAAGAAAAAAAAATGGAAGCGAAGTAGGAGATGGAGGAGTTGGTGGTAGAATAGAGAGAAGGAGAGACAGAGGAGAAGGAGGAAGTAGTGATAGAGAGAGAAAAAAAAGAGAAGTAGGAGATGATGGTGGAGTAGGGTGAAGGAAAGGTGGAAGAAATGTAGGAGCAGGGTAGGAGGGACGCCAAGTGGATCATTACCATGCAGGGAGAGGCAGGGCGCCGCATCAGGCTGGCTGGGCCTTCTCTCACTCGTCAACACGGGGACCCAGGCAATCCCACTGCAGTAAATTACACCGTTTCGTTGCCGGGCGGGGAAACGCTGGCTTTTACTACTCCTGTGTGGCCTGGCGCTGGGGTACACACACACTACTACTTTTCTCAACCTATTTTCTCAGCTGCTTAGTTCACCAGCCTTGTATTTACTTGGAGCTACAGGCGGCACCAGATATACGCGACCTGAGGGGAATAAGACCTTACTCTGGTTTTCTTCAGCATTCCTTTCCTATTTACTTAATCTTAGATAAGCGCCAACAGTTTTGAGTGCAGCAGGCGGGCGACGGACGACACCTGAACGTATGAATCAAAAGAGATCTTATTAGCGATAGCATGGCAGTACAGGATATTGTGGGGCGAGAAGCAGTGTGGAGGCAATATACTACACGGAAAGCTGTCAAGATTGGGAAGCACTGGTGTGGTGGTGGCTAGCTGGGACCAGACTTTTGCTTTGGGGGACGAACGCATCAAGACGAGAATATTGGGTTTGAGGCTCAGAGCGGACCAGGAGGGTTAAGGGGCGATAGATAGGAAAAAGGGGCTTAAAAGGTGTTAAGTGATGAAGGGAAAGGGAAAGGGAAGCAATGGGACGATGAGTGACGAAATGATTCCAAGAAGATTTAGATAGGAAGGTTAAGACTCTCAAATCTTAGAATCCGTTCTGATGAAAGGAGAAAGAGGTATTAGATGATGAAGTAATTTGACGAATGAGTGGCTGTTTGCGAAGATATGTTAATTAGCAGCACATCAGCTGTCACAGGCGTCGACGAGGGGAAAAAAAGGAAGTCTCAGAAGTGTCGGAGCAGCGGTGAGGCAGGAAGGGCGTGGGGAAGGGAGCCAGGATACAAGAAATGTTTGATTATTAATTTGATATCACTCAGCTGAAATTCTCTCTCTCTCTCTCTCTCTCTCTCTCTCTCTCTCTCTCTCTCTCTCTCTCTCTCTCTCTCTCTCTCTCTCTCTCTCTCTCTCTCTCTCTCTCTCTCTCTCTCTCTCTCTCTCTCTCTCTCTCTCTCGCAAGACACTGGTAGAAACGTTAATCATCTGTTTGTTCATCTCTATATGTATCTACCTATGTATGTATCTATGTATCTATCAATAACTACCTATCTATCTATCTATCCGTCCTTCTATGCCTCCCTTACACTGGGTATTTCTATAACCCTCCACATGCCAGCCAGCCAGCCCGCCCGCCCACCTCATTTTTACCCTCCTCCACGTTCCCTTCCCACTCTCCTCTTCCACATTGGAGAATATGAATAAGAATCAGTCTCCTCGCGTCGCTCAGGAAGCCACCTCAAGCCACAGCCTTTCAAAAAGCTGAAAGATAAAGTCCTACACTGAAATCGCATTAAAATCTTCTTCTCATTTTTTTTTCTCTCTCTCTCTCTCTCTTTCCGTCTCACCCCCTTTCTCCCTTATTTTTTCTTTCTCTCTCTCTCTCTCATCCGTCAACTCCATCCATCCATCCAGTCACCCTTTTCCCCCTTTACCGGTCACCTTCCTCTCTCTAACGCTTCCCTTCTCCCTCCCTTCCCCTTCCCTTTCCCTTCTCCTTCCCTTCCTTCTAGAGGGGGGGGGGGAGGGGGGGAGGGAGATCTTAACTGAGGAGCCTATGATGATCTGATTACTGGAGGGAATCGCCTCGAGTGATCAGAGCGACAAATCCTTCGAGAGAGAGAGAGAGAGAAAGAGAGAGAGAGAGAGAGAGAGAGAGAGAGAGAGAGAGAGAGAGAGAGAGAGAGAGAGAGAGAGAGAGAGAGAGAGAGAGAGAGAGAGAGAGAGAGAGAGAGAGAGAGAGAGAGATTAAAATTCTTTACGATGGAATGAAATGGTACAATTGAAGGGAAAATACATTATTACTTTGAGTTTTTTTTTCTATTTTAGTCTAATTGGTTTTTCATACATATCGAATTTAGAAATGTTTGTTAGTGTTAGAGAAGCGTTTTTTTTTTTCTTCTGTTCTTCATTTCATTCTTTTTGTTTGTTATTGGCTGTGTGTCATTTATTCTTTATTTATAGTTTTATGAATTGGTTAAAGATACGCCAACCCACCCAACCCAACCCACCAATCAGACGCTGTAATATGAGTTTGTACCCATTTTTATGTATTCTTCTTTGTGTGCAAGTATAAGTGTGTTCAAGGTCAATGATATGTCTACTGAAATATCTATGGTTTACCCGATCTCGTTATTTTCATCATTCACTAAGTTGTAATTTAATTTTGAACAGATAAGTCTCTCTCTCTCTCTCTCTCTCTCTCTCTCTCTCTCTCTCTCTCTCTCTCTCTCTCTCTCTCTCTCTCTCTCTCTCTCTCTCTCTCTCTCTCTCTCTCTCTCTCTCTCTCTCTCTCGTTTATGTGTAATAGAAAGGAGAGAGAAGAGAGAGAGAGAGAGAGAGAGAGAGAGAGAGAGAGAGAGAGAGAGAGAGAGAGAGAGAGAGAGAGAGAGAGAGATAACAAGTTGCAAGAGAAATTGAGGGAGATTTACAACCCATACGCAAGGATAAGTGAGACGTGAGTACAACATTCATACTTACAGACGAGTACAAGTGAGAGGAGACTGGGTATGTATGTATGTATGTATGTATGTATATATGTAGGTAGGTAGATAGGTATGTAGGTAGATAGGTTAGGTAGGAGAGGAGGGAAGGGAAAATCCATAGCTCTACGATGCTACTCCTTCCCCTGTAGACTGTTCATACCCGACTTGAGTTAATACTTACATAGTCGTTGCGTTACCTAAGAACATAAGAACATAAGGAGGCTGCAAGAGGCCAGTTAATCTAGTCAAGGCATCTCCTGGGCACCTAACACTTACCATCATATTTTCTTCATCCATAAATGTGTCAAACCCTTTCTTAAAAATGTTACTTACTTACTGACTTACTTATCCTACTTACATCCTCCTCCTTGGTGCTTCGGTTACCTGGGTTACTTGTGTTGATGGCTGTGGTGGAGGAAGATGATCCAACTGTTGCTAATGAAGGAAAAGTCTGTCGATGATTAGACTTCCATCAATGGCGGGACATGATCTGGCGGCCGCACTAATTGATAATTAATTAAGGTAACCGGAGACGGCAGGCCTCGGGATCTTCCTCTGAAGAATTATGCATCATATTGCTCGGAGGAAGGACGGAGAGAAAGAGAGAGCGAGAGAGAGAGAGAGAGAGAGAGAGAGAGAGAGAGAGAGAGAGAGAGAGAGAGAGAGAGAGAGAGAGAGAGAGAGAGAGAGAGAGAGAGAGAGAGAGAGAGAGAGAGAGAGAGAGAGAGAGAGAGTCTACTGGAAAGTAATTATACTGGTCTCAGTTTCGGTGTGGAAGGGAGGGAAGAGGGAAGCTTGTTAATGATGCGGGTCATTATGTATCATCATTATCCGGTGGGTCTTTTTTTATTTTATCCACATTTTTATTAATAGTTAATGATGGTTCAGGTGTAGGTAGAAAGGTGTTTGTTTTCTGTCATGTTCATCCTTTGCACTCGGCGGCTGTAAGGAGGGAAGGAAGGGAAGGGAGGTGAGGGGAGGGGAGGAGAGGCGGGCACCACACATACAAGACACACATACTACGTAGACCGCTCTGACTACATTCCCAGCCTAGTAGAGAACAAGGTTTCAAAATACCAGGGAGGTGTACTATATATAACTCAGGTCATATATTACTATCCTATTCCATTTATACAGTATTTGTTTTTAATCTTATATTGTGAAAGACGTTGTATGTTTATTTGCAGAAATGTTCAATTATTCATAAATCACCATCACCCAGCGAGCGATCTCTGTATAGACGTCAAAGCAACACAATGAAAGTTATTGCTAATGGGTGAAGGTAGACAATGATTTGAAAGAAAGAAAACCCAGTCAGGTGTGAAGAGAGGGTGCAACAGTGTGTGTGTGTGTGTGTGTGTGTGTGTGTGTGTGTGTGTGTGTGTGTGTGTGTGTGTGTGCGTGCGTGTGCGTGTGCATGTGTGTGTGTTTGTGTGAGAGAAAGAAAAAAAAAAATTGTTTGTGTATTGGTGGTTCACAATGTTGTATGCTTGTGAGTTAACACGTGTGTGACGCCCAGGGCTGAGGGACATGACCTGGCGCCGGAGCCACGTCAATCACACGTCACACATAACCACAACAGCAGGAAAAAACCTATTGGACTCTGGCTGCATCTCGTTGTCACACGTCACGTCAATCATCATACTGTGGCCAGGGATGATTGACTTAAGCGTAGAGAGAGAGAGAGAGAGAGAGAGAGAGAGAGAGAGAGAGAGAGAGAGAGAGAGAGAGAGAGAGAGAGAGAGAGAGAGAGAGAGAGAGAGAGAGAGAGAGAGAGAGAGAGAGAGAGAGAAATAAAAAATAGCAGTATAGATATTTTTTCTATCTGGGATTTACATACAGTAGAAGAGAGCATGATTAAAAAGTTTTCATCTCTTTGTCTCTCTCTCTCTTTATCGCAATATCTTACAAAAGGACGTAATGGTATGTTTCCTTTGTGTGTGTGTGTGTGTGTGTGTGTGTGTGTGTGTGTGTGTGTGTGTGTGTGTATATGTAGTATGTGCATTGCTCTCCGTGTCGTTGTGAGTGATTCCGTAACGCTATGTTGTTGTTGTGACCGAGACTGTAACACAACCTTCACGCGACCTCGCTCAGCATCGGCGGGAAATATGCGTAGCGGATCTTCCTTATGTCAGCCGTGTGTCATGTTTATTTCCTGTGTGTTGGGAGGAAAGAGGAGAGGAGAGGAGAGGAGAGGAAGGAGAAGAAAGGAGTCCATGTGGGTATGCATGTGTGTTTGTATGTTTGTGTGCGTATGTGTGTGTGTGTGCGTGTGTGTGTGTGTGTGCAGTGGTAGTGTGAAGAGTACTAGGGTTATGTTTTTAATTTGGTTACGCAAGGCTTCCTCTACTCCCAGTCTTTGTTGTTTCTCTAGTACCGCGGAGGAAGAAGAGGAGGAAGAGGAGGAAGAATTAGGAGGAGGGGGAAGGAGGAAGGAGGCAAGAAGAGGCAGGAGGAAGACAGGAAGAGGAGGAAGAAGAAAGAGGCAGGAGGAAGAGGGTGGGGAAGGAGGCAGGAGGAAGGAGGAAGATAGAGGGGAAGGTTAAAGGTCGAGCATGGTAGACAAAGTGCAGAAGGGATGAGCCACTCTGTCTGGTCTTTGAAAATGTATTGCCTTTTTCTCTATTCTCTATTCTCTATTCTCTCTCTCTCTCTCTCTCTCTCTCTCTCTCTCTCTCTCTCTCTCTCTCTCTCTCTCTCTCTCTCTCTCTCTCTCTCTCTCTCTCTCTCTCTCTCTCTCTCTTTATTATATTCATCTATGTTAATTTTTTTTATGTTGCCCTTTCTATCTGCTAAAGGTAGGTCATGTTTTTTTTCTCTCTCTTCTCTCAGGTAACACACGCTGTCTCACTCTTCCCTAAGTGCTTCTACACAAGAACACTTAAGGTCACATGAAGCGAAAAGCCAAGCACCTTATACACACGCAAAACCAATTGAAGCGTTACAGCGATACATTACAAAGTGCGTTACAAAATACAGTCACGTTTATTTATCATCATAGTATTTCCATTGGTGTATATTTTTAAGACTATATCCATATCATACAGAATATTCGTTTATTTGTATGTATGTATATGTTTATTCTCTCGTACTCGTAGCACTGAACAAGGATTTATCTAAGCTTTTGTTGTGTTTGCGTCGATGTTATTGAATCAGTGTAGCCAGTCAGGGCAGTGTGGGTTTGGCTGGTGGGATCTAGCGGGGAGATAGAGCTGCTGGGATTGCGTTCTGTATACAGTATTCCCTCCCAAACCCTGCATCCTAAACCCTACCACTGGGACGCCACACGACTAGGTTACAGTGGAAATTCTAGCCTCATGTTTACTAGATCGTTAATATCGGGAAGTTGTTGAAGTTATCCCTCTTTTGAGGTTGGTTGTGCATGCTCCGTTTTCTTTTTCAGGTTTTTTTTTTTTAGGGAATCATGAAGGTAAATTTGACTACCTTGAACTAACCTCCAGTATTGATGAAAAGAAAACGTGCCTGCATAATTAATGGTGCATAGTAAATCAAGCGGGATAAGAGACTCAGCCCCGTTTGTGGAGGCCCCTTCAATGTGGTCTTGGCGTGCTGCGAGGCGTTGATTTTCAGGTGAAGGGAAGATGACACCAAAGTTTTACGAGGCGGGAGCAGGAGAAGGATGTCACGCTACACTGCATGCTTGAGTTTAAGTATGTAGTTTCCGTCACAAGGCTTCTACACATTTTGGTGGGAGGAAGGTATAGAAGGGGTAGGCGCACGGTAAGGCACTAGTGTAGGCTTAACCAGGAAATAATAGCGGTGGTGATTGATGTAATGTAGTATGTTTTATCATGTCATTTCTACGGCGTTCCAGTGAAGGTGTTGAAGAAGAGTTTGGTTGACCTAAGAATCAGTATTACCGTCACACAGCAAACACACCACCTTACCGTTAAACTCTACGTTCTTAAAACACCAGATTTCACTAACTCCTCGTCTATTTCCCTGACCTAACAGCCTTTCATTAACCCACCCAGCCTCCTCTGTAAGCCTACCTCTCCCTTAAAACCATCAAGCATCAATACACACGTAAATAACACATGCAAATATTATGTTGATATTTTTCTTTTACGGTGAGTTTTTTTTTCTTTCTCTCTCACTCTTTCTCTCTCTTCCTCCTTTTCTTTCTTTCTCTCAGTCATAAAGGTCACGCCTGCTACCTCAAGCGATGGCCAGAACCTAAATCATGTCCCTGATGAAATATGACACAAAAATGGTTATGTGGACACTTTTTCTTCTTCACGGCTGTTTTAAGAAGACAACCTTACGTTTTTTTAGGGGGTTGATTTTATATATATGTGAAGGTGTATTTTTCTTCCTTCCTTTCTTTTGGTTTATGGTGATGGGTGAGCCGTTGGTGTACTTATATATATTTAGTTTTTTGTGATGGTGATGGAGGTGTGTGTGTGTGTGTGTGTGTGTGTGTGTGTGTGTGTGTGTGTGTGTGTGTGTATGTGTGTATACTTCTGTCTTAATACCTGAAACTTGACTGTCTATTTATTTATGTCTATATGCTTTGTTGGCTTTCTCTCTCTCTCTCTCTCTCTCTCTCTCTCTCTCTCTCTCTCTCTCTCTCTCTCTCTCTCTCTCTCTCTCTCTCTCTCTCTCTCTCTCTCTCTCTCCAGAATACATCACCTGCGCCTGTCATCTACCGGAGACTCACCCATTTCCGTCTTTCAGAGCCTGCCGTGGCTTAGGCCTCACGCCGCCCCATCACCTACATCTGATCTGGTCCGCCTTGGTCACTGTTGCCACCATCGCGTGCAGCCTTCCCTCTCCCTGCTTGGTATGTTTATTATTTTGCACCTCATACGTTTTCTCCTCCTCTTGCTGGTGTTTATTTCGTCATAATTTTTTATTATTATATTTATTATTTGTAGTACTTTTATTGTTATTGTTATTTACGTTTGTAGGATTATTGTAGTTGCAACAGTGTGTATCCGTGTTCCTGAATTGATTTAATACGATCAGCTGGCATGTCTGTGTATCTGTATGTTATTGATGTGGTTGGCGTTGTATCGTGGAGTGGTTTGGGTTCAGGTGTGCGCGTTGGTTGTGTGATCATTCAAGCGAAGGGGAGTATGCATGGACCACCTTGAGGAGGAAACAATATGAACATGCTATCTGACTGTGATAACATAACATGCGCAGCTGCTTCAAGGTATCAATACATAACCTGAACTCAGCATACGGGACTTTATATATATGTAGAAAATATTAATGTTCTGATAAAAAAGGAATTTGAAAGATTAACACACAAACACACACACACACACACACACAAAACAAAAGCACACTCACTGTATTCTTAAAACACTGCAGCAGAGACCAAAGGGTGATGTAATTCCTGAGATGCGGTGCTGAGTGAATGGGTGAAGGCAGTGTGAGGGAGAAAAGGAAGAGCGAGTGGATGGAGGGACGTAATAGTGAGATGCTGCACTCTAGGAAAACACTGCAACAATAACTATCACAAACCTGCTTCATACGTACATATATATTTTTGTAAAACTTATCGTGAATCAACGCTAGCACTTCTCTAAGGTCGTCCTCGGAAGGTCATTGTTGCTTGCTATTAAGAGATCTTCCCGCCCTATAATTCTTTACCCTAAGAACAAAAGCTTTTGGCTGCACTGTTGTTTCTCGACCGACAACAAAAGCCTTCAGTCACACATTGTTGTTCGTCGTGGAATAGACAGACAGTGTTCGATCCTACGCCGGGTTGAGAGGGTGTGGGATAGAGGGAGAGAATGAGGGAGGGATAATGGGAGCACGAGGTTGTGTACTGAGAAGTTGAGAAGGGATGAGGTAAGGCAGAGAGGGGAAGGGGGATGTAGGTAACAGAGAGGTGAGGTAGGGAGGGAGAGGTCATTGAGGGAGAGGGATTGATGAAGCTGTGGAGGCACCAGATTGTGGATTTGTTAGTTAGGCCTGGCATGAAAATGTGATCTGTAGTATGTGCGTCCCTTTAGTGAATGTACGTGTGTGTGCGTGTGCGTGTGTGTGCAGGTCATTGCTACTAGTTCGTATTATTTTCCTTTCAACTTTCTGTATCCGGAGTTTCAAACCAAAGTTGGCTGCTGTTCCTCTGTACGCACTGTGCCCACAACCTTGAAACTCACGAGTCTTCCAATATCTTTCTGAATCTTATTGTGATAGTTTGTCTTTAAAGAAATTTATCTACACTCTTTATCTCATTAATTTTATCACACATGTAAAATCTATAACAACTTGACGTACAGAATGGAGTACATTACCAATTCTTTTTTTATTGAAATGTCCAGCTTAAGAGTTATCAAAGTTAACCACCAACTTTTACTGTCATCTTAATATACTGAAGACTTGGTGAACACGTCCTCATCTTTGCTATCCTCCTTCATCTAAAGCAGCTGGCGTAGCACCCTGCGCGTTTTTGTGACCGTTTTGGAGATACGACCAACATTATTTGATCTTTTTCTGACTTCCAGCCCTTATTCTGTTAAACTTTTTCTATTAGTTGGGTTCCTCTGATCATAATGTTATTCCGTACTCTGTCCAGTTCCTCCTGTCACCTTTGGACCCACCGAAGAGGAAGTTTTTTTATTATGTTTTTAATACGTGGAAGGAACTAAGGTTTTGCTACTTTAGTGTTCCATGGAGTGATTAATGCATCTGTCCTACCGACTCATCTTTGTGGTCGCCTCTAGCATGAAGGCAACTATTCCACACACTTTCTATAATCTTCAAAGCTTATCTTGGTTCAACTTCCTTCGAGATCAGAACAAATCGGACACATCATAACTACTATTCCTTACATGTACTATATATTACTTTTATCTTGACACACATCTTTAATCTTCCATCTTAGTAGACAACCACACTGGCACACCACCGTGCAGGCTGCGGGGCTGGGGCGGCGGGAGGGGCGGGGGTAGGTCGGACCACCCAGCAGGCTTCATCCAATAGGTAAACAAACTCGACGCCTCGGGAAGGGATCCACAGCAAGAGATAATAGAAAAAAATCTTTCTATATATAGTCTGACTCTAGGGGAAGGGAAGGGAAAGTAATAAATGGTGTTTTTTTAATGAAAAATATGAATGAGTTTTATAGTGTATGGAAAATTGTATAAACTTTACATTTTAACAGCTTTTACATAAGTCTTCTGTCACTGATTTGAACGTAGGAACGAAAAAAGAACTACAGAATTAAATGGTGTTCCTCTTTTGTGTTGAATAAAAAAGAACATGAAGAATGGAATATATGTACTGTACGTAAGGTTTTTAACTCATCATTCATATATTTTTTAGGAGGCCACGCATTACCCTTCCATTTTTTCAGTAGGACTATATATATTAGGTTTTTAATTACTTCTTGCCAGGGGACCCCCACCAAACCCTCAGTGTGTTTACCTCGCCCTAGAAAAGGTCTCCCCTTCTCTGCTAGTTCTCGTCGTGTGTGTGTGTGTGTGTGTGTGTGTGTGTGTGTGTGTGTGTGTGTGTGTGTGTGTGTGTGTGTGTGTGTGTGTTTGTATTCATTCATTCATTCATGTTTTTCCCACTTTTCTGTATGTTTATCTATATTTCTGTTTGCATCTGTTTGTTTATCTATGTCTCTCTATTTATGTGTGTTTATAGTATCTGTTTCTCATCTATCTATATTTATCTATTTATGTAACTACTTCTCTGTCTCTTTGTTCATCTGTCTAGCTGTCTTTCTGTTTCTCCGTCTATCTCTCCTCTGTGTTAAAAGACTGCATGCATTAATATAAGTAATTAAAAAACACAAGAGAAGAGAGAAATGTTTGTAATATGTCAATCACAATGTCATTCTCATCATAATATAGATGATGATACTCTTGATCTTTTGACACGATAAAAATCATGCTAGTGTTGATTGCTTATTTTTTTTTGCGATCGAGTTTTGTGTAGTTCATGTCTGACCGCCTACCACTGATGACTCTGTTTTTTAATCTCACGCTGCCAAACAAAGGCAATGGTGACTGTGATGGATGAGGAACAGAGTAATGGCAATGAATAAATCAGTGACAGAGGTAATTCCCCACTCAGCTGGAAGTGCTAAACATACACACCCATGAAGAGGAGAATATAGATAGTTATGTAATTTTCTATTAGACTCTATTACTGACTACACTATGGATTAAAAAAAAAGAAAAAATAACGATACTTGCCAAAAATATTACGATTCTGGTGATGATTTGGTTGTAAGTAAAGGAAAAATGGGTTCTTTAAATGCTATTTGATCCTGATTTACAATGATGGGAAAATAAATATTAATCGTGTTCGTTATACACCAACCACTTGTGTGTGTTTGTGCATTTAGGGAGACGCAGCGTTGTTTGTAAAGTTTGTGCAGGATGTTGACAGTTCTCATCACGGCAGATTCTCAATTAACGGAACATTTTGTGGGCGTTGAGTGGACTGTGCAGGGGGAGGAAGCACCACCAAGCACGGGATAACTAAGTGCATTTGCCTTGCGTTGTGGTGAAGTGTCTGCCTTAGTGGAGTGGTTAATGTAAGGTTGTGGTGGAAGTTAAATCCTACATTCAATTGCCTCCGATGCTTGGCTAGTTTTGTATGCCATCAAGTGGTTTTTAAATCGGCCACATGTGTCCTTGACTTAGATTGTGGCATCAGGGTGGTGTGGTAGGGTGGTATGGGCATTCCAGTGGTACTATTATAAACACATGTGCCTCTACCACCAACACTTGCTAGTACCCGACCACTCACTGCCTCACAACAGAGTCTACAGTTAAATCATTATGTTCAAAACCTTATGTGTGTGGTTTTCAACGTTTATCCTATACAATGCACTTATAAATGTACGTATAGTATGTATATATATATATCAACTTTTATCAGTATATTTTAAAACTCATTACTTTTCGCTCCTCTTCACCTTATAATTCATGTACACAAAAAAAAGTCTTATGCAGCGAGTACCTTTTTATTTTTGTTCCCATCAGTTTCTTGGTTTGTGAATGAGACAACCATCATCACCACCTTCCCCTCGCCTCTCACAGCCTCTTAAAGCCCCTTCACTCCCTTCCCACACACTCCATCGCTCCCTCAGATTAACGGGCAGGAACCACTTGTTTACGGCAGAGTGACTAGTGGTGCGGAGTGATGAGGGTCAGGAGGGAGGGGCGGGGTGGGGCCGGGTGGGGCAGGAGTGGTGGTGTGATTAAGAACAAAGGAACAGTGAGAGAAAGAGAGAAAGAGAGCGAGGAAAGAAGAGTGAGGGGAAGAACTTAATTATAATAGAGTGGTCGGAAGTCGGGGAAGTGTATGAAGACGAGAAATAAGAGAGAGAGAGAGAGAGAGAGAGAGAGAGAGAGAGAGAGAGAGAGAGAGAGAGAGAGAGAGAGAGAGAGAGAGAGAGAGAGAGAGAGAGAGAGAGAGAGAGAGAGAGAGAGAGAGAGAGAGAGAGAGAGAGAGAGAGAGAGAGAGAGAGAGAGAGAGAGAGAGAGAGATTTTTTATTACAATTGACGTATGGATAATCTGCTGAATGAGAAATGAGGCAGGAATGATGAATGAGTCCACATTGATTGACTATTAAAGAAAAAAAGAAATAGAAAAGTAAGACTATACTATACATTCAACGGAAGATTTTTAAGGAATATTATGTAAACGAGAAGACTGAAAAATTACTCACTTCAAGGAAAATTTACCACGAATGAAATCTTACTCAATGTTAACTTACGAATCTCATTACAGAATCTAGACTATGAGTGAACCAATGAAAAAATAAGATAAATGAATAATAACTTATCATAAACTGAATAACAAAATGATAACATAATAATCTTTCTTTACTTCATTCTAAATAAGTTTTGTGATGTAAAACCTAAATACAAAAAAAAAGGCCTATTTGCAAATCAACAGTAGTGACACCCAACGAAAAAAAAATAAATAAAAAGCGATATCATGATTAATATAAAAAAATGAATAAATGAATAAACACACACAAAAAAAGGTGACAGTAGGAACATTCATTAAATAGAGTCACAGAACCGTTATATATGTCATCACAAAAGTCAGTTTCACGTAACTTTCCTGTTTAATTTCTAACACACTTTTTTTTTTATCCATTTATTCATTTTTTTCCATTCTATTTTAAATGTTTATTTGTGTATTTTTTTGTAATTAATACATCAGCTATAATAATACATCTCTCTCTTTTATTTTTCTCTCCCTCTTTCTCTCTCTTGCTGTGTAAGGTTGTGGATTTGATGTTATATAAGTGAGAGAGAGAGAGAGAGAGAGAGAGAGAGAGAGAGAGAGAGAGAGAGAGAGAGAGAGAGAGAGAGAGAGAGAGAGAGAGAGAGAGAGAGAATATAGATACATGTATATGACTGACTGACTACTAGACGAACGAAAATAATGAGAAATGAGAACAAGGAAATAAATGCGAAACAAATGAATATATACATAATTATACGAATACAAAGAAAACGACTGTGCAAGGAATAACGAGGAGGAGGAGGAGGAAGAAGAAGAAGAAGAAGAAGAAGAAGAAGAAGAAGAAGAAGCAAAAGAAAAAAAAAAGGGGAACAAAGAAGGAAGAAAGCAAAGAAAAAACAGGATAATAACAATAATGATGATGAAGAAAAGGAGAGAAAAAGAATGATAGAAGACTGCTACACACACACACACACACACACACACACGCACACACACACACACACACACACACACACACACACACACACACACACACACACACACACACACACACGAACAAAGAACATACGAGTGAATGAAAATGATGAGTAACTAACAGTGATTTAGGAAGGAAGGAAGGAAGGAAGGAAGGAAGGAAGGAAGGAAGGAAGGAAGGAAGTAAAGAAGTAAAGAAGGAAGAAAGGAAGGGAGAGTTAAGAAAAGAAGGAAGAAAGAGAGGAATAGGAAAGCAGGGAGAGTGAAGGATAGGAAGGAAGGAAGAAAGGGAGTAAGGAATGGAGGAAAAAAGGGAAAGAGAGGGGGATATGAAAGGAGAGAGAGTGAAAGGGATAGGAGTAAGGGATATAGAGAGAGAGTAATAGAAAGGCAACGAGGTAGAGGGAAACAGACAGGAGGTAACGGAAGGAAATGTTGACACGAAACAGTGGGGTTAAGGGAACAGCCTCCACGATCATCAATCACTGAGTCTGCATCGAGCCTCAAGACCACTGACTGACCCATGGAAAGCCTTGATGGACTGACGTGCTGGCAGTAATTAGCGGCGACACGGTGAGGATGCAGGGTTAGGGTGAGAGAAGGAGGCACCACCACTACCACTACTACCACTACTACTACTACTACTACTACCACAGAGCAGACAGCCAGCCTTTGAGGGCCTACTGGTGCTTGATGTGATGTGATGTGATGTGGTATGTGGTCAGTCTGTGGCATTCTGTATCTCTTGTCTGTCTGTCTGTCTGTTTGTGATGTATGGGTATGTGTGTTACTCTCTGTCTGTCTGTTTTGCTGTGTGTAGTGTGTACCTATCTCTTTAATAGTTAAATGTACATATTAACTCAAAATCATATTATAATTATTACTATAGTATGTATCAAACAACACCACACACATTAACGCCGATGCATTATCATTATCATTATTATTATTATTAACACAAATTGCGTGTGGAATTATGACGCTATTTTGCTTAAGTGTGCAGGTAACAAAATACAGGTAAACAGCATCCGAAATTGCGTTGCTGTGATGTGTACTGCAGCAGGAATTTGGTTCGAATGTTGCAGTATTTCGTTGGGATGACTTCAAAGTGAGTTGGAGGTCCGGGCCGGGCTTGCCAAGTGCTTAATAAAACGACTCCTGTGACGACAACCAGGTTTCAGGCTGCTAAGACGAACGACCCCGAACGTGCAATAAATCGGCTATATGTGTCTGTTTGTCTGTCTGTCACTGTCCTGTCTGTTTAGGTCTATCTGTTTGTTTGTCTGTCTATCTGTCTCGCTTTCTCTCTCTCTCTCTCTCTCTCTCTCTCTCTCTCTCTCTCTCTCTCTCTCTCTCTCTCTCTCTCTCTCTCTCTCTCTCTCTCTCATATATTAATCATGTTTTTTTCATTATATAAATATCCTTCCATTACACACCAATCAGTTAGTTTTCCTTCCTCGTTGAACCAGCCATCCATCTCCTTCGCCTCTCCTTGCCTTTGTCTTTCCCTCCTCTCCTCGCAGCGGTTTCGTCCCGGCGTCTCAGGATTCATTGATCGTTGCCGCCAAGAAGTAATAGTAGTAGTAGTAGTAGTAGTAGTAGTTGTTGTTGTTGTTCTTCTTGAGGGACTTTTTGGTTAAATCTTTCTGGAACCACTACCTGTCTGTCTGCCTACCTAGTTTTGTGAGGCTTTTAGTGATGATTGAAGGAGGCACGTGTCTGGTATTGTTGTTTTTGTTATTACTATTATTATTATTATTATTATTATTATTATTATTATTATTATTATTATTATTATTGAATATCTCAGAAACTATATAGTTATGTATCTTTATGTTAGTTTGTCTGTATGTATTATATTTATGTATGTATGTATATATAGGCACGTATGCATGTATGTATGTTTAACTATGTGTCTGTGTTGACGTTCTTCTATCCATCGCTTCGTCTGTCTGCTTTATGTCTACCTAGTCATCTCTGTCTCTATTCATTTGTTTATCTCACCCATCGATGCATACATAATGTTACGATCACGGAATGAATGGATTAACTTCACTCATTACACACTTGATCTCTTCAAGTCCTTCAGAATCCACTATCCTCCGCCCTTTCAAACCCTTCCTTTCTCCTTCCTTCATGACGCGCCTTCCTTCACATCTCCTTCAGTCTTCCTTTCATCCATATTATCGTCTCTTAACGTTAAAGGAAATGAAAAAAATTTTGTTATTAAATTTTCGCTTCTTGGTCTTAGGTTCACATTCCCTTCCCCTTGCATTGCCATCCTTCCTCCTGCTCTTGGTTCTCATTCCCTTCTGGTCTTCCTCATTCCTGTGCTCTCCTTGACCCGTCACTCCGTCGCAGTATGACCGCCATGCACTGGTGACTTATCTCAAAGGTCGCGGGGAGGCGCTATTGGACTTGAAACCCAGACGCACGCTGCCACGTCTCACAGTGGCAACACTTTGCCTTCAAAGCTCTCGGGAGGCTCTCATGTGAGGCGGGTGTGTGGGTGTGATGTGGGCAGCGTGTGGCTGGCTGCGGCGCGTGCGATAACGTTAATGAAGTGTGGCTGAGGAAGATTTTGTGTGAAAAGTTGGGGTTTGAAGATGTTTATCCTTTTTTTTTGTATTTCATTGATTTTGATTTCTAGTTTTCATTCCGTGGTGATCGTGTTGATACTGCCATGACATGAGACTTGATGCTCGGCTTGTCCGTGACCTTGCAGCTGGAGACATCTGCTTCCTTGCACGCACGTTCTTCTTGCATGAGATGTCATACGTAATTAGATTTGAGGAAGAATCTGCTGCATTAGAATTATGAGGGACGCAGTCTGACCAGCTCGACAGACACACAAAAGACAGTCTAGGGGCGTAGTGCGGGGAGAAGCGAGGAGGAACAAGGCGGATGGAGAGGTGGATGTGGGAGGGAGGGAGGTCTGGTGTTCTGCTTTATAAGACCATCACCAGAAATATATGGATTGTCAAGGAGACTATTACTTCTACTACTACTACTACTAATAATAATAATGATAATGATAATAATAGTAATAATGGTATTAATAATGATAATACTTCTAATGATGATAATAATAGTACTAATAATAACAACAATAATAATGACGTGTCTTTGTGGTGGTGTGTTTGTGTTTCTTTTCGTTCCTTCACCACCAATGTTTTGTCGTTGCTTCTTCATTAAGGTGACACTCTCATTTGTCATCAAGTGTCGTGGTGTTCCTCAAAGGGCACCTCCAGCACGCGTCTCCCTCCCTGGTGAGCGGAGTGCTGACGCCTTGACACTCTGCCTTGTCCTTCTATCTCTTATATCGGTCACTGAGTGTGTTGCAAATCATGTCTTACGAAAAAATGCTAAGAATATGTTACAAACCACATTATTTGCATTCTTTTTCTCTTATTAATACTATTACTTCTAGTGGTAGTTTTAATTTTAGTAATAGTATTTGTAACACTACTGTCTTCTAAGATTGCTATTACTGTGTTAATGTCAAGACCTGGAATGTCAATGCAACTGTTTATAAAAAATGGTTTGACTTTGTTTATCTTCCAATGAGGATTAATATATATGTGGTTTTGGATAGTATGATTATAGAATTTGGCTTCAGTAGTCCCGATATTGTTTTCTGTTTAAACACGAAATGCAGGCAGAGGTTACTTATGAATTCATGACCTTTAGCGTTGATGTATGTCAGGCAAACCGTGTCTACATGATATTTGGGATTTAGAACAATATATCAGTTTATGCATAACACAAATGGTTGCAGAGTCAGCGTGGTAATGTTCGCTATATTGCATAGTTTGTGTTATAAGTATGCATTACTTCAACAGTGTAAATTGCAACTGGCTGTCGAAAGTTTTGATTGTAACATCAAAGGAAGTCATTAATGGATTTTCCTTTGGCGTTTAGGTCACGAAAACAATCTTTACATCCATTTATAAACGTAGAATATCATCCACCGTGCACTGCTAAGGTACGGTAGTCCAACCTTTCCTTTTCAACTCCAGTGCAGCAGGAAATTATGCTTTTGTGTACCTCTGTTGCAACATTTCCTTTGTACTCTGGCCAGCCATACACTACTAAGGTTTTATTCTATACAGTACACGCCGCGCTCTTCTACCTACCTACCTTTGACAAATTATCGCTCAGTTTTAATGCAGTTTACTTGTGAGAATAGTAATTGTTGTTACTTGATATCTATTTACTATGCCTCGTGTATCATTAGTAAGTATTAAGTTCCAGCAGCGAGAGTTGACTTACAATGATTAGTTCACGTTTGTCTTTAGTTATGTTGTAATAGTTATTAGACATTTTAGTTGATCCTCTTTACCAGCTTCTCGTTGTTCTTGCCAATGATTGTTAACCTTTCACGACAATATCAAAACCCTTTGTGTACGATTATAAAGAGTTCTGAAAGTAGTCAGTCGTTGGTAATCTATTTAATCTTTTTTCACAACTAACTCCTTGACCTGATAGAAGAAGAAAAGGACTTAAATCGTATTACTTCTCATCCATCTTCACCTTCCCTTCCATTCTGATTCTTTGATGAACGTCTCCCTCTTAATGCAATTTGCTGTGCATCTCCAGTCAACTGTAGCATGACCCAGTACTTCAAGAGAGAGAGAGAGAGAGAGAGAAGAGAGAGAGAGAGAGAGAGAGAGAGAGAGAGAGAGAGAGAGAGAGAGAGAGAGAGAGAGAGAGAGAGAGAGAGAGAGAGAGAGAGAGAGAGAGAGAGAGAGAGAGAGAGAGAGAGAGAGAGAGAGAGAGAGAGAGAGAGAGATTGTTAGATGGAATACGAAAAGTCTTATTCATTTATTTATTCATGTATTCTATATTTTTGCCTCTCATCAGTCACCTCACATCATTGCTTCCCAGAAAGATCTCCATATAATAGTTGTTATAATTTAGATTAGAATATAATTACTCTTAGTGTACAGCTGATCCTTTTCTACCTTCCTACCTCCACCACCACCCTCACCACCACCACCACCACCACCACCACCACCACCACCACCACCACCACCACCACCACCACCACCACCACCACCACCTGCCCTTACTCTATTTATATCCAAACTCTTCCTTGTATTTACTTAATTATAAGCTTTGATGTGGAACTATGTATGTATTTACCTCAAAGTACTTAATCGTCCTGAAAATAAAAAAAATATGCACGGATGAAAAAGAGTAATATATTCTTTTCAGATTTTATTTGTGGTATTAAAAAAACAAAATCCATCTGTCGGGCGTGTCTGTCTGTTTATTAACTCATCTGTCATTTGTTTTCTCTCCCAGCTGTCTCATAATACTTACCCACAAACCTACCTCATGTCTACCTATCTATCCATCTACCTATATATACATTCATCTTTATTTATATGTATCAGTCAATCAGTATTATCTATCTTATATATTTTCTAAGTTAACTCTATGTCACCATCTAGCAGCAATCTATTTATACCTATTTTTATCCTGCAGAAGCTCAATTCACCCTTCAAACAGACCAAAATAGTACTGGGCGTATATAAAATAGGGTTCTTGCTCTCACCCTCTCACCCTCTCGCCCTCTCGCCCTCCAGCATCTGTTTCTCCTCTTTAATGTAATAATTGATAACTGATTGCGAGACTAAAAACACCGGCTAGTCAGGGAGGGGAAGGGCGGTGAGTTCTACCTCAGTAAGTTATATTTATACATAACATAAATGTGCGTGCGTGTGTGTGTGTAGGTGTGTGCGTGTGTGTGTGTATGTGAGGGAGGGAGATAATCAGATTTATGTTCTAATTTGTTACCCAGATAGGAATTATAAGGATTAAGTGAATTTCCGGATTTATCTAACGTTTAAATCGACTTGTTTGGTGGTGGATTTTCAAACGAGGGAGAAACATTGTATTACCGCTTGTCAGTACTCTCTCTCTCTCTCTCTCTCTCTCTCTCTCTCTCTCTCTCTCTCTCTCTCTCTCTCTCTCTCTCTCTCTTCTTTACGTGCATTTATCTTTAAGTTACTAGTTGTTTTATTATGATTTTTTACTATAGTTCAGGTAAATGTGTGTGATTGTGTTTTTGAATTTTATGAAACACTGCAGGCTGGGCAAGTTGATCTATTTAAAGAGAGAGAGAGAGAGAGAGAGAGAGAGAGAGAGTGAGAGAAAGTAAAAAATTCCTATACTGATTTTGTTCATTCATATATCCTTTTCCATCTTTCTCTCCTCCCTTCTCTCTTTCTCTTACCCTTCTTTCCTCTTCCACTTCCTCTATTCTTTATTTCCTTGACCCTTTCCTTTTCTCTTCTCTTCCTTTATTACGTTCTTCTTTCCTTTCACGTCTTGGTGTCATTATTTCTCATCTTCCTTCTTCCTTCCTTTCTTCTTACTTTCATTCTTTTATAAATGAGAGAGAGAGAAAAAAAAAGAGAGAGAGAAAAAAAAAGAGTCCAGTATGTTTTATTCACTATCTGTTTTTTTGTTTTCTTCTTCTTTTCCTGTTGTTTTTTTCTTTCTTTTTCTGTTTATAACTTTGATCGTTTGTATTGTTTCCCATTACTGTTTTTTTTTCCTTCCTTCCTTCCTTCCTTCCTTCCTCTCTTCCTCATATCTTTCTTTCTCTCTATTTTTTGTGCACATCAAAATCTTTCTTCGTTCGTTCCCTTTTCTTCCTTCTTTCCTTCCTTCCTTCCTTCCTTTCTTCCTTCCTTACATGTATTTGCACCTTACCAGTGAGAGAGAGAGAGAGAGAGAGAGAGAGAGAGAGCAAGGGTGGTAGAGTGAGTGATTGTAAACATGCAGGAATTTGCAATATTCTATCCTATTCTATGCTTGCTCTCTCTCTCTCTCTCTCTCTCTCTCTCTCTCTCTCTCTCTCTCTCTCTCTCTCTCTCTCTCTCTCTCTCTCTCTCTCTCTCTCTCTTTCTTTCTATTTCTCTATCCAGGTGTTCTGTAATCACTGTAGCACCTTCATATTATTATTATTATTATTATTATTATTATTATTATTATTATTATTATTATTATTATTATTATTATTATTATTATTATTATTTTTATTGTTTTGTCATTATTATCTACCATCACTATATTCAATCTACCACATCTACCACATGTACCACTCTTTACTACTATTACTACCACTTTCTATTACAACTACTACTAATACTATCTCCCACTCTTTACTACTACTACTACTACTATTACTATTACTACTACCACGTTCTACCACTCCTTACTAATACTACTACTACCACCACTTACTACCACTCCTTACTATTACTACTACTACCACCACCACTTCCTACCAATCCTTACTACTACTACCACACAACTATGCAATAAATTCGTGCATATCTTAAATTTTCTTTTGTGATGCCCTGTCTGGGAAGATCTTTTAGGCCGTAGTCATAGCAACGGCATGCTTAATCTTGGATACAGGGGGAAGCGAGGCAAGGAGCAGGGGGCAGGGGGCAAGGGGAAGGGGGCAAGGGGGCAAGGGGCAGGGGACAAGGAACAAGGGACAAGGGATTACATCAAGACTCCTTCCCTCTTCCACCTCTTGCAGAAATTGTTGGGAATGTGTCAGTCAAGCATCATTTCCAGTTACTCGATTTAGACAACTCCGGAAAACTGTGAAGAATTGAGGAGGAAGAGGAAGACTAGAAGGAAAAGGAGGAGGAGGAGGAGGAGGAGGAGGAGGAGGAAGATGAAGGAGATGTTATATTGTGTGTTTGTGTTTATCTGCAAATTAGTCGTTCTGTTGGCATGATGAGGCGAGGCTTGGCGACCTAAGGCTGTAGTTGAATGTGCTTTGAACGTTTGTGTTTAGTACAGCGTATCAAAGGGCCTGGAGGGTAGAAAAGAGTACAAAGGAAGAACAGACAGTAACCTCTCCGTACTGGACCTAACGAGACTGTCCGTGTAGAATGTCGTGAAAGAATGAAGAACAATGTGCTTTTTGTATTGTGTGTGTTAGACAGAGAGAAATACATACAGACAGACGGATAAAGGCATTCCGTTGTAGTAGAGGAAGAAAGGGTTCGAACGTGGAATCAGTAGGAATGAGGCAAGGCAAGGCAAGGGCTTCGCCACCACGCCACTGCCTCGCTAAGGTTCACATCCAATCTGTTATACGTTTGATTTATGGCCTTTTCGTCTTTTTCTCCGTGTCTGTCATTATTGCATTTATACATTTCCATTGTACTCTATTTTTGTTTCTTTCAATTCTCTTTTCGTAGTTGTCGTTTTGTTCGTTGTTGTTGTTGTTGTAGTTGTTGTTGTTGTTCCTCCTGTTCGTTTTGATGGATTTATTGGCAATGGTGGTATTTAGAAAGGCATTGTAGTGGTTATTTTTGTTCCCCTTTCAGTCTTTTCCATGCCACGCCCCATTTTCCTTACGTTTCCCTCATGCCACGCTCCATTTTCTTTCCATCTCCTTTAAGTCTCCTCCCATTTTCTCCGTCACCTTTATGCCACAACCAATTTTCTTAGAGTCTCCTTTATGCCAGACCCCATTTTCTTTACGTTTCTTTCATCCGTACTCTTGCTTTCACACCCAATGTTCTTTCCCTTCCCTTCCTTCCCTTCCTTCCCTTCCTTCCTAAAAAAACAACTTTGCCTTACGTCCTTCCTCATTGAATGTCGGTGAAAGTGTGTAATAAATCAAAATATAAATCTTATTTCTGGGATCACAAGACTGAGGTAAAGTCAGCTGTAGGCAGAAGGCAGCAGCAGCAGCAGCAGCAGCAGCAGCAGCAGCAGCAGCAGCAGCAGCAGGCGGCAGGCAGTCAGGGAATATTAAATAACTTGCCAACACTTTTGAAGTATGTTGTTTCCTCGTGAATTCTTGTCATTCTTTAATGGTGTATGAAGAGCCAAAGCTTTCTTCTGTGCTTGGACCTCTTCCGCTGCTGTTGTTGGTGCTCAGGAAAATATTATATAAACCTCTTTCTGCCATCCACAAACACAGTAAATGACAGTAAGAAGTGTGTGTGTGTGTGTGTGTGTGTGTGTGTGTGTGTGTGTGTGTGTGTGTGAGTGTGTGTGTGTGTGTGTGCGTGTGTGTGTGTGTGTGTTAAAGACGTCAAGGTTTCCATTAATGTTTGTGTAAAGAGGAAAGACGAATATGCTGGACTGAAGCGGGAAGTGGAGAGAAAAAGAATAATGAACTGCGAGGGACGGACGAGGATGTGGCGGAGGGTTGGGAGGCGAGGAAGACTGAGGCGAAGGTGAAGAGGAGGCAGGTAAGAGGAAAGGAGAGAGAGAGTAGAGACTGGGGGAGCGTACAACGGACAAGGAAATAGGTAAAGACAGGTTATGCTTCTCTGAAAATCAATGAAAGTTTCACATTTTTCAAAACTTGGAGCAGCTGCGTTAAAGTTTTAAGTTAATTCAGACATAAAAGGTTTTTCAAAGTATATTTTCAGTGGGAAATAAATACGCATGAAATACATATTGTCGACTATTTTACATAACCTTTTCATTTTAAATCAAATCCTTTTTAGCAGTAGTAATCAATTAGATGTGTGATTACATTGTGTGATTATCAACTAAAAAGCAGAAAACAAGCTTCATTATTAGTGTAATTAAAGTAATGCATTTTTAACACATTAGCTAGTGAGTGACCGCACGTCCTCCTCCCTCCCCCACCTTGGCCCCTGGGAACCCACGCCACTGAATGAAAGAAGGAAAATGTAATCTGTCGCCAGCAGTGATTTATTTAACTCTGCCGTATGGAAGTGAATAAAAATATAAAAGTTACTGAATGACTGACTAACTGTCGGACTTACTGAGTGACTGACAAGGATAGTGACTGATGATTTAACAGTATGACTAATTGACTGACTGTCTGACTAACCCTTTTTACTAGTTGTCATTATCTGAATTATATCGCGTTCTTTTTTATCCAACACAGCTGCGTGACGCTTCAATAGTCTAATTAACGTTATTTTTACTTCTTTTTTTCCACCGAGAAAGAATATAAACACAGTCACCGTAGCCAATTTTCCGTTTTATACAAATAAGCTTACCGTAGAAAATGAGAACAATACATCTATATGGAAAAGAAAGATAAGAATTAACGGACTGTAAAAATTCAGTTCAATTAATTATATAGTTTTTTTTTAGGATAATTTGGTGACTAGAAATTGTGCCTCAAATAAAAATAAAAACAAACAGACACAAACCACTATTCCAATGGTATGTTTCTGGTAATCGAGGCGTCAAGTAGTGGATAAATGAGGTGGTTGTGTTGTGTTGTGTTGTCCCCGCGAGCACAGCAAAATATTATGTGCACACCATTGTGGAAATGATTACTCTTCAATTAATTGGGTGCCAGTTTTTTGTCATGTAACTATAAATTTAAAGTTTCCGCAGCTCGTTCACCATTGTCAGGGGAAGCTTATTATAGTAGAGTATTGTAAAGTAGATATACACACACACAAAGAGAGAGAGAGAAAGAGAGAGACAGAGAGAGAAAATCATATGACCAATAGTCACATGGTTTTCGAATGCTGTTATACTGACCCTTTTCCCTAATAGACCTAAAGGCAAATATATGATGGAATGCAAGTTGATAAATGCACATAGACGCCTTGCTTCCCCTACCACTATTTGAGGCGGATATAAGCAGCACATACAGATAGATTAATTACAGAACACAACTCGTGACTTTCATTTATATGTTTAGAGTGTCTGGGTTGGAGGCACGAGCAGCACCTCCTCGCCGGTGCTTGTGGGACTAAGTTTGGCACACAAGAGGACACACGAGGTTAACTTGCAGTAAGATCAAAAGAATCCTAGAAGCAGAGGACCCGCTAGTGTCTCTAACTTTAGTAACCTGCTGGTCTTTATCTTGTTTCTGTCTGGTTCCATGACGCTACCCTCTCCATTTTCTGCTTCATACTCTCTTCATGCCACTGTGCCCCGTCTCACTGTATCACCTTACCGTTCATTGGTGTTGAAGGCCGCTAAGTACTGCCCCGCGTCACTACACTGTGTAAGGCTGACTCGCCCCACCGCTTACCTGTGCCAAAAGAAAGGTGTTCAAGTTAATATCTAGATAGATAGATACATACATAGATATGAATATGTAAATAGATGATTACATGAATATATGATTTTTTTTCTTTCTGTGTGTAGTGTTGGGAGGTAGGAAGAGGGATACACTTACTAATAAAGTAACGGTAAGAGTTAATTTTTTTTTATCTGTAAATATTTTGTAAAGAAGACGATGCTTGAATTCGTATGTTTTTATTATATGTGTGTTTTGAGTTTGTGTCGACGCGAATTTTTTTTTTTTTTATACATTTATAAAACTTGACATATATGAAATAATGTACATACCTCTACTTGTCTAATGTATTCACGTCATTAATTTGATTTTGTTCAGTTGATACTTTTTTCCCATACGTTTAAATTGTAACAAATAGTATAAGGAAACAAAATTTTTACAGTCCTTTGTTTACTGAATGATAATTGTTTACTGATTGTGGTCTTGTCTCCTTCTACCTCAGAGTCTTGTACACTTGCATCAAAACTTCTTATGAGTTAAAAAAAATTGGCTTGTGCACGTTTCCAGAATCACGATGTTTGTGTAACTTTCTCAGTAATTATGAATATGGAAGAGAGAATAATTAGTAGCTTCCCCTGTCAATAGAATGCAGCACGTGTCTCTTACCACACTCTGGCACCGAGAGAGAAATATAGATCGTTGATATGATCTTAAGTTCAACCTACACACGCCTCTCAAGTATTGTGGTTTCCAGTGGCGATTCCAGTAATTCATAATTGAATATTCATTTTGGTGAATAGATTATTATCATCATCATTATTGTTATACCATTCATCAGTAAGATCCGGTTTCATTCAATTGTTGTGCATATGAACGGTAAATTTTCCTGTCCTTTCCATCATCACCACCTGTTTACCGTCGCCTCAGTAAGACACGCGGCCTCCAAGCCCTCGTACGCACCGCTGAGCCCTCGAGCACCGTCCTCCATCACGCCCTGGGTAATATGCTCCGCCGCAGCCATGTGTCTCACTGATGAGCTGCTGGGACAAGGCGGCGCTGACTTCACGCGCTGATGAATTTCTTAATGAATTACCCATGATGGATAGAGTACGGCGGGGCGGCTTTGTCTGGTCCGCGGCGACCTAAGCTTGTTGGGTTTTATTTGTGCTTTATTTTCTTCTCTCTGATGGTTTTGTCTCAAGTGTTTTGTATACTCAAGTGACGCGCTTTGCATATTTTCAGAAAACAATTCGTATTACCTCCATGAATTAATTAAATATGCGTAAGGACCTCTCTCCTGTGTGTTTGTGTGTGTATGTGTGTGTGTGTGGGGAGGGAGGGGGTGAAGGAGATGGTTGGGGTGACGGGGGAGCGGCACTTCAGGACGAGGTGTTGGTGAGGTGCGAGGCCAGAACTGACAAACAGTGGGAGGCTGTGGGCGTCACAGGAAAGTGACATCCTGGTGTGATCGGAAAACATTTTGTAGCTGATGATGATAATGATGATGATAATGATGATGATGATGATGATGATGATGATGATGATGATGATGATGATGATGATGATGATAAGAGATCAGCGTGATTATGATATTATTATTATCCTTATTATTAATATTACCATTATTATTATTATTATTATTACATATATGCATATTTATACATGCATACATAGATACATGTATACATACATAAAAGAATACAAGCAGTGATACACGCCCGCGGCAGGCTAGCTAGATGGCTTTGCTCCATCTTAATAGCTTCGTTCGGCTTCAAACACCTTGTGCACTGTATCGGAGGCTGAAAGGTCTCGCCGTGTGTCGCTGCAATGTTTGCCAACCAGGACACCCGCCGGGCTCCCACCTCACTCTGCCACGACTCAACAAAGCCCCACCGTCTGTCTCACTACCACTCCTCGTGTCTCCACCCTCGCACGCCACCCCACACTCATCGACTCGGGCACTCACTATGGACAAGCAAACAGACACCAGACTGCTCATATCATATATAGTATTTTATTAAATGTATTGGGACGGTGCCTGGAATTCACAGTTGAGTATCGATGTTCAATTCGTTAAATGTAGAGGCTCGAAAAGTGATTAGATGATCTGAAGCTGACAAATTACTCATGTTGAGGCTAATACTTTTCTTAATTAACACCAATGAACTAAGGCGGAAGTATCGGATATCATCTTTTTGTTTCAATGTTGTTTTTGTCCAACCGCCGCCGTAAGAGTGTGATCATTTTTTGCTACATTCGTATGGCATAAAACAATTAACTCGTTCAAAAATCATCTCGATTACAATTTTCCGATGCAAGGATCCGTTCAGTATTGGACTCAATAACCATTCATGCAATTTAGGTTTAGGGACTGATCACCTGCAATGTAGCCAGGATTATGGACTTTCTCTCTCTCTCTCTCTCTCTCTCTCTCTCTCTCTCTCTCTCTCTCTCTCTCTCTCTCTCTCTCTCTCTCTCTCTCTCTCTCTCTCTCTCTCTCTCTCTCTCTCTCTCATTGCAATACACATTATCCTCTGTTCATTTCCTTCATTTATACTTGAAACTTCCTAGAGAATAACTGTGTTTTATAATTCTACAGTTTGTATACACGGACTTAGCTCTGAATCACCATAAATACTTTACAAAACTCCTTTCCATAATCAAACAACTCATATTCTTCTTGGTTTGCATATCATCCACTTTATTTTTATAGTACTATTAACAAATCACGACTATTTTATCTCATGTAACTTTTGCATTCTACTTCTTTCTTTCCCTTCTTCTTCTTCTCTTTTTTTTTCTCAGTGTATACACATAATCACACACACACACACACACACGCGCACACCCACACACCGTCTCCCCCACCAAACACACACAGTCAGTTCAACAGCATCCCCTTAGAGTACAAACATAAGCTCTTCTTCCATGTCACGAGAACTTCTACACTACACTACACCGGCTCTTTGTAAACACCAGCAGCATGAGCCTCAAGCACCACACTTCAACTTTCCTTCATCAACGTTCTCTCAGACCACCCACCAAACCACAACAACAACAACAAAAACAACAACAACAACAATAACAACAACAACAACAACAACAGCACTGCTCACCCCTTCACCACATCTCCCGCTGCGAGGTTCAGAAGCCGCAAGTTTAAGGCATTAGCTTCCTGAGGCTTCCAGTTGTACCCGCAGCGTTCTACTTTCCTGGAACTCAGTCATTGCTCTGCTCTGCTCTCCTCTCCTCCCACCTCGCATCTAACGCTATCCTTCACAGCCTTCTTAACTAACTATGTCAACGCCCACCAGCGATATGCACCTCTCGTTTTCTTTGTAGTGAATGCATGAGTACAGATTTATATTATTTTCTTATATCCTTAACGAAGATCCATTAAGAGGTGACTGTGGGCAGATTTTTTACTTCGAGGCTCAAAAGAAGGAGACGAGAGTTCCGTTTTAAGACTAGAAAGCCGTTAAATATTGCACCGTGGTTTCAAAAGAGTCGAAGTGAGGTGGTTCATTGCTCGTGTCTCGTTTTGTTTCGCCTTTGATGCCAGGCTTGAGGCTGAGACGAACCATTTACCATCATGACGTAGTAGAGAGAGAGCTGCTTCACGCCTCGCGCGGGAGAAAGGCAGCAGGAAATGGGAGATGAAAAATAGGACATTAAATTTAATCTCGGAAACCTGATACTGTCCACAACACTTTCCTTCTCAGAGACCATACTTTATTTTTTCTCTCGCTATTTTATTTTGTTTTATTTCTTTACTATTAATAAAGCTTAAATAGGATGCCAAGGTGTGTTATATTATGCAATAGATTTCAGGATATGAACGAAATACTATGAATGTGAAAAAAAATAATATATACATACAGTGTAATTTATTTATATATTTTTGTATCAGTTCGACTAGTCCTTTTAATTTCCTCTTAGTGGCGTGAGATCTTCTTTTACCACGTTCAGTACACGAGCAGAGTACAGGACGAAAACAAAAAATAATAATAACAAGACATCAGTTAGGAAATATTAAACGTATGAAGTAGTTTTGTGGAAATTTTTGCATCATAACATTCAGCTTGCAATTCATGGCTTCCTTCCTCTCTTTTCTTATACATCTAGTTTTTCGTTTTGATTTCTTCCTTATTGTTTTCCTGCGAGGCTCTTTTACCTAACGTACTTCTCAATGCTTCCTTTCCTTCTTGTTCCTCCGATGTGTGGCTGTTGTGTTTCTCTACCTCTCTGTTTCTCTCTGTCTCTCTGTGTTCCTCTCCCTCTCTGTTCCTCTCCCTACCTGTGTTTCTCTTCCTTTCCCTCTGTGTTACTCTCCCTCTCCCTCTCTGTGTTCCTCTCCCTCTCTCTCTGTGTTCTTCTCTCCCTCTCTCTGTTCCTCTCTCCCTATCTGTGTTCCTCTCCCTCCCAGCCTCACACCATCACGGTTAGTCAGTCCCTTTCACGACGCCTTGCCATCAGCTTCGTCACTTTACTACTCATTCAATAGCCTTCAACATACCTCTCTTCGATTTCCTACCTCCCTTTTTCTTTCCCTTTTTGTATCTTCTATTTCCCTCCTCCGTATTTTGTCTTATTTCTTTAATTTTTTGGTTTCCTTCTTTTGTTTTTGTTCACCTTTCTGTGTGTGTTTGTTTTTTTCTTGTTTCCGTTTTCTTTTCCTTGCCTTGTTTTGAGTTTCTCTTCTCCTTATTTTTTTCCCTTGTTCAGTATTTTTTTCCACCTGCCATTCCCTTGAGTTATAATTATTTTGCTCCCAATTTTTTTCTTCCCCGCAGCTTTCGCAAAATCCTCAAATACACACGATAGATAGTCTTTCATTCCTTACAATTTTTTTCCCTTCATTCACTCACATTCATTACACAAGTTCTTTTTTTTCTCGAAAGTAGTAATGTTCTTTTTTTTTTTTCATTTTCCCTTCAATTGACGAGAGGAAAGTGACAGCGACACTTTGTATACCCGGAAACAAAGACTAGCTCCGGAAACTTGTGTAAGGGGAAAGGGTAGGAGGAGGAGGAGGAGGAGGAGGAGGAAGAAGAGGAGGAGGAGAAGGAGGAAAGAAAGGGTTCAACAATGGACAAACACAAGATGTTTTCCAATAAAGATTGACAACAGGACATGGTAAGGATAGCAAAAGTTGAATTACCTACACACACACACACACACACACACACACACACACACACACACACACACACACACACACACACACACACACACACACACACACACACACACACACACACACACACACACACACACACACACACACACAAGGGAAAAGACAACGACCACACTGTAAAAGCCAAACACACAAACACACACACACACACACACACAAACCAACAAACAAGCACAAACACACACACAAACCCGCCCGTCAAACTTACTGTAACTTTGAATGAAATAAACTGAATTGAAACAAACTTCTCGACGAATCCTACTTGGTGACTAGACGCGCACGCTCCTGAAAGCTTTAGGGAGACAGGCCACGTCAAAGTTCCCTTAAACTCCAACACTAGCAGCCTTGCACGAAAAGTAAACGGTGGAAATGATCGCAGTCAAAACTAATTCACGGAAGACGACAACTATTTGCCACACCGCCGCCAAGTCTAATCTCCGCGCTCTCCTGTTGCAGTGGATTAATACTAAGCTTAGAGTGTAGGGTGAAAAGCGAGACATAAAGATATATAGAAGTAAACTTGATGGGGGAAAAGATAAGAATTGGTTTCGACAAGGCTGGAAAATATATTCTATAAACAACGTAAATATTTGTTAGGGAGACATAAAATAAGGGAAATGTGAAAAGAATATTAACAAATGTCAAGAGATAACATAATGTGGATGGAGGGTAGAAAATATATATATATTGAAATGTAGGAATAAGGACATAGATACATAAATGCTGATATACCCATGTGTGTGTGTGTGTGTGTTTGTCTGTCTGTCTGTCTATCTATCTGTATGTCTGTCTGAGAGAGAGAGAGACGGTAGGGGTCCCATTAAGTGGAAAAATTGTAGAGTCCCAACATAATGAGGTCCCGTTGGCTGACACAAAGCTGCCGACTTCGCTGGAATTTGCGAAAAGTCTTCTCCATAAAATTTCTGTGTGAGGGGCGGGAGGAGGCGAACGAGGGGGCGAGTGAGGGGGGAAGGGGGGCAGGAACACTGACTTGGGCGACTGGTGAGGGGAGGGGAAGGGGAGGGGAAGGGGAGGGGAAGGAAGGAGAGGCATGGAAAATGTTCTGACTGATCCAATTTAACACTTCTACCATCACTCAGATCGAATAGGGTAGATAAAGTAGATGAAAGAGAATCCGAAGATGAAGTCAAAGAAGCTGAAAAAGAAGTAGTAGAATATGTACATTGAATAAAAAAATGTGGTAAAAGGTAAAAAAAAAAAATAATAATGCTTTGCTAATAACCATAATTTTAACCTGTCATTGAGGCTCGAGAAAAATGCTCATTATAGTATTTTGTATGCATGGGTTTTATAGAATTATTTTACAGCTTTTTGAAATATTTACTCGTGTGCATTAGGGAAGAATAGCTGCTTGGGTCCTACGTATGTGTGTGTGTGTGGGAGGGTGAGGAGGGGAGGGCTGAGGTAGGGACGAGAAAGAGGAAGTCACACAGGAGGGAAGGCAGAGTGTGAGAGAAGGAGAGAAGAAAAGTCGATGCGTGATGGAGAACCGGAGATAAAAAAAAAAAGATACTGATAGAGAGAAAGATGAAGGAAGGAACTTGTTATCGTGAATGTTTTTAATATGCTAATACTATGCGAAAAATATGCAGTTTTTTGTGTATACTAATTTGCTTTTTTTTTATGCATACACCTTGTAATAACCATCATGGATCGGAAGCTTATTTTGGGCAGTGTGTTGTGTTGTGGAATGAAAGACTGAAGACAAGGAAGACACAGCGACACGTGCTGGAGACGGAGGACCCGAGCTGAGGTACACGGAGAAAATTGTCAAAGTAAACTGATATAACAGCACGGAGGGAGAGGGGATGAAGGAATTAGGACGTGTAGGAAGAGCTGGAGACTATAAGTAAAGGGAACTAAAACAGCGTAAGTAGGAGAGGATATGGAAAAATAGATTCTCAGAGGAGGTGGTTAAAAGGAAGAAATGTATTATACTTTTTAGCTTCAAGGCAAAGTGTGGAAGCTGTACACGTAATGTATTTCACATTCAAGTTTCAGTTTTCTCAAAAAAAATGTGAAAAAATCTTTTTAGGAAGTCTTACATTACCTTCCTGTCTCGTAATGGTTCATAAGACCTGAAAGGTTATTGATAAATTTGCTTTTAGTGATTTTTATACATTATGTATATACTTTTTTTAAGCCCAAAGCTTCTTTGTCGAAAATGTAATTTCACGCAGTACAAAAAGCGTACACTTGAGAGGAATAACGGAACCTGGACGTCGACGAGGGCTGAATGTATATACTGTGTGTGTGTGTGTGTGTGTGTGTGTGTGTGTGTGTGTGTGTGTGTGTGTGTGTGTGTGTGTGTGTGTATGTGTGTGTGTGTGTGTGTGTTCAAACAACAACATCAATAGCACACCACCTCGAGTCACCTGCCTCACCATCTACGTCACCATCACTTGTTCCTCGGTGAGTGCACGTCATCACTTCACGTCACAAGGTCATGTTTGTTATACAATCTTCGATCTAGAATATGAAACGTAATCCATTCAGTAACCAAAACAGCAGTTCATTGTGTTTTCCTGGAAGGTTCGCCCTCGTGCTGTGAATTGTACACAAAATTATCGTGCATAAGTAAAGCTTCAATCAATGTCCTTTCAGTTGCAATGGACATAACACTTGTATCTTACTTGTATAACTGTGATGCAATAGAAATGTAAGCAGTACTGTGACTGTATGTGTATACTCTACCCCATGGCTTTGTTTGTTAGTTTGTTTGTGTAGGTGTGTGTGTATTGTCTGTCTGTCTATCTGTTTGTATGTCTGTCTGTCTGTCTACATGTCTTTCTGTCTGTTTGCATTAATAATAACAATCAGATAATTCAAAATGCACGGCAACCATCTGACTGAGAATACATAGTTTGTAACGGAATATGATTTCCCTGAATTGAATGAATATTAACATTATTTAAGGAATAATTCAGATTGTGAATTGAGTTTTGTTGTTACAAGTTCACGGCTTCCCAGCAGAGTTTGCAATGGAAGGCTGGAGAGGGAGGGGGAGGGGGCAGACAATGAGTTGTTTACATGTTGCTTTTGAGTGACACTTGAGATCTAGAGAGTGGAGGAGGATAAGAGTCTATTTACCTGTTTGTGAATGATAGTTTGGAGAGAATGAAGCTGTGTTTGTATCTGTGTTATTTCCTCTTTTCAGGGATTCAGTTAAGCAGTCATAGCTACTGGATACCACTTAACTACCTGTATTTTCCAGCAGGTTATGTTTAAAGGGTTAATCTTCGTCTCTGCAGTAAAGGTTGGTCAGAACTGCCTATGTTCTTCAAATACCTTGGACGATACCTAAGAAAGAGACACTATATTCTTTGTACAGCTTCTTGTTATTTTGGTTGCTTCTGAGCGTATACTATATAGAAATAATATAACTTTAGCACGTGCTCTTCGTTTCCTCCTGCAGACCAAGCCGTGAAGAGTACAGGAAAATCAATCAAGAGATCAATTTCGTGTGTGACAAATTAAGCGTCAGGAAGGGCAGCTTGCAGGTCCGAGGGTGCCTGGACGGTGCTTAGGGTGCTGGCTGCAAGGTGCGGGTTGCAAGGCGAGGGATGTACGGCTGGAATGCATCGGGGTCACCTTGATTGCTGGGCCAGAATTTGAGGGGCGACTCATCAAAAGGATCGATCGTTTCACCCACAGTGCTAAAGACGTGGGAGGATCTTTGTCGCTGTAAAGGTGGTGATGCGATGCGTTGCTGTTTTGTTTTAGTTAATTGTTACGTGATAAGATGTTAGTGTTGAGAAATGGTTACGTTATGGAAGGAAGGAATTATGTGAAGTAAACGAGAGAGAGAGAAAAAAAAAAAAAGAGACATACATGCATACATACATATATACATACATACATACATACATACAATCAACAAGAGAGTAAAAATAAAATAGTTCCAGCTTCAGAGGTCCACAAATCAATCGCTGGACAGAGACAGACACACATGCACCAGTTTGAAGCGAAGGAGAAAAGTTTATCGTGCGTAAAGAAACTGGAATGTTTACTGCAAGTGGTGACGTAAAATGAGAGAGAAAATATACCAAGCTTAAATTGAAGTCTTTGATAACCCAGATTTTATGAAGACTAAAAATCGGGATGGGTAGTCTCTTTTTTTCTTCCTTTTTTTTTTTATTTATCTTGCGGCTACGAAACGTCTGAAAGAATAATTCCCGGGTTAAATAAGCAATCATGAAACCCAAAAAAAAATGGAAAAACAACGAAAAAACGGGGAAAAATGAGAGACAGAAAGAGAAAAAGAGAAAAAAAGTTAGAGACGGACATTCCTAATCATACAAATTCATTTCAATTCTACAAAAACAAATTAACAGACATACAAAAGAGGATAGAAACACAGATACAGAGTCAACATCAGAATACTAGGCAGAGCAGAGGCAGAGACCTGGACGCGATGTGGGTTCACTGCACCTAACGCTGGCCATGACAGGAGCCCCAGAATGGCTGCGAATCGTAGCCCGTTTCGCTGAATTGGTTAAAGTGAGGGTAAAGTGGAAGCCTGGAGGAGCGGGGGCAGGGTGGGGGGGAGGTGTGGGCGGTGGGGGAAAGGAGGAGGTGTGGGCGGCGGAGGAAGGAGGAGGTGTGGGCGGTGGGGGGGAAGGAGGAGGTGTGGGCGGTGGAGGCTGAGGGTGTGGGGCGTTGGGTCGAAGGTGAGGAGTGACTGGATGCTTAGAACGTCGAGAAGAGGACATGGAGAGGAGGTTGAGGGTCGTCTGTGGTAGTCTTCCGCTGCTCTCCTGTTTTCCTCCTTCTCCTTTTACTCCTTCTCCTCCTCCTCCTCCTCCTCCTCCTCTCCTTCTCCTCTTCCACGGTAACCTTGGACGCCAGCCAGCCAGCCTTGCCTAACCTGACCTTATTTTATATATTATATTTTTTTGTCTTTTACATACTGACTTGAGATTTCTTTTTCTCCATCCTATTTTCTCTTATCTTTCCTCCTGTCTATTTTTTTTTGTTCTTTAGCGTCTTTTACTTAACTTATCCTCCCTCCCTGGCTTGTTTTCTGCCTTCTGTTCTTCTTTCTCTTCTTTCTCTTCCATGCTTTTGCCACTTTCCCTTCTTCGTGTTTATCTCCAAATAATATATCTTCATCTGTTTCCTTTCCATCCCCTAACTCGTGTTCCTTTTTCTTTTCTCTTTTTCTTCATTGTCTTTTTCTCCATTTTCCTTCCTTCTCCTGCACCACTTATTTCGCCTCGTCTTCCTCTTCTGTTCTTTCTCCTCTACCTTTTTCTTTCTTCCTCCATCTCCTCCTCCTCTTCTTATTTAGTATGTGAAGAGTTTCCATTGGCCAACCATCACTTTTACGCCCAATTGTCTCCTTAACTCGATAGAAAATACCAGGTTTTATGCAATTTTATTATAAGGATCCGAGTAATTTTGTCTCTTACTGATCCGTCACCAGCATTATACGTCTTGGATCGAATGTACTGCTGACTATGGCTAAAGGAGAGAAGAGTAGGGTGGGGGGGGGGTGCGCTGCTGTGTGTGTGTGTGTGTGTGTGTGTGTGTGTGTTTTGGGGTAGTGGTGAGACAGAGGAATGGATGTATAGCTAGGGAAAGGTAAAAGCAAGAAGAAGTGAAGAAGAAAGAGAGAGAGAGAGAAGAAAAAAAAAGAGAGAAAAAATATGAAAGACTACAGGAGGAATACAGGAAAGCATTACAGCTCTTAAGTTGAACCTCGACGAACTTACAAGAGTATGAGTACAAGGATGCCGTCTGACCTTTCCAGTCGGCGCCGAGGTAGAGCAGATAACGTGGGCCACACAAGTCTGTCTGCCTCGAGGCCTTTCTCTTACTATTAGTTTCTCCGTCTTCAATCGATCCATTCATTCATCTCAGCCTCTATAGCGGTCACCCTCTTCATATGACACATTTTTCCTTTATTCATTATACGAGACATTGATTGCCAACCCAAATATCAATACGTCACCGTTATCTTACTACCAGAAAGGCAAGGACCACTGTTGTCTTGAAGATCTGATTCCTAGTCTCGCGTGGCGCTAGATTCTCGTGTTAAATCCTAAGTGCCACTATGAACGAAGCCACTCCATTGGTTGACCTTCAGGCGTGGCGATCTTCTTTTATTCCGGCACTACCACAGTATTACGTATATGAAGCTCCACAAGACTTATGTATAGTCGACCCAAATACATTGCCAGACTGAACTGTTTTACTCAGCACGCTCTCAAGCACTCATATCTTGGCTTCTTTCTTTATATATTTACTCAGGAGTCTTGAACGAGATATTTGATTTCTTTTACATTACACCATCAAGTACTAGTTCAAGGATAGTATTTTGACTGCTAATAGATGGTTCGTAATAACTATGAAGCACAATCATGGAAGTTACTAAAGGGAATGGACCAGGAAGTTATCCCTTACCCACTCCAGCATCACGAACACCCACCTACATCACCACCTACCTACACAGTGTTGCACGAACGGCGCCATTGTGTTGCTCGTACCTCTCGTGGCGTGTTGCGTGTCATGTTGAATTCTTTGAGTGTTCTTTGCTATCATCTGGACAAGTGTATATATATTTTTTCTCGCTGTGAAGTATACGTTGCGTGAGTGTAATGAAGTGTATCGCGTGTCGTCTCATGAGTTGCATATATCTCAGTGGTGTTAGTTTATCCCAGTCTTTTGTAGGTGCTGGAAGGGAGGAGAAGGACGAAGAGAGGAGACACCCCTCACCTCAGCCTCCAAACTAGTCTCTCTTAGTCTCTTGGTCTCTTTTTAGTTTTGTTTCCTGCTCCATAAAAAAAGTTGTGTTTCTCCTCGTAGGCAATTAATCTCCCATCCCTCACCGTTAAATACATCTGACATATTAAAGGTTTGAGGGATGAGCCATTAAGGTGTCTTATGGCAATTTTATTAGCCAATAATAACCTCCTGTTTTAATTAATGTCTTTCATACAGCGATGCATCATGAACACATTCCTCTACTTCATCAACACGAGTAACAGCGAAATTATTACATACATATATTTCGGTGATAATTTTGAGCCCAACAAATTTAAATGTCACAAACAATGATCCGGTATAATTGTTCAGGAATAAATAAAGAGATTTAGTCCCTTTCCTTTTTTAATATTGTGAAGGGCAACACTAACCTTGTCAACCTCTTGTCTGACCTTAAAGCGGTAAGGCACTGGTTCTCTTCTTACGTGGAAATGGTGCTTGACGCTTTAACGCTGAAAAAGGCTGCTGTGGGAAGGATACGTCAGCTTTGTGACATCACGACCCTAAGAGGCTCTGCTGTGACGTCAGACAGGCAACAAGATTCCACTGTATATCCTCCTCCTACCTACTCCTACCGACTGAGCAACGCGGTGACTTGAAATATGAATGCGTATAATATATTGAGGCAGCTTCTCGAGGCACTGCTTGCACTAGATATACAGTATAACACACTTTCCCTCCCCCCCGTCACCTCCCCCCACCCAATCCCATCCCGTCTTTCCTCTGCTAGACGGGTATGCAACTGTAATGCCCTAAAGTGTTGCCTTCCACTCCTCTGCCCAGACTTGAGAGAGAGAGAGAGAGAGAGAGAGAGAGAGAGAGAGAGAGAGAGAGAGAGAGAGAGAGAGAGAGAGAGAGAGAGAGAGAGAGAGAATTGTATTGCTTGAAATGTTGAAAATTATTAGTAAACTCCATGTGTAAGAGAAAGGAGAAAAAAAAGAGAGATAAAGAGAGCTAGCTTACTTCTGTTG
>JAPQNM010000013.1:2762020-2769520 GCA_029783475.1 Metacarcinus magister | reverse complement strand
AGAATTGTAAATGAAAGAGAAAGAAAGCGACAGAGAGAAAGAGAGGGAGGATAAAAAAAAAAAGAAGTGATAATGATAGAAGGTTGATGAAATAAAAGCAGACAGTGAAACATGGAAATATAAATCATGTATTAGTATGACACTTAAGAATATTCAGCATTGTATTTTAATCAACTATTCTATTTTAAGTATTTCGTGATAATATAGACTTTTAACATTCTTCTATTAAGCGAAGGAGTGTTTCAAAGCTTTCCATTTACAACAATTTACACAGAAACGTTAGTCCACAAAAAAACGTTACATGCTATGAAACATTTATCAGTGACCTTCAAATACTACAGACGAACCTTCCCGCCACTACTAACGCGATGACTTACACACACCGTTCTGTATCAAGACGCAGAGGAAAATAGTTAACAGTGGGTGAAATATTGACAAGTGGAGAGCAGGTGACTGGATTCTTGGCAGTGTTTCCTTCCCTAATGACATCGTGAAGCAGTGTCATTGTTGTCCCTGCGTTGTGGAATGTAATCAACACACACACACACACACACACACACACACACACACACACACACACACACACACACACACACACACACACACACACACACACACACACACACACACACACGCACACACACACACACCCACACACACACACATCGCCTTCATTCTTATCTGTAATATGCAGGTGTTATTTTCATTTTTTGGGGCAAACATTTGCTTGTGGAAATAGAATTAAAAGTCAGTCCACTTGTTTCTTGCTCTTACTTTCCTTCCTTTTGTCTGATTTACTCTGTTGTACTCTTGTTTTTTATGTCTGTCTGTCTGTTTGTTTGTCTGTGTGTGTGTGTGTGTGTGTGTGTGTGTGTGTTTGAGCTTTTCACACACACACACACACACACACCAGCACGTGGAGGGACATACACACACTCACAAGGAAACAAGATCAGGCACCGGCAGAGAGAACCAACGGGGCCGGATATTGGAATATGTGCTGGAGAAAATGTGAGCTTAGGTGTGAGGCAATACATTATTCATGTCAACACTTGGGCTCCCGCGAGGGCTGGTCAGGGGTGGATGGAGGCGAGGCAGAAGGGAAGATAGGCAACGAAGAAGAAGGAAGAAGTCAGCACAGTAGAGGCGGACACAGGAAAATGTCTGGTGCTGCTGAGGGGAGGAGGAGGAAGCGTAGGAGGAGGAGGAGGAAGGAAGAGGAGAGGGCTTAGGGCAGCGTGATGATGTGTGGAATGATGGCAACGAGAAGTGACGACGATGATGCAGGAATGTGATGGCAAGTTTATGGTGATGAAACTGTGTGAGGAGAAGAGCAGAGCAGAGCAGAGCAAAGGCGGGAGGGTGACAACGGAAGGAATGCCGCTGTCAGTAGTGAGAAAGAACAGAAAAACTGGAGTTGCATACACGATGTAGGCGCAGCGATGATTTGCAATGGTGTATTCAGGGTCCAGTTGAGGGAGGTTGCGGGAGGCAGGAAGACTAAAATGATTATATTTAAAAAAAACACTATTTGAACCGTGATTTTAAAGACTCTGACGGAGGGTGTTCAGTGTATGACATGGGCCTCTACTGTGCTCTATGTGTGAGGTGATTTGCAACGTAACAGTGAATGATGATGAATAGAGACTGCATCATTAATTAAGACCAGCATGGCAGCGTCACACCGACCGTCACGGAATATATTTGCCGACACCTTGCACACTTTTATCACGCGTTGCACCCTCCCGCGCCGAGAATTCCTGAGCGCAGGGACAAAAAGCACCATTTACACGTTCCCTTTTGCACTCTGCTGTTCCACTTTCATTCCACGTTCCGGTGTTGACGCCAGCCGACGAGAGTCAAGGCCGCGTCCTAATTTGTAGCTGCGGAGCGCGGCGGTGAGGGAAAAAACAGGTGTGCTATGCCAGGTATGAGGACGAGGCAATTAATTAACTGTCCTGCCTGCAAGCTGCTGGACGCTGCAAAAAAGAAAAGAGCTAAAGTGATCATTAACGAAGGATGCAAGAACTTAATGAATTTCTTGGTGTACTTCAGGGGTATTATAGAGCACATCCTGAAGCGCTCCCTGTCACTTTGAAGGTGTTTGGGGCTCATCTCTCTCGTGGCGGCTCTGCTCCAACGGCTCACACTTTTGTTCGTGTTGTTGACGAGAAAAGGTGGACTGAAGGATGCTGGAGGTGATTACATGGATGGAGACGCCTCGATGCTCCCTCTTGATGCTACTTTAAAACCCAGACTAAAATAGGCGACCGTAACAAGCTGGATGTTTTGTATCTTTTTAGACCTATATGTAGTAAACAATTTTTTTTCACTTGCTCTCTCTCTCTCTTTCTCTATCTATCTATCTATTTACCTCTCTCTCACCTTCTATCGGAGTGGAAAGGTAAATGGACTATAGATTACTGTCTGTCACTAGGAATTGCTGATGTTCTTCACCTGAGTCCACCTCGTTCCTGTCCACTCATTCTCTCTTCCTCTCTCTCTCTGTCTCTGTCCCTCTCTCCGTCCATCCGTCCTTCCACCCATCTGTCTCTTCATCCTTCTGTCCTTCTCTTCTCCATCTATTTTCTCTTCCTCTCTAGATAAATACGTGTTACTTCTCTGCTTCTTTGAGTAAAACCTCCTTCTCTGACCCTCATGATTCTCTTCTCCTCATGAAAATAAAAGTCTGTCTCCTCTCTTTACCTAGAAATGACCTCCATGACTCTCTCTCTCTCTCTCTCTCTCTCTCTCTCTCTCTCCTCTCTCTCTCTCTCTCTCTCTCTCTCTCTCTCTCTCTCTCTCTCTCTCTCTCTCTCTCTCTCTCTCTCTCTCTCTCTCTCTCTCTCTCTCTCTCTCTCTTTCTCTTTCTCTTTGACCTCTTTTGACCCTCCTCTGCCACGCCCCCTTTTCCTCACCCCACGCTGATAAGACCTTTCTTCCTCCTCTCTTCTCCATCACTGACCTTTTCAACATGGCTTTTCTTCCCCCTCTGTCCCAACTTATTAATATTTATGGTTCATGTTGTCGTCCATTATTACCACTCACGCATCCTCTTCTATCTAACATTGCTTTCTTTCTTCCTCTCTCTATCTATCTATCTCTCTCTCTGATCCTCGTCTCCCTCCTCCTCCTCCCCCTCGGTCTCGTCCTCCGTCTTCCCCGTACACTCTTAATCTCTCTTGACTTACCGCCTAATCGCGCAGAAAGTCTTCCCTCCCTCTGCTTGGCGTTAACTTCCCGCCCTAGTCCGGATTCATATTCAACCAAGGTAAGAAAGTTTGACTCCCTGGTTGAATTTCCCTCTTCCACGCGCGCCTCACTCATCGTATCATGCCAGTAGCGAGTCATGAGTTAGAGAGAGTCTGCTTGTTCCTCACCCCCACCACGCCCACGACACCCATCACCGCCCACCCTTCCTCTACCCTGTTCTATATTACCAGTACTGAAAACACAACTAGACAGGCAGGCAGGCAGGCAGACAGAAAGACAGACAGACAGACAGACACAGACACACACACACACACACACACACCAGGAGGAAGGTGGTGATGTTGAAACATGGAGGACACATTTACACCCCATCCATCATTGATTGAGCCACTCTCGCCCCATCAGTCGTGGGACGCTTCTGCCGCAAAGATTCATTGTTTTCCCTTGCTGTGGCGATGCATTCAGGCTTTTCCTTGCGTTTAGAGCGGAGTTTTTCCTTTCTATCGGTGTCCCTCACGCCGTCTGCAATCTTAACTAAAACGTCGTAACGCTCCACCTCAGAGAGCGATGGCAATGTTGTGATTGTATTGGAGGCGCGGGGAGAGTTGTGCCGCTGGGAAATGGTTTGGAGGGAGACTGAGGTGCTGTGCTGGCTGTGGTGGTGGTGGTGGTGGTGGTGGTGGATGGTGGTAGAGGTCTCAAAAGTAGTGTAGCGGGTTGTTCGTGATGCTGAGGAGTTGGTAGATGATGAGGTGAGGTGGTTTTGACGTGATGGGATCCAGCACAATACAGGAACTTTAGCTGAACAATGCTGGGTTTATCCTAACGTCAAGCCTTCATCCCCAGCATCACGGTGCACGTAAGGAGATAACTCGTCTCGCTCGCCTCGTATCCAAAATTGTTGCTTATCATTTTTCCTCTCCTTGCAATTTTATGGTAATTTTCCGGAATACCAGTGAATTATCCTGATTTCCCTGGAAACAACGGGGAAAAAAAAGCTCTGGTAAGTGCAACATATTTTACAGCACTTCATGGAGACTTAGTTTTCATTTATATCAACACGATTTGAATGAGTTGAAAGGTTACTCTTAGACTCATCACCTCTTCCTCCTCCTCCTCTTCCTCCTCCTCTTCCTCCTCCTTTTACTCGGCCTCACAAATGGGTCGTACCTCCTAGTGGGTCGTGAGTCGTCTTGAACGGGCCTCAGACGCTCCCATCGCTTGGTCGTGTCTTTGGTAACACTCTTTTCTCACTGTCAGAACCTCATCACCATTTTCTTAGCGCCTGCCTCCGTCTTTGGGGACCTTCCCGCCCATTACGGCAACTTAGCGTAACTTAACTCTTGTGTTTATCTCCGGGAACTGTTTTGGTTGGTGAGGGAAGTCTGGTATTGTCTTGTGTAGTTTTGTAAGAGTAAGGAGAAGTCACAAGGTGGTTCCAGGATATATTTTTTTTAGTGATATGTAAATTTTTCCTTGTGTTTTGATTAATTTTTATTCTTTATAGCTATTTGTAACCTGTTTTACGCCTTCCTTTGCGTTCTCTTTATTTTTAACTCTCATGCTCTTTCTCTTCTCTTTCCTTAGGTATCTCATCTTCTCGTCCTTAAAAACGTCTTTCATAACATCATTACCTACTCCCATTTATCAACCGTCTTTCCTAACCATCATTCCTAACACACTACCAATCATCCTTCAGTTCTTAGTCCTTAGTTTTCATTCTGTTCCCTCCTTGACACTCATCCCAGTTGTCTTTTCCCTCACACTCGTCTCTCTTTTCCTCCCTTCTTCTCCTTTCCTTCCCCTCCTTACCCTCCTTTCCGTCCTTCTCCTCCTTTTCTTCCTTCCCCTCCTTACCCTCCTTTCCTTCCTTTTTCTTAACCCGACACCTCTCTACCACTGGACTCCCGTGCCAAGACCTATAGACCTTTACTCCCAGCGGGGTGCCACCGTTTGAAATATTGCTCGTGAAATGGGGTTTCTAGTCCAGGAATAACAGAGTAACATTCATATTTTTTTCTTTCTTTCCCTACGGAGACACACACACACACACACACACACACACACACACACACGCGCACACACACACCACACACACACACACACACACACACACACACACACACACACACACACACACACACACACACACACACACACACACACACACACACCACACACACACACACGCACGCACACACACACATGAGCCTGCCCCGCATCGCCGCCTACACTACACTTCACTCTCTTAATGTCATAAGGTCCAGGAACACGCGGCTGCCGGGTTGTTTTGTGGAAGGAGAGCCACTTCATAGGTGTTGGTGTGGGATAGTGTCACAGGCGGGGAGGGTGTGGGGGGTGTGGAGGGTGTGGAGGGAGTGTGTGTTGTGCGAGGAGAGTGTAGTGTTACGTGTGGTGGGTAGCGTGACTCTGAAGGGATGGGGGGTGTAAGGGAGGGGTAAGGGATAAAGAGTGGGGAGAAGAAAAGAGAAGAGAAGAGAAGATGATATAAGAAAAGATAGTTAGAAGATATAAGATAAGATAAAAGAAGGGAAGGGAAGAGAAGGAGAAAAAAAAAAGAACATAAAACAGAACAGAACAGAAGAAACACAAAACACAGTCAATCAGAAAAAAATAACAAAAACATAGTGAAACGTTGTAAGCTCCAATGAATAACAACATCTCCTAACTCTATATCCAGTAACATTTCGCATCATAAACAAAACAAAAACATTACTCTTTAATTTATTTACATTTTATCAACCTCTTTCCAGATCCTATCAAGCCTTGGTCTCTTAAACGTGGCACCGTAGCACCGGAGACTTTTTTCTTCTGCCTTCTGCCTTCCTTGTTGAGCTTAGCAGCGCGACGCCCCAGGAAAGAAGGTTAGTCCCCCATAGCCTTCGTATATCCTTTGTACAGAGTGGAAAGAAGATAGATAGTTGAATGGAAGCTGGGAGAAAAATGTTGTGATGAAAGAGAATACGATGAAGAGACAAGGAGGAGGAGGAGGAGGAGGAGGAGGAGGAGGAGGAGGAGGAGGAGGAGGTGGAGGAGGAGGAGGAGGAGGAGGAGGAGGAGGAGTAAATTCAATGACGGAGAATGTGGAAAAATGTGTGTGTGTGTGTGTGTGTGTGTGTGTGTGTGTGTGTGTGTGTGTGTGTGTGTGTGTGTGTGTGTGGAGGTGGGTGGTTTTGGGTGGATGGTTGGGGGGGAGTACCTTACACATGGGAATAGATGACATAACCTTCCACCTTTGTCTCATCTTCCCTTACCTCCTTCCTTCCTTCCTTCCTTCCCTTCTTCCCTCCTTCTCTTCCCCCCTTTATCCCTCTTTCTTTTAATCCCTCATCTATACCAGCCTTTTCTTTTCTCTCCCTCCTTCCTTCCATGTCTCTTTATCTCCTCATTTTCACCTCCTTCACCTCTGTCTTAACATCTCTCTCTTTCTCTCTCTCCCTCCCTCTTTCTTTCTCTCCATTCCCCATTTATCTTTCTCACCTGCTTCTCTTCCTTCATCGTTTCACTTGTAACTGTCATCGATGCATTCACTTGTCTTCACATTCTTCTTTACACACACACACACACACACACACACACACACACACACACACACACACACACACACTCACCAGTCAGTCAGTCAGTCAGTCAGTCAGTCCCTCATAAATTCATCCATCGCTCCCCGTCTCTCAGCCCCGGAGATTGGGAAGACTCTTGAACGAACTGGATCTCTTATCAGATAGTTTGTTCGCTATGATAAGGTTCCCGGTGTTATTATAGCGTGAAAGACGAGAGCTGACCTTAGCTGCCTGTGTTGAGAAGAGACGGAACACCTCTATTCAACGACAGGCGACAAGCTAGGATCTGTTTCTTGCCTGATACACTCAACAACCTGCTCTTCCATCCCTTCTCTTATCAAATTCTAAATATTTTCCTATTTTTTTGCTATATTATCTGCTTTTTTTCTTTTCTTGACTTATTATTCTCCCCTCATATCCATCCCTCACAGTTTTCTTCCTCACTGTCCTCACATCTGTACTCATTTCTTGTACAATTTCTGACTCATTAATCTTGTACACTCTGTTCTTTCACATCCTAGTCCTTCACTTTGTTCTCATTTCCAACAGACTTCCCCTTGGTAGACTGTACTTCTTCTCATCTACTCTCGTCTACTCTCATCTACTTCTCGTCTCTTACCTGCCATGTTCTGTTTATTACCTGTAGTGACCTCATTTAAATGTATTGGACTCACTGTACGAACCAGTAAACCCCTTCTATAATCTC
>JAPQNM010000013.1:2734520-2757020 GCA_029783475.1 Metacarcinus magister | reverse complement strand
ACTAGGCCATTTCTAAATGTCAAATAAAAATCTGATCTTTTATTCAATGTTTTTCCATCTTAAAACTCAAACATCTAATCAACATTAGTTCTACACTTCCAAAAGCCGCCTTTTTCTACTAAACCTTGATTTTTAAGTTACTGTCACCTTCCCTCTATATAGTTTTTTGGTATGTTTATTACTCTCTTTTTTTGAAGTTTGGTACTTTTCATAACTTTATTCAGTGGTTTCCTGTTTTTTTTTTTATATTCACTCACAAAGTAATCATTGTAAGTAACAAATTAAGTTCATGTAGTTTGTTTTCTTTCTTTAATATAAATTTTTTCTGTGATTTCTTTCAGTCCAGGTAACTTTTCATTCTTCATTTTCTTAACGATGATGACAATCTTAAATAATATCGTGTGTTCACACTTTTTTTTTTCCTTCTCATCTCTTGTTAAGTAATCACCTCCTACTGCTCTGTGACTTTTCTTTGTTTTTGTAATTAGATGACTTCTGGAAACATTCACCTTCATTACAAGTGTCATATATTTTTTTCGTCTTTACTTGTCTCTCTTTTTCTCTCTTTTATTCACCTTCAACAGCTTACTCTTCCTTCTCAGAGTGTAGCTTTTGTTTTCCTTTTGTTGTCTCTTATCACCTGTTTTCCTTCTGTATTCCATCATTCACTTGATTTTCTTCTTCCATCTTGTGTTTTCATTGTGTAATTTTTCCCTTACTAAAATGCATTGCCTTGAGAGCACTTTCCTTTCTCATTGCACTGCTTTCCTCTCAAATTTTCATCAACACTTTACTTTGTTCCTTCCCACACACTTCATGCCTCATGTTTTTCATTACTTCTTATCATTTCCTTCACTGCAACAAAAAAAAAAAGAGACAATCCTCATCCCTCTCCTCTTTCTCTTGACATATTCACATTCAACATACTATTTCCTCTTTCTTTCCCTCGCATTGTCGTTCAGAATATAGACAGTCACTGCATTACTATTGTATATATCAATTATTTTCCTTCATCCATGTATGTTGTTTTGGGTATTTTTTTTATGTTATCGATACATTCCTATTATTAGAGCACTTTATCATAAACATCATGTATATATCACTGCAAACCTTCTTCATATACACTAGTTACTGTATCTCTGGCATCGTTTTCTGTTTTACTTATTGAGATATCCATTATAATAATAACAATCACTATCATTCTAAAAATTTAAGAGACCCAAAAACTTACACTCTGTTCTTCACTCCATGTTCTCCCATAATGATATTATCATTAACCATAATCCATCACTGTTTAGGGGCAGCACTCTCACAGCTCGTCTAAATAAAGTGTAGTCAAAGGTTATTCCTCTCATGCACTTCCTTTCTTTATTTAACTGAGTGGTCTTAGCATCTCGTATTCTGCCACAGCGTTACAGTTATTTGTGTTTCCTTTCTTTAATTTCATGGTTACTGTACTTCTGAATTTACTAACTGCTGCCCTAACCAACAACCTCTCTCGTGTACCCTCACACCCCCCCCCCCTCAAGACTTTTAATAACTAACTTTGTCCACTTTACTAATGAAAGAGTTAATCTGTACCCTCACTTTTTCACTTCATTCACTTATATACATTGAACCCATCTACCTTTTTTTCTTTCATCTATCTATGACTATTACGTTTTTATGTGATGTGAATTAAGACATTTCTGGAACTAGATTAACCTTCTCTTTCTAAACTTTTCCAGTCCGTGTATTTTTTGTATTGGCGAAGATACGTAGATATGTTTTAGCCCCTGGCGAGTCTGCTGTTCTTGTCAGAGAAAGAGAGGGTAGAAAAAAATCAACTTTAGCTCTACCTTTTTTCGTGTCTTTCCACAGTTTTTATATTTCAAACATTTGCACTGATTTCTGATTTACGTAATTCCTGTAAGCTTACCAGACCCTTCGTTAACTTGCCTTCCTCTCTCGTTTTGTTTTGTTTTGTTTTGTTTTGTGGAGAGTCATTGCATATCCAGGTGCCTTTCATACATCACTTCCCCTAATTTACGTTTTTTTTTTTTTAAAGCTGATTACATCCATCCAAGGACTTTCAAACATCCATGTCTGTGTTCTCTGGAGCTGAATGTGTCCCACTGCTTTGTGCTTCTTGTTTTTTGTCCTTAAGGGGGAATATACAATTCTCAAGGGGAAGGGTTCTCAGACTCACACTCTAGTCCCTTTAAGTCGCTTTTTTGTGACACGCAGTTAATACGAAGACGTGTGTTTATAATCCTCATGTTCCTGGCACAAAGTCCGTCTATGTATGTGGGTGTATGTGTAATAATAATATTAATAATGATGATAATAATGATAATGACAATAATAATAATAATAATAATAATAATAATAATAATAATAATAATAATAATAATAATAACAATAATAATGATAATGATAATAATACATAATTTATAAGAATATCAGTTAGGGACTGATAATATACAAGTGGGAAATTTAATACATTAATGATTAGGGTGTGTGTTTTGTGTGTGTGTGTGTGTGTGTGTGTGTGCGTGTGCGTGTGTGTGTGTGTGTGTGTGTGTGTGTGTGTGTGTGTGTGTGTGTGTGTGTGTGTGTGTGTGTGTGTGTGTGTGTGTTTCTTCAAGTTAGGCCAAATTAAAGCAAAGTTCCTCTTATTCGACGGTAAAAGTAACATTATTTGCCAATGTCACATATTCTTAGAATTTTAACAAAATGTTTTCATTGGCAACTCCACCATATTTCATGATTAATTGAATGAAACATTAATTAAAGAAAATTTGCTCGAATATAAGAATTTTCGAGGAAAAAGATGCGGTGCTGCATTAACGACTTCATTATTGAAATGATTTTTTTGAAATCATAAAGAACTTGCATCGATACTTACGATGTTTTATGTTTGAATGAAAGGAATTATGAAATCATTAACGTTTCTAGCGAGCCTTGTGGAAGCGTTGGTTCCAGCAGACTAGAGTATCGGTGAAGAGCGAGGGGACGGGCGGCCCTCGGCACTAACTGGAAGTAATGAAAGTATACAAACCAGCTCCTTAGACTTTCATAAACACTTATTGTTATTTCTTTATCCACGTAAGGAAATAATATATTAAGGAATTGTTGGAATGGATAAAAAAAAAGTATATTCATCGTTAGCAATATTTTTTCAGGCAAACGTGTACCTCGGAAAAAATATCAATAAAACATAAAATACGAAAGGATGTATGTAAAGAAAATGATGATAATTGACAGTAACCATTGACTTTAACGAAGGAACGACACTATTGACGAATTTTCCACTTCTTAAATGCCTGTCCTACACTGGACGCTCCTCAGTGTTGCTTTAAGTACAGTCCAGGTGTGAGTCCCCTAACCGACCCGCCAGCCGTCCAGCCTCTGAATCACCCAATGTCACAACATAATCCATCCACACACCTCCGGATCGAGAATTCTGTTCACTTGTATTGTTTTTGTTTTGTCCGTTACCTCGGCCGCTCATCCCCATCCCAGCCTCCCGCTCCGCTCCGACCCTGCAGCAGCGTGGGGCAGTGAGGGAACAATATTGCTCACTTGACACAGTGTTCGGAGTGCGGACGAGAAGGGTCTGGAAAACGGTGTAGTCTGTGCAAGGGTCCGTGTTTTGGCCCCACCTGCTGCACCTGCCCGACACGCAATGCATCATGGGCTGGCCGGCCTCTTAAAGGGAGTCGATGCAGCCACGGTGATTTTTCTGCCGATCGCGATGCATTAAGGGACAGCGGGAATATACCGAGGTGTCCGGGGCTCCCTGACGCCTCTATGGCTCCTGGCTCCTAACTCACCACCACCACCACAGCAACCACCACCACCACCATCACCATTACCAGCACCAGCACCACCACCACTACCACCACCACCACCACCACCACCACCACCACCACCACCACCACCACCACCACCACCACCACCAACCTACAGCTTCTCGTTCCACACAGAGTTACAGGTTGCTCAGTGACGTGCAATACACTCCTGTGGTCCCGAGAGCCAGCCATTAGATCCAGCCTTCGAAAGCAACAGTTCATATCCTTGTCTTCAATCACCTGACACTTGGATGCCTTAATGCACAAACCTACTTCGTGACTCTGGAAGAAAGCATCATTAGCAGCAGCAGCAGCAGCAGCGCGGAGATGGAGTGACTCGGGCTGGAATTCTCCTCTTGAACCACCATCTGTCACAGCATCTTCAATAGTTTCGGTTTTTGCGGTAGAGTGTAACGTGTATGGTGGGCTGGTGGGCTGGTAGGCTGGTGGGCGGGCCTTTCTTTTTTGGGTGGGCGGCTGGAGGGGAGAAGAGACATTTGTAGGCTTATAACACCCAAACGGTTTTAATGTGTTCTTCTCTTTGATGCACCGGTAAGCCTTAGGAATTATGTTACTGGATGGATGAACTTGAAAGCCGCTCAAAAACTGCGTAGTAAGCGCGATGGGAATTGGAAGCTCGCGTAACACTTGACAAACTCCCAGAGGCTTAGGGGAGCGTAGCCACCAGTCCCTTTAACGTGGCGAAGTATGGACCAGCGATGTACTGCCTTCCTTCCTTCCTTCCAGTGTTGTACTTCCTTCCTTCCTTCCAGTGTTGTACTTCCTTCCTTCCTTCCAGTGTTGTACTTCCTTCCTTCCTTCCAGTACTGTACTTCCTTCCTTCCAGTATTGTATTGCCTTCCTTCCAGTGCTGTACTGCCTTCCTTTCCATTGTTGTACTTTCTTTCTCCTTCCAGTGTTGTACTTCCTTCTTCCTTCCAGTGCTGTACTTCCTTCCTTCCTCCGCCTGTCCCTGGAACACTACTGAGCTGCTGAGGCTGCCTTTAAACCTATGTCTGGATGAAGTAATTCGTGGCACGTGTCGTTTAATAAAAGAAAGAATGAGGTTAAACTAATTTGCTCTTGATTCTTTTTAACCACTGGAATCTAATTTGTATGGAGTGTTGCATTCTTTTTTTTTATCTCATTTAAAGTCAGAGAGTCTATTGAGAGGAATAAAAAAAAGCGTAGAAACACTATATGGTGTTAGGGATTATATTATGGTAATGATAATAATGACAATAATAATAATAATAATAATAATAATGATAACTAATAATAATAACAATAATAAAAACAATAATAGTAATACGAATAGTAATAACAACAACAATGATTAAAATTGCGAGAATACGGAGGCGGCTGAGGCGAAGCGGGGCTTGAAGGGGCTTGGAGGGGAAGGAAAAGGAAGGGAAGGGAAGGGAAGGGAAGGGAAGGGAAGAGAAAGGAAGGGAAGGGGACACAAAGAAGTGAAGGGGATGAGGAGGGTCTGCAGGCGGTAATTACACACGCTGTGGGTGGTGAAAGTTTTTAAAAGCAGCATATTTTTTGTTGTTGTTGTTTCTGTATATACTCTTGGTCTTTGTGTGTGTGTGTGTGTGTGTGTGTGTGTGTGTGTGTGTGTGTGTGTGTGTGTGTGTGTGTGTGTGTGTGTGTGTGTGTGTGTATGTGTGTGTGTGTTCGGCAGACTTATACAGAGCCGTGTAGTGTTCAAAGTCATAAGTACGTAGAGAGGATGACGTAAGGAACATTAGACAAGTAGGTAAGAGTTTAATTATCATCATAATCTCCTACTCCTCCATGGAAGAATATGTTACCGTAGGGCTTCTTCTCTCCTCCCCTTGTCGTTAATAAGCCCGATGCTCCTCCTTCAAAGACCCTTCCTCCCTTGGCATTAAACGAGCACTCATTTAATCATCTTGGTGAGGGGGCAAAGAGCACCAGTGTTCTCTTCAGCCAACTTTCACTACGTTACTGACTCTGAATTACAGCTACAGTGGAGTTCCTCAAGGTGAGCTTTTCGCACGCCACTGCTCAGGACGAGGCGAGGCGAACACTAATTGTAGAAGCAGATAATGAGAGCCTTTGTTGGAGGGACACAGCGCCATCAACATTGCCGAGACCTGCGAGATGGTTGGTAGTTGAGGCAGTGAAAGTGGGTACGAGTGTGATGTGGTGGGGGTGAATAGGTGAGGAGGGGTAAAAGTGTGTTGGGGTGTGTGGTGTGCCCTGGGTTTCAAAGGGAGGTGTGATGGGATCTGATTATGAGATGTGAGTGTGTGAGTGTTGGGTAAGGTGAAGGAAAAAAGGGAAAAAAAGGTGAAATGAAGGGAAAAAATTGGAAAGTTTTGAATTATTTTGTTTTTTTATATGTATGCAAAATTTGTTCACTTTTAATTTTTGTTTCTTCTTGTGTGCTTGTGTCACCTTCGTCTTGTTGCACTTCTTCTCCTTTATTCACCCTTTCCCGTCTCCATTTCTCTTCTCTTCTCTTCCTTGCCCCTTACCCTCTTTCTTTTCATCTCACCTCCCCTCTTTCTCTCTTCTTTTTCTAGAATTTTCTCTCTTCCATTCTTCTACTGTCCTTCCCTCCTTCCATCCTTTTAGCCATTTTTCCTCTCCTCTAATATTCCTTACTCCCCTTTTTCATCCACTCTTCTCTCTTCCCCTTCCGTTCTCGCTTTGTTTCTCTTCCAAATTCTTGTGTCTCTCTCTCTTTCTCCTCTATCTTTCTCCATTCTCCCTTTCCTTTCATATTCCAGTCCTTCCTATACCCCCACTCTCTTTCTCTCTCTCTCTCTCTCTCTCTCTCTCTCTCTCTCTCTCTCTCTCTCTCTCTCTCTCTCTCTCTCTCTCTCTCTCTCTCTCTCTCTCTCTCTCTCTCTCTCTCTCAGTACCTCCAGTTCGATTCGTTTCAGAAAGAGATACAAAAAAATGAATAAAAGATTGGCTTACGGACACAATCGAGACCCATTTACAGATGAGTTTTGTCTTTTATTTTCACTTTTCACTCTCCTCCCTCCTTCCTATTTATTTATTTTTTGAAGGGGGGGTCAATTTTATATCTGTTTATTTTTTGTTTCTTTCTTCGTTCTGTTTTTGTTTGTGAATGTGTTTGTTCGTTTCCTATCTTTCTCTATTTTTTTTTTCTCTCTCTCTCTCTCTCTCTCTCTCTCTCTCTCTCTCCTCTCTCTCTCTTCTCTCTCTCTCTCTCTCTCTCTCTACTCTCTCTCTCTCTCTCTCTCTCTCTCTCTCTCTCTCTCTCTCTCTCTCTCTCTCTCTCTCTCTCTCTCTCTCTCTCTTTCTCTAATTTTAGAAGAATTTCACTCCTTTCATGATAAATTGGGAAACTTTCCAAACTGACCCGCGTCGTTCCCGTTCTTTTCCTGAATCACCTTCTCTCTCTCTTTCTCTTTCTCTTTCTTTCTTTCTTTACCTTTTCTTCTTTACATTTCCTTCCCTTTTCATTATACATCGCCTTGTGTTTCTTGCCTCCGTACTTTCGTGGACTTGTGTGTGCATCGTTCATGACATAGCTTTTCTTTCCTTATTATTATTATTGTCCTTTCTAACTTTTCAAACTGTGTCCATTGGAGGAGCTGAATGAGTGAAGGAGAGGAGGGAAAGGATGTAGGAGTGAAGGAGGAGGAGGGAAAGAAGTAGGAGCGAGGGAGAGAAAGGATGTAGGAGTGGATAAGGAGGAGGGAAAGGAAGTAGGAGTGAAATAGTAGGAAGGAAAGGATGTTGGAGTGAAGAAAGAGGAGGGAAAGGATGTAGGAATAAAGAAGGAGGAGGGAAAGGAAGTAGGAGTGAAGGAGGAGGAAGGAAAGGAAGGAATGCTGGGGTTGAGGGTGAGTTACCTGCTGGAGGGGTCGAGTCTAACATGTGGCCAGAGTCGAGGAGACATTACATACAAGGGAACAACAGATTCATACACAACAGAGACTCGGAGGAAAATTATTTAATGAAGAATATTAATTTTCTCTTGTTCCTCTCCCTTTCAAGCAACAAAAGTGGCTTCCTCTGATTCTTCGTTAACACAAAAAAAAATCTTGCAAGCTCATTAGTCTTATACAACACAGGCCTATAGTGCTTTGTATCACTAATTAGGTTAATTACTATAACTTATAACTTAAAGAAACATTGATGATGATATGTGATGAAAATGTCCTCTGTGGTGCCTTGGTAGTATTACATTTGGGTTTAGTTTAGAGGATACACAAAAAAATCTTCCGTCCTTCAGAATCCCGCCTGTTGCTGTCTGATTGATGCTTCGAGTGTGAGAGAAAGCTAGTGGTGGTAGTGGTGATGGTAGTGGTAGTTGTGGTAGTTGTGGTTGTGGTGTTGGTCTTTGGTTCAGCCTTATGTTGGTGCCTCATTCGTGTCAGTAAAATGTTCTTAGTGTCTCATATTTTTCATTTCTTGTCCTGCCGCAAAATGAGTTATGTGACACTACTCAGCCTCCCTTGGCCTTCTTAGCCCGCCCTCGCGTCTGAGTAACTTGTGATGATTTATGTGTGGCGAGGGAGAGGAGAGGAGGGGGGGGAAAAAAAGAAGAAGAAAAGAAAAGTAAAGTAAAGTAAAGTAAAGGGTCGTCTGCTATGGGTCGTTTAGGTAGGATTATTTTTTTCTCCCTAAGGATGGAGGGTGTGAGAGGAGGGACGAGAAGGGAAGAGAGAGAGAGAGAGAGAGAGGGTAAGAGAGAGAGAGAGAGAGAGAGAGACAGTGGAGTAGCAGGTATTAGTATGTGTAATAGACAAGACAGAGAATATCCTCCACCTTAACCTTTCAGTGCCTCGTTTCCTTCGTCAGTTCATTGTAACTACCTTCTCTCCTTCCTCAATGACCTCCTCTCCTTTCCCTTCCCTTCCCTTCCCTTCCCTTCCCTTCCCTTCCCTTCCCTCCTCAATCTCCCCCTCTCCCTCCTTTTCCTTCCTCCTCCACGTTTTCTTCTCCCTTCCCTGTCCCATCCCAGGAGGTTTTGTCTCTAAGGGAAATATTTTTTCCTCTCCGCTGAGGTGCCAGATGGTGGAAAGCAGGTGACATACTTCCCCAGATCAGTTTTATTAAAGGAGGAGGAGGAGGAGGAGGAGGAGGAGGAGGAGGAGGAGGAGGAGGAGGAGGAGGAGGAGGAGGAGGAGGAGCTGGAAGGTGAAGAGGAAGGAAAGAATGGAGAGAAGGAGAAAGGAATGCGAAAACGAGAGAGAGAGAGAGAGAGAGAGAGAGAGAGAGAGAGAGAGAGAGAGAGAGAGAGAGAGAGAGAGAGAGAGAGAGAGAGAGAGAGAGAGAGAGAGAGAGAGAGAGAGAGAGAGAGAGAGAGAGAGAGAGAGAGAGAGAGAGAGAGAGAGAGATTAGGATGATACTCATTATAATAAGGACTCGTATCACTAAAATTAAGTCAATTACCATAAGAAAAAAAAATATGAAGAGGAAAAGAAAAAACGAAATAAAAGGAGGAGGAGAAGAAGTAGGAGGAGGAGTAAGAGGAATAAAAGGAGGAGGAGGAGGAGGAGGAGGAGGAGGAGGAGGAGGAGGAGGAGGAAGAGGAAGAGGTAACGGAAGTGCTAAGGGAACAGGAGAAAGCGTGGAGTGAAATTTCGTCCCATCAGGTGACCCACAAACAGAATTTTCCTTCCCTGCGACACCAGCGGCCCAGACCAGGGACAGCAGAGGAGGAGGAGGAGGAGGAGGAGGAGGAGGAGGAGGAGGAGGAGGAGGAGGAAGGAGAGGAAGAAGAAGAAGAGGAGGAGCACCACAACACGAGTGGAAACATTGAATGAACATGTAGCTATTGATGAAAAACAAGACGAAACAACATTAATAATAATAAAGAAATAAAAATGGAAAACAAAATGGAAAACACCTCCCCCCAAAAAAAGCGTCTAGACAAATAAATAATAAAAAAAAAGATAAATGAAAGCAAGAAAGAAAGAAAACGTGTTGTGTGTGTGGGTGGGTTAGGTTTTAAGGGAAGACTAAAAAACTAGGAAACAAGGGTCGGAATTAATTGACAAAAATGTGTTACAACCTTCCACCTTCCCTGGGTGACTTCATTATTTGCTTCCATTATTCACGTACTTTCCCCACTCTTGTCACCTGTTTCTTTCTCTCTCTCTCTCTTCTCTCTCTCTTTCTTTCTTTCTTACTTTCTTTTTAAACGCCTCTGGCAGAGCAGAGAGTAGTACCTTGAGAGAGAGAGAGAAAAAAAAAAAGAGAGAGAGAGAGAGAGAAAGGAGGAGGAAAGTCTGAGAATAAAGGAGAATATTCATGTTATGTGGAGTGTGGAGAGAAATGTAGAGGAATGTGGTAGAAGGTGGTGGTTGTGGTAGTAGACGAGAGAGCAGTAAAACGGAGAGAAAGAGGTAAGAAATAGGGATTATCAGTTAGTGAATTAGACAGGAGAGTGTGATAGGGAGGAGAGGAGAGAGGAGGCCAAGGAAAGGTAGAAGGTGGGAGGAGGAAGAAGAGTGTGCTGTCCAATGAGGAAGAAAAAAGGTGATGTCTGTAAGGGATGGTAATGTAATGGAAGGAGAATGGGTATAGAAAATTAATGTAGTGTGCCTAGAAAAGGAGATGGAAAGAGGAGACTAAAGGAGTGACATAGATAAAAAATAGAATAAGAGGATAATTAAGTAAAAAATAAATGTTTAGATAAATGAGAGGAGGAAAAAAGGAAGAAGGAAAAGAGGCTACCAAGTAATTTGAGAAGAAGGGTAAGGTAGGAGAGAGAGAGAGAGAGAGAAAGAGAGAGAGAGAGAGAGAGAGAGAGAGAGAGAGAGAGAGAGAGAGAGAGAGAGAGAGAGAGAGAGAGAGAGAGAGAGAGAGAGATGAGAGAGAGATGAGAAAGGGGAGGGAGGAGAAACTCAAACCACACACTCGACTTCCCAAAACTTCTTTGTTCTACCAAGTTCATCACCACAACACCAAAACAAATGAAGGGGGTGAGGAAAGGGGGGGACGAAGGGGGGGGGAGAGAGGCGATGGGAGGGTGACAGGGGGAGAGGGGGGAGGAGGAGGAGGAGGAGAGAGTGGAGAGTAGAGAAAGGAAGCAAGGCTGGAAGTGTTAAAATAATGAGAGAGAGAGAGAGAGAGAGAGAGAGAGAGAGAGAGAGAGAGAGAGAGAGAGAGAGAGAGAGAGAGAGAGAGAGAGAGAGAGAGAGATGAGAGATGAGAGAAAATATGATAAAGTGCATAGTTCATTGGGTGGGAGAGTAAATAAAGAGAATATTAAATGAAAGAGAGAGAGAGAGAAGAAGAATATATGAATGGAATAACCGAGGGAGAGACGAAGAGAGAGAGAGAGAGAGAGAGAGAGAGAGAGAGAGAGAGAGAGAGAGAGAGAGAGAGAGAGAGAGAGAGAGAGAGAGAGAGTGAGAGAGTGAGAGAGAAAAAAAAGAGAAAGAGAAAGGAAAGTGGAGGGAAAGGAAAAACATGAAAACACTGAGAAGAAAACGGGGAAGATACGACTGGAAACTAAGAGAAAGAGAGATAGAGAGAAATAGATTTAGACAATAGAAGAAGCAAGAGGAGGAAGAAGAGAAGGAGGAGGAAGAAGAGAAGAAAGGAGAAAGACAACTGAACTGAACCCCCATGGTATAGAGTCATTGAAAAGCACCAACGCTAATCTTCAAATAGTCAAGGTGGATCCTGTGCATTCATCTCTAGTGTTACAGAGATCCACTCAAAGCTCTCTGTTGCTCTGACATCCATTCCACTCGCAGCGTTTATCTCCCCATTAAGGCGGCTTTTCACAACGTTCAGGAGACGGAAGTTGGGGAGGAGAATACCATCAAAATAAAAGAAGATAAAAGCAAACCTAAAAAGAGTTATAAGAAATAATTATGAGAAAGAGAAGAAAGATAAGAGGACCATGAGAGATAGGATTCTAGATATCAGAGGCTTTCATTTCCTTCCTCCTCCTTTCCTTTCCATTCCCTTCCCTTGAGAAACCTGGCGCATGGGAAGAAAGTGCTGCCGCCCATCGCTGCTCGTTTGTTTTCTGTCGAGGACTAAGTTGCGAGGCCCTGGAGGGTGAGGCGTGGAGGTAGGTGGCTGCACGGCGCCGCCCCTGAGCAGAATGAGGCAGTCTGGATCAGTGCCATGTAATCCGGTTCATTTTTGGAAATTAAGTTAACGAAAGCCGCTAATTGATATGTAAATGAAGAGCCTTGTTTTCAGCACTTCTTATCATTCTTCGGAAGCTGGATTTGCATTCAGTGAAGTGTGTCGTGTTTGTGTTGTTGTCTTTGTGTTTCCAGCGTCACCCAGAGGATTTTATTTCTGTTCACGTATGTATAGTTTTGTAGTGTTTGTATAGCAGGAAGGAAGTGGAGTCTTCGGTTTTGTTCAACGTATCATTGGAAACATGTGTTAACGTTCAACATTTATTTCTGAGAGCACAGTCGCCGCTCTCTTGAATCTGCCTGACCTGCCTGCATCAGCTCAATGGTTTAAATGCAAGATGAATAAATAAATGAACACGCTATTCCACTTTCCATCCCCGACACTTCATTCTGAACGAGATGGACAGTGTGAATGGAATTTTCAGTGAGGTGGAAGAAATATTGCAAACTCCAACACGTGTTTTCCATCCTCCTGCAGCTCACTGTGTGGCGGGAACAGCTTTTACCGAAGGGAACGTGCATCTTGATTTCATAATTAACAACTACTACATAATTTTACGTGCTCGTCATGCTTGTTAAAAGGTCAACGAATATGATGTGCAGGAGAGTATAGTGAATGGTTTGATAGTGTTTCAGTTGAAGGTGAGGTCATGGTGGTTGTTGGTTTGTACTCCTAGTGATATGTCAGTTGTCACGCGAGGGGAGGGAAGTACAAGGGAGTGAGTGTAAGGGGTAAGGTAAAAGGCCGAGGAATAAGGTGGATGAATAAGAGGCAATGAGTTCACGTGAGTATTATGTATAGTTCCGTCACGGCTTTCCCTGAGGCTGTTGGGGAAAGTTGTGGGGGAGAGTGGACATTCGGACAGTCTGTTGAGGCTAAGCAGACACTTGGGTGGCAGGATGTTGACTTGCGGGTCCGAGGCTGGCTATTGAGAACATTTTCTTTTAGTGTTAATGTGAGTCCGTGAAACGCATCAGAGTTTCTATAATTTTGATGAGACGTAACGTGCAGGTCCTGTCATCACCAATCAGTTTGTTCAACTCTCAGGACCGGTGCACCACTTCTCCAAAAGTTGAATATCTGTTTTGGATCGGTACGGCCGGTGTTTTATCGAGGGGGATTTTCTATACTGTCATCCAGGAAGTTTTACGGGAAATAATTCGTGTAAACTCTGGAGCGTCTCGTTTCCCCTCCACTAGGCGTTGTTGTCCCAGCGGGCCGGCGCCGGACACATCCCAGTGTTTGCACGCGAGTGTTGGGAAATATTGGTTGTATTTCCGTCCTGGAAAACCCGTTTGTGATTCAGGATTGGCTTGATTGCCTGAGGAGAGCGGCGGGACGAGGCCATGTTCGCATGAGAGCACCGGGCCGCTAACAGGCTAGTGACGGCCAGTACCTCCCCGCCGTTGCTGCATCACGGCTCAGATAACACTGTTGTTCCAGGCATTGAGTGTTATGTTGTCTAGTGCACAGGGACGGCAGGTCTGATTTGTTCGGAGCTAAAAGTCCGTGGACATTATCTTACATTGGTGCCATTGGCTGAGTGTTTTGTTTAAATGAGGTCAAAGCCGTAATACCATGACACCAGCTGACTACCTTGTGGAGGAGGATGGAATTAAGGCTCAGCGCTAATGTGTTTCCAGGTGTTATGGTTCATGTGCATACCTGCTGCTGTTGTCATCATTAAGTGCAGGTGTTCATGCTTGTGTGCTGGTGGGGTAAAAGTGTTGACCTTGACCCTCACCCTTGCAGCACAGGTCCCGTGTCAGGGTGAGGCACGTGCATTCATCTGTCAGTGTAGCTTAGAGTCTCTCAAGGTCACTGCTAAGTTAGTTACCTTGGTGCATCTCTGAGATTCCTGGATACCTGCCCGAACCTGCCTCAACACACACACACACACACACACACACACACACACACACACACACACACACACACACACACACACACACACACACACACACACACACACACACACACACACACACACACACACACACACACACACACACACACACGCACACACACACACACACACACACGGCCTTGTGAATACCTCTACATCCTCTTCTTTAGTGCGTAGAGGCGTCTAGGTGAAGTGCAGACCATTAATTCCAATCAAACCTATCGACGCACCGCTGTGTACAGATACAATATTTCTGTGATAATTTTTTCTTCCATATTAAGACATTTCATTAACGAATGTCTTATACTTGATTTGTGTTATGCTTGACTTTCTGACATATTCTCACCCTTTTAAGCTGATAATTCAAGTTTTTTCTTCTTCTTCTTATTGTGATGCTTGAGATTATAGCATTAGGGTCGTGTTAGTAGTGCCAGTGTGAGTGCCAGTGATGCTTTTCAGTGACAAGAATTAAACTGGAAACATTTGATTTATTCAGATTAATTATTCCTGCAATACTAATTTGATAATGACAATGGTGTGGCGTCGAATGCGATGTATATAGGATGATGAGGGAAGGTTGTCTTGCATGTCCTCGTATGTCATGTTTACTATACCAACGAAGCTCATCAAGGCTTGAGGGTGAGGGTTGAGGAAACGAGGCAGTGTGAGTGCAGACCCCTCCCCCCCTCCTTACCTCCTTTCCTCCCTCTCTGCCTGTCTCTCCCTTCCACCTTTCCACCCTCCCTACCTGTCTCTATACTTACCTCTAGTCCTCTATACCTCCCTCCTTCCCTCCGTTTATCCATTCTACCTTTTTTCAGTCCGTCCTTCCCTCTCTTCCTCCCTCCCTCGCCCTGCAGCTCTTTGCCCCGCCTCGCCCCGCCCCCCCACCCTGCCCCCCCCCTCGCCCCGCCCTGCCTCTATCTATCACGTGGAGGCCGTAAAACCTTCTCTCCTTCCATCCCTTCCCACCTTCTATCCCTCCTTCCCTCCCTCCCTCCCTTCCTCTCCTCCCCTTTGGTACTGTTTCTCTCTACGGAACCCTAACTTTTGCTTATTACTGTGTACCATATTACACACACACACACACACACACACACACATACACACACACACACACACACACACACACACACACACACACACTCACGTTATATTATTACATCAAAGTCAACAGCCGTAAGCGACTTGGGTTTCGGACGCGTCTTGAACCTCTAATTACAACATATTTTTTTTTTGGCACTAACCAGCTGTTCTATCTTTATCTTGCTTTTATATGATGATTTTTAACCTTTCTTAATAAAACAGCAAAATCACACTTTATTTTTATTATTTTCTCTATTATCTCTCTATCTCTATTTAGCTTTATATAATTTGAGTCTGTGTGCCTCTTACTATATTCTTTCCTTGTTGTCTTTTTCCTCTCCCTTCTTTCAGTCATTAGCTGATTAGAAACATCACTAATTGGGTGTGTTCGTGGGCACCATAGCCAAACCATATTAGTAGGTCTTATTCCGTCTGTAAGTACCTAATACCACCACCACCACCACCACCACCACCATCACCACCACCACCACCACCACCACCACCACCACCACCGCCGTTCCCCTTATAGCTTCAACATTTTTATCCGCACGAAAGCATCAGATAATTGGCTCTGCGGATTCCCGCCTCCACCTTCTGAATTAAAACTCTGTGAAGGAAGATGACAGTGCAAGATAACCCTGATTCCCTCTCTTCTCTTCTCGTACTTTTCCTCCTCTTCTTCCTTCTCTTGTTTTTATTCTTGGTGTTGCTGTTTTTTTTTGTTTTTTTCTTGTTCTTTTTCTCTTCATCATTATTATTATTGATTAACATTTTCTGTACCGTAAATTATTCATATACTACTACTACTACTACTACTACTACTACTACTACTACTACTACTACTACTACTACTACTGCTACTACTACTACTACTACTACTACTACTACTACTACTACTACTACTACTAATAATAATAATAATAATAATAAAAGTAATAATGAAATATTACTTCCTGTTCCTCATAATCCTGTTCAAGTATCTCTTTTCATCTTCATAATAATTGTATTTCTCCCACAAGAGTAAGCGAGTGAGTGAGTGAGTGAGTGAGTGACGTTAGGCTTAGCAATCTTGATATCAACCCTCCAATACATTTCCTAGAGTGAGTTTCCCCATTTATGACAAAACCTTAGGTGGGTGTTGGGGTCATTTACTTCTTGAGGACTGTTGGGAAATTTATTAGAGATAGCTGCATCCACCCGCTAAATACGAGCTCATTTGTGGCTAGATCCTTATGTGGTAGAGTGGGGTACCGTAAGGGGGTCATCTCACTCCCTTAGGTGGTATGGGAGGCATGTGTATGGTCTCTAGGGGATGATCTGTATTCCCTTGGTGTGTCCTCTTGAATGGATGTCTTGGCACCTTTGGGGGTCTTGGGTGGGTTATGGTGGCCTTGAGATTAAGTCATTTGGTCTCTTGAAGGAAGGAGGTTTGGCTTTAGGCGTCTAGGGGTGTTTGGGTTTCTCTCTCTCTCTCTTTCTTTCCCTCTTGGTGTTTTGTTATGGTGGTTTGTGTGTGTGTGTTAAACACCAGCTGTTTGTTTGTGGCCTGTTTGTTTGTTGTTTTCATGGCTATTTGGTGCTGTCATTGTCTTTTTAAGTGTAAGAAACGTGTGTAATGATTGTGTAGGATGGTTGATGTATCTTTCTTTTTCTACTGTTTTTTTCTTCTTCTTTCTTCTTCTTCTTCTTCATCTTCATCTTCATCTTCATCTTCTTCTTCTTCTTCTTCTTCTTCTTCTTCTTCCTTGTCCGTGTCCGTCGCAGTCTGTGTTTTCCGCCTTGACTCTGTGTGTGTGTGTGTGTGTGTGTGTGTGTGTGTGTGTGTGGTGTGTGTGTGTGTGTGTGTGTGTGGCTCACCCCGCCCTGGGCTACATAGTGTTTATATTGGTGCACCTTTATGAGAGCCATTCAGCCTCCCGGGCTTCCCCTGACAAAGCCACACAATGAAACCCACGGCTAATGGGCAACACTAAACTAAACGTGGGTAATCTTAAACCGGGGGACGGAGCGGGAAGAGTAGCGTTGAGCGGAGGATCTGCAATGCCATGTCAGCGGATAGACTAAAATGCTTTCATGTCTATCCATCCAACTCATCCCTGCTATCGTCTTATTTTCCCTCTTCTTTTTATTTTCTTCTTATTTTTCACCCTTCCGTCACCGTCACTCTCCTCGTCACTTAATACTCACGTCATCTCAAGTGCTTCCGTTGCTTTCGTCATGTTGAGGTGGCGCTGAGCGAGGCAGGTGAAGGGCAGGGACGGGATGGGGTTGGGTTGGTATGGACGAAGAACGGCCGGGGGATGGGAAGGAAGGCGATGGAACAGGGTGGAGGGGATGGGCTGAAGACGGGTGGGGATGGGCGGGGATGGGCGGGGAGGGGCGGGGAGGGTCAAGAGGGGTGAATCGCGAACGGGAATGATGCGATTACTGAGTCTTTGTGAGCGCAGATGAGGCTTCCACGAGGGTGAGACTCACTCTTCGTTTGCGGAGAGGAATTCGGTGGAGAAAAGATATTTGGGACGTGGAGGAGAGGACCCCAGACGGCAAGGGGAAGGAACGTTGGGAGGGAATATGTGGGGGCTCTCGTAGGGATGATAGGAGTCACATGCCGAGGTTACTACAGCTCCCTTGGCTTACCTCGCTATCATTTCCTTAATTCTTACTTTGATCCCTCCGCGCAGCCTCTGGAAGACCTCGAGGCTACAGGAAACGGAAGGTCGGATGGTCAGAGTGGCGGGTAGAGGCGTAGGGAAGGGAGGTACAGGAAGTGGCGGCGGCGGGTGGGGAAGGCCGAGTATCCTGCAGGCTCCACTTACAGGCCACTCGCTGTAGACCTCTGGCGCCTCCTCACCACGACATCTATTTAGCTTCAGTTCATACAAACACCTCCTTAGGCTTCTCACGCACCCTCGCCGCCTCTCACGGGTGTTAGAAGGGTCCTCCCAGCGGTCCCTCACCGGGGTAGCGGCCTGACGTGAGTGTGTAGTTACTTATGTCTGAATGGGGTGTTTACCGCTGTGTACTTAAGACAAAGCCAGCCACTGTTTAACATGTACCGTCACTTTATGAACCCTATACCTGTTCCTATTTCTTTTTTTTTTCTTTCTTTTTTTTATGTTCATAGACACACACACACACACACACACACACACACACACACACACACACACACACACACACACACACCCACACACACACACAAGATAAAAAAAAAACACATAAAACAAGACCGTAATGAGAAATCTATGGAAATTAGATAAACATAAACAACAGACAATATAAAAAAATGTCACCTCAAACGATGTAAATTTACGTAATAAAAAAACGAAACAAAATAATACAAAAAAACATAAAAAGAGAATAAGAAAGTCAATGAGAGAAGAAAGAGGAAGGAGAGGAAGAGTCGCGGAAAAAGAAGAAGAAGAAGAAAAGGAGGAAAAAAGTGACGTAAGGGTTGGATAAGGAATGGGTCAGTTTAGGGGAGTGATTTGAAAGGCGACGTCTCCAGGGCAGCGGCATCCAAATAGTGTTTACGGCTGGACCCAATATAGTGAGGAGCGACGCGGGGAAACCAGACCAGCCCGAGGGAAGGGAAGGGAATGGGAGGATGCAAGCGACGGAAGGAGGATAGAAGGAGAGAGAAACAGAGAGGGAGAGACCTTGAGTACTAACTGAATGAAAGCGTAAAGGAATGGAAAGAGGAAAGAGAGGAGAGAGAAAGGAAGATGTGAATTGAAGAAGGAGAGAGAATGAATGGATGTGTGAATGTGTGTGTGTGTGTGTGTGTGAATCCTTCTTGTATTTGTACGTAGTAGTAATTCCTTTTAGTAACGAAGTGAGGACTCGCTGGAAAGGGACTGGACGAGATGAAGGCCGCGGACAGACGGACGGGATGAAAGGACAACAGAAAAGAAAGAAATCGGAATGGAATGAAGGAAGGAACGAGTGATGGTGTAGAGGAGTGGCAAGCCAAAAAATAAAACGAAGAGGAAGAAAAGGAGGAGGAAGAGGAAAACTAGAATAATCTGCACAAATAGGGAAAAGAAAAAAAACGTAAGAATAAACAACGAGAGAATACGAGAATAGCAATGATGACTTTGATGACTATAAAAGGAAGAAGAGGAAGATGAAGGAAGGAAGGAAGGAAAGAAGGAAGGTAGATAGACAGATGGATGGGGCGAGCAAGGAAGGAGGACGACGAAGAAGTCTCAATTAAGGCGGGAGGCCCAGAGGGAGCAAAGGGGCAAGTGTTGTGGTGGCTTGAGGATAAAGAATTTCCTAGGTCGTCTCTTTGCTTCTTGGGATTGGATACTTCTGTGATGTGTTGATCTTAGGTGTCCCCTTTTTATTACTCCATCCACCCATATTTTTATCTTCCCTTCCTTCCTTCCTTCCTTCCTTGCCTCCCCTTTTTTTTTATCTAACTTTCTTCACCTGAGACCATTTTATTTCTTCTGGTGCCACAAATTCACATATTAATCTTTCCTCTTCTTGTGGTTTTTTTTATATATTTTCTTTCACACCGTGTTTTTCTCTTCTTATATTACCTTTACTCGTGTTACACCTTCTCCCTCCTCCTCCTCCTCTTCCTCCTCTTCCTCCTCTCTTCCTCCTCTCTTTTCTACCGACCTACTGCTTCCTATCATTACATATTATCTCCCCTCCTCTCCCCTCTTCTCCCTCTCTCCCTTACCTTCACCTATACATCTCCCTTTAACCCTCCCACCACCCCTTTCTACACATCTTGCCTACATTTTTTCCTTTTTCCCCTTTTTTTCCCTTCCACATTAGTGCCACCAATACTGTGTTTCCCTCGCCTCTACCTATTTTTTTCCACCTACTCTTGGTTTCCTTTACAACATCCATTTTTTTCCCTTTATTTCCCCTTTTCCCATCACATTCCCATTTACCTCCCACAATATTACCCCCCTCCCTTTTACTTCTCTCCATCTCCTTTTTTTTCTCCTTTCGTTTTTATTTGTTATGTCATCCTAGTCTCCTTTTTTAATGTCCTTCTATTATTTATTTTTATTCCTTCTCGTTTGCGTTACGTCTTGTTCTACCCTAAGGCATATTTCTACCTTTTTTTATATAATTTTTTTCCTCTTTCCAAAGTTGCCTTAATCTTTTTTATTTTTATTATTATTTTTATTAAGTTTTTGTATGTGTGTTTTCTAAGAACTTTGTTGTTTTGAAGTTTGTCGACATTTTTCTTATATCTACAGCCAGATCATCACTGTTTTTATTATTATTATTATTATTATTATTATTATTATTATTATCATTATTATTATTACTATTATTATCATTATTATTATTATTATTATTACTATCATTACTATTATTATTATTATTATGGTCAAGTTATCATAAATTATTGTCTTTTTTCAATCAGGTTTTTTTTAACAATAGTTTCCGTGTAAATCATATTGTAGGTATAAATCAAAAGGTTGTATTCACTCACTAACCTTAATCCTTCGTCTTTTATGTATGCAATAATAACATAGTATTACAATATTCGTATAGTAATAAATGGCCATGAACGCAATGAATTAAGTCTCAAAGATGGTGAGAACAAACACACAGCACAACACACCACATTAAATACATGTAAGTAAAGTATCATTATAATTATCATCACCATCATCACCACACACTTTAGAGAAAAAATGGGGAAAAATATTCGTGTTTAGAGATTTTGCTGTAACTTTTTGGCTGCCTTCCCTGCCCCGGCCCACCCCACCTAAACCCGCCCTGACCCGGCCTCCACCTTTATACAGCCATGAATCGAAGCAGCCGGTTCCTTTATAAGCTGTTATTGCTCTATTCTGGTTCTTGGCGGACACCTGCGTCCCTCTCAATACCCTCCCCCCCCTTAGGACCCACGCTAGGTCAGCCTCCGGCCCAGCATGAGTTCTTTCACTGATTTTCTTTCCCCCTTTTTTCCCCCTATACGATATATTTTCCTATCGCTACGAGGAAAACAACTCAGAGCCTGAAACAGAGGAGGGGAGCGAGGATTCTGTATGTATATATATTTTTTTCCCTTAATATTGTGAATGTGATGAAAGTTTAGTATCGAGAACAAAGACTTTCTCTCTGCTTGTTCTTTTTTTTTGGTGGGGAACTCTCCTCTTCCTTTCCTGGTATATTTAACGATATCATGCAGGTAGTTTCTTTTTTTGTGTGTATGTATGTGTGTGTGTGTGTGTGTGTGTGTGTGTGTGTGTGTGTGTGTGTGTGTGTGTGTGTGTGTGTGTGTGTGTGTGTGTGTGTGTGTGTGTGTGTGTGTGTGTGTGTGTGTGAATGAGAGATAGAGAGAAATTTATTTTATAGATCAGGACTGGTAGGTACACACTCTGTCTTGTAATACTATAACACAAAACACAAACAGACTTGTCCCAACGCTCTACTAACGACAGTCTGGAAGGAGTCAAGGGCTGTTCTGCTGCCTATGAAAATCAGCAGTAAAAGGTCGGTGGAAGAGTAAAATCGATAAAGGTGAAAACATTTACGTCCCAAAGTGATCAGAAATCACTTTGGCAACAGAGGGCGGGTCACTGTGGACGTTGGGCGTTGAGGTAAAAATTTAGGGCTGATGTAGGGCTGGCAGGAAGCCTATCTAGTATTAGTATGATCATCCTGGTGCTTTTTATTGAAACTATTGAATGGGTGTTGGGAATGATACTTTTCAAAACTTTTATTAATCGTATTTCTAGTTGATATGTCAGTTATTTTTGTGTAGCGAGATATTTATACTGCAATTCCGAGGCAAACACTCCAATTGTTTCCTCTTTGCTTTGCTGCCGAAACCGAGACTCACGAAGGAGCGTCTTGGCAGGAAATAGAACGAAGAACTACACGTTTTGGGATGCAAATATCACGTGAAATTTCTCCGCCAACAGAACCTGAAAGTGACGTGTGAAATGAGATTCTCTTTATTTGTGTTCAGTTTCGGTTAACAGTTAGCTGCAGGCAACATGTTTTCATCAAGTGTACCGCTTAAAGAAAAAGTCTCTACCGCCGCCTTGCCTTGCCTTGCCTTGCTTTGCGCTCCGGCTGTTCATCTTCAGGGTAGGAAAAGCACCTTGGGGGAACCAGGAGGCGAGGAAAGGCTGTCATGTGGAGAAGATGGCGTGGATTTGTGATTGTGGTGGTGGTGGAGGTGGTAGTGGGGAGGAGTGGTGGGGTTGGAAAAGGAGTAATACGTGTGTGTGTGTGTGTGTGTGTGTGTGTGTGTGTGTGTGTGTGTGTGTGTGTGTGTGTGTGTGTGTGTGTCTTTGCTGTCATAGTGTTCTCAACCCTTTTAAAGCAGTAAATAGTTATGATTTGATACACATGAACTACTAACTACCCTTGACACACACACACACACACACACACTCTCTCTCTCTCTCTCTCTCTCTCTCTCTCTCTCTCTCTCTCTCTCTCTCTCTCTCTCTCTCTCTCTCTCTCTCTCTCTCTCTCTCTCTCTCTCTCTCTCTCTCTCTCTCTCTCTCTCTTTTCCTATCTCTCGTGACTAATTGGCAGGAGTAATCGAGCGAACAGGCA
>JAPQNM010000013.1:2729520-2732020 GCA_029783475.1 Metacarcinus magister | reverse complement strand
TCCTCCTCCTCTTCCTCCCCACCATACAACACATTACCATATAGTAAGGTATCAGTATCGTCTTGTAAAACTTCTGAACGATAATATAACAAATGAGGGTCTTACACACATTTATGCATGAAAAACGTAACGAATTTAAAGGCAATTCAAGTGATATGGTTCAGCAACATTTAAGTGTGGCGGGGAAACCTTCAAAATCCGAGGCCTTCTACGTAGTGCATATTCGTGAGAGCAACAGTTGGTGTCTGCTGGTACAGGCTTTCACCCCCACCAACCCTCCTCCACCACCAGCAACCCTCCTCCACCCCCACCAATCCTCCACCCCTACCACCAACCCTCCTCCTCCACCACCAGCCAGCCCGCTACTTCTCTTTGTTGAAGATCTTTCCACCGCTGCCTTTGTTGCGTGCGGCAAGAATGGGTAAGAGTCAGTCGAGAAGTTTGCAATTTACGAGATTTCCAGTTAGTGTGAATATTAATGTCGTAATATTTGGCTTGAAATTTGTGAAAGTGAATTTTGATTTTTCTCTTTAACTCTGAAATTTCTTGGGTTTTTTCCGCCAACTTCTTCAATTCCTGGCACATTTTAGGGTTAGAAAAGGATTGAAGTTTTAAAGGCGATTTCACGGCGGTGATAATTTTGTCGTTTTGCTCTTCACTTCAAAGACTCTCTTATGACGACGTGAATGGTGCATCGTCTGTCAGAATGAGACCAAGATTTACCCGAGTGTTCAGACTTTCATGTCTCGCCCAATACAGCAACCCGGCAGTGTATTATAATGTGGCAAAATGACTCCGTAGATTTTTCCAGCTTATCTCCTTTCACTCTTTGATCATGACGGTATCGAGTCACGGGTGAAGAGCGTGATGACAGTATCTTAAATATCACATCGCTAAAATATCAGCAGAGCAAGATAACTGTGAGCATCTTATCATCAAAGGAATATTATTCACCGTCATGAAATAATGTTCTTAATAATATAACCGTCGCGTACATATTTTTTGACGTTCAACAAATAGATTACATTGAAACATTCTTTTCTTTTAAACCAACATAATGATAACACAAATACACAAGTAAAAGTACAATTGTGTCGAGTAATATTGAAGATGAATATTACCATTTGCAAACCTCCATTTACGAAACCAATATATTACAAAAAAAAAAAAATCTTATGTTGCGTGAAGCCAGTATTTCCCTTGCTCTAGGTTAAGATCCTTTCAGCTACACAACTTTCCCTTCAGCGTCAGACTCACTCCACGTTCCCGCCACCCTCGCCGCCCCAGGGGAAGGGATCACGAGGGTAGCGTTGGATTGCTGTTCATTATTGTGTGTTCCTCCAGGCGACACATGTTTCCTGAATTAATTAAGAATGCAAAACAGTGCAAGGGTATTGAGGGAAATTATTACCATTATCATATGACGTTGATCATTTGTAATTCATTATCACATCGAGGTTGGGAAAAAAGTTGTTTTATATATATATATACACACACACACACACACACACACACACACACACACACACACACACACACACACACACACACACACACACACACACCTTTGTATACATGTAAAATTCATGATTAAACTGACTCAGACTCCTTCGCTAAATAATTCCCAAGCAAACATTTATCATCCACATCTAAGCTACAGGTAACATTTATCTCATTGCCTTAAACAACTAACACAACAAACAACTTGATGACCACAATATCACTTAAAACGTAACACATACACTTTCAACAAGAGGACGGCGATTTATAAGAAGGACATAATTTTTACGGATGCACTTAGAGGTAACCAAGGGAGCGAGGCGGTAATCAAGTAAAGAGGAGCCTGTCACAAGCTCAGCGGCCGGCGTCTCGTAGAGCTTCATGGCTACACTTTCGAAAATAGTTATAAAAGTGTCCGCCGCATTCTGAACAGTGTTACCAAAGAGAGAGAGAGAGAGAGAGAGAGAGAGAGAGAGAGAGAGAGAGAGAGAGAGAGAGAGAGAGAGAGAGAGAGAGAGAGAGAGAGAGAGAGAGAGAGAGAGAGAGAGAGAGAATATTTGTTGTGCTCAGCTTGTGTTCTCAGAGAAGTTACCTTACACATTAACAGGTTATATCTAATATTATTCCATGTGTGTTGTTGGGTTTAATTAACTCGAAAATAAATCCCTGTTTCCCTTCCCCCCCTTCCCCTCCCCCCCCTCCCCTAATGCAGTAGTTTCTTATACATGTGTGAAATAAATTTGCTGACGATGTTTTAGTTAAATAGGAGTTCAATTTGTAAGCTTGGTCCGGCCCGCCTTGCCTTGCCTTGCCTTGCCTTGCCTTGCCTTGCCTTGCCTTGCCTTGCCTTGCCTTGCCTTGCCTTGCTTTGCCTTGCCTTGCCTTGCCTTGAACTGGCGGTGCAAGTCTGAAATTGCGTAAATTAGGAGTTTCCTTGCTCCGTGATCACGCGGGAAACTTAGGTGTAAAACTTCCAATTGAATCTAATGAGAGGGAATAA
>JAPQNM010000013.1:2702020-2727020 GCA_029783475.1 Metacarcinus magister | reverse complement strand
TTTGAGTTGGAATGTTGCAAGTTGTGTTGAAGGTTTGGTGTGCATTAGTGAGTGTCGTTGTGTTGGTGCAATGATGGAGGGCAAGGTGAGCACAGCTGGGCCACCACAACTACACATTATCACCCTCTCTACCTATCTTTTACTCCTGCTCATTCTCTTATACACCCTTTCTTCTTCACCTTAATTTATCCGCTCTTCCAATCCATTTTCACTTGTCCTCTCCATCCCTCCCTTCCTACCCGTCCCCTCACTCTTCTTCCTCCTCCTCCTCCTCCTCTTCCATCCTCTCTGCCTTCCACAGTTCAAGTAAAGAAGAGGCATTCCTTCTTTCAAAGGGATCTTATTTTCTAAATGTCAGAGGGGAGCATACTCCATCCTTCTTAAAGCTGTTGGACCTTTAAGAATGCCGCAGATTTCATGTTGGCCAGAATGCTCCCGGGGCAATACCTCTCCAGCCCGACGCTGATGTAGTACCGAACATTTACCTACGTCAGCGAACTTGCCTCAAGCAGCCTCGTGCGCCCAGACTCCAAACCCGGAATCTTTTTGGCGCGCTCGCTCCATCCTGCTGAAGGTTACCGAATCGACGGCTATGAAGGATTATGAGAAGTGTTTCCAGGTTGTCTGTCGCTGCCGGAGACGCTCAGTGTTGTGTGAAGCAGCGAGGAGGAAGAGGAGTGTGTTGAGTATGGCTGAGATGGATGAATGTTAGGATTGTGTGTTACTTAAGTAAAGAGAGAGAGAGAGAGAGAGAGAGAGAGAGAGAGAGAGAGAGAGAGAGAGAGAGAGAGAGAGAGAGAGAGAGAGAGAGAGAGAGAGAGAGAGAGAGAGAGAGAGAGAGAGAGAGAGAGAGAGAGAGAGAGAGAGAGAGAGAGAGAGATGAGTTGTAATTTATATCATTGTTTCATGTATTTGTCTCCCACCTTATCAATATCAACAGCAAAAGTCGAGTTGGTATGCCAGTCAAATGAGGAAGTAAATGAAACAAGACAATTTAGTTTTTTTCCTCTGATATTGCTAACTTCATGTCTCCTTCCCCTAAGTTCCTGTTGCAGAAAACTTGTTACTCGCTCGTTTCTATTCTATCCATCCTACTATTGACAGAGTTACTCATTATCTTCCGTTCTTTCATCACTTGTCGTTGATATATTCTGTAACTCGCGGCTTCATTCTGTTTTCTGTCTTTTACGAGTTAAGTTCATTCAGGAAAAGAACATCAGGACATTCCCGGAACTACACTGACTATTTTTGAAACTCTCTATAGATTTTTTGTTGTAAATTCTGGTGTTTTATTCAGATTACTTTTTGTAGTCATGGGGCAGACGCATATTTATGAAGGAAAAAAGAATAGAATACATAAGTAGATAAATAAATAGATAAAGAAAGATAGAAAGAATGAAAGAAATGTACAAAAAGAAAGAAATACAGAAAGAAAGAGAGAGAGAGAGCGAGAAGCCTCCATTGCTATTCAGGTATTGATATAAAGTCAGATAAAGACTTGATCAAAGTTAATAATGGACACATTTTTCAATCTAATGGTTACTTATGTGACTTTTTTTCCCTCACTGTACATGATCCTAGCACATTATTTTCCCATTCCTACGCTTCTTCTTTATCTTCTTCTTCTTCTTCCTCCTAATCCTCTTCCTTCTCCAACCTCTGTCTTCAAATATTCTCTTAGTAATTTCTTCTCCTATCTATCCACTACTAACAACAGCCTTTGTTTCTATCCCTTCCCCCCCCCCTAGGCCTCCTCTATCCTCTAACGCAGTACTCTTACGTCTTAAAATACACACATACACACACAGACACACACACACACACACACACACACACACACACACACACACACACACACACACACACACACACACACACACACACACACACACACACACACCTAGCCTCACAATAGTCCGTCAACGAAGAAGAAAAAAAAAAAGGAAAAAAAAAAGAAATGTGGAAAAAAAAGTGGTTTCAAAAATCAACAAAGGGTCATTTTTGGAGATAACAACGTCTTTGGCTGGCAACATGAAACACACAGGATGAAGCGGTGGTGTAATAAAAGGAGAGTACGAATCAAAAGACAAGAACAACAGGACTGAAAAATAGAAACAGTACAGTTCTGGATGATTAGTTTACTGTCCGTTTTCTGTTTGAAGGATGACAGTAAGTTTAAAAGAGACAGAGAGAGAGAGAGAGAGAGAGAGAGAGAGAGAGAGAGAGAGAGAGAGAGAGAGAGAGAGAGAGAGAGAGAGAGAGAGAGAGAGAGAGAGAGAGAGAGAGAGAGAGAGAGAGAGAGAGAGAGAGATTAATATGACAGTCATCAGTAAAGTTATTTCAAAGCTTCTCTACGCATTAAGTTCGAAGATCATTCATTGAACTTGCCAGGAAATTAATACTAAGTCTCCTCTAAATCTATTTCAAACAATCCATAGAGGTGGAAGGAGAGGAAGAGAAAATGAAAACCTTATGAGAGAATTTAAGAAAAAACACCTTATTGTTTATGCCACTAATTCTACCACTCAACACCACATTAATCTCCTCTCTCCATGTTGTAAATTACCTTGCTAATATAAATGTTTACTTCAAGTCTGAGATAAAACTACAATTTTTTATATATGATTTAATGAAACTATCCATTTTTATTTCACTTTTCATCCACTAACTTCCTTGTTTGCTACTAATTGTGATTTGTTCATTATTTCCTTCATTCCCTTGTTTGATTTCCAGTCGAGTTTCTAGAATGAGAGTAAGTAACAGATACATAACGTTTGATTAACTGCTGATCTTCCTGTAATGTCTGAATGAGGCAGAACAAACCTTATGATGTTTAAGTGGCTCAAACACTCAATTAGTTTTCTTATATACTAGACATTACAGGGATAATTGTTTCGAAATTTTAATAATATTTTCACGTAGCGTCGATTATTATTGTTATTTTCACATTTCTATTTATTTGGCTAGTCTCATGATCCGGCAAGAAAATATATACACACACACACACACACACACACACACACACACACACACACACACACACACACACACACACACACACACACACACACACACACACACACACACACACACACACACACCTATACACACCTACATCACGTCACCTGTCACACTCTTATCAACGCCTTTCACTATCTCCTCAGCAAAGTTATCATTTCATTTGAGTTCCAATTCGTGCTCACATCACACTCTGCATCTGCCATCGCCTCCCCTTTCCTCTCCTCCTTTATGTGACCTTGGAAGATCGACGTCTTGTAAATGAGCAAGTTCCTCTTCTGACGTCTGATGCTGCAGCCTAATGGGACTATCTCAGTACGTTACTCTTTCAGATGCTTATCAAATGGAACCTTTTATTTGTACCTATGCTATGGTGTCAGTACTATTATGTTCTTCCTTCGTCTATCTCCTGCATCCTTTACCTCTCTTCCTCTTCCTCTCTACGTCCTGCTACTCTCACTACTCTTGGAGGTTAATATCAGGTGAATAATTGGTGGCAGCGCTGTAGAGAGAGGCTTGCAAGATGTATGTGAAGGAGAAACTTAGGAAAGAGTGATTACAGGGTGGTGGTGGTGGTGGTGGTGGTGGTGGTGGTGGTGGTGGTGGTGGTGGTGGTGGTGGTGGTGGTGGTGGTGGTGGTGGTGAGAGAGTACGTTATGTGTCTGTGTCAGTGTTTTTGTGGGAAAGTGCTTTGTGTAACAGACTGGTGTTGTTGGTGTTGTTATGATTATTCTTTTTTTTTATAGTTTATCAGAGTAAAAACGGAAGGAAGGAAGGACCAGAAAAAGGACTGCAAAAATTTGATATATATCTTGAATTTTTTTTTTCATTATATTTTTCTTATATATTTTTATGTATTTATTATTTTTTTTACTTATCGTGAAAGGAACTTGCATCTATGAAAGGAAATGAAACTGTTCGGGACAATAGTGTTGATGTCCGGTGCTTGCAAACCCTCGTGGGCCGCTGTATGTCAGTGGGAGGTGGTGGTGGTGGGTGGTAGTGGGAGGTGGTGGTGGGAGGGACAGGTAGTGGTAGTGGGAGGTGGTGGTGGTGGTGGTAGTCTGTGTGCCAGCCAGGGTGATGCAGCTGAGGTCACTGAGGGAGAGAATTAACCACCTCATACCTGGCATATCTCGAAAGCCTCACCTACCTCACAAAGTTACCAGCAATCCCATCTATTCGGTCCATTTCAAGGTTATTTCGATAGAGTTAGAAGTCTGGGGCGAGAAAAATAAAAATTGCAAACCCTTCTGAAATGAAATGCAACACGCAAGCAAAGCAAGGCAGGAGAGGAGAGCAAACCAGAATGACAACATAGGAGCAGGTAGGCAAAGTGGGGTGAGGAGGTGCACAGGTGTGACGGCAATGATGGCGGAAGGGAACGGAGAGACTGATGGAGGAAGGTGACAAAGGAAGGACGATGGGATGGGATTGGATTGGCGGGCGGTGACACACTACCCACACTGCACTTGTCAATACCAGCACACAGAAGCACGACCATTACGTCCTGCTGGGATGAGGGAGCCAGGGAAAGTGAAGGACAAAAAAAAAAGAAGGGCCAGAAGGGTGAGGGCGAGACGAGGGGTCAGAGTGAGGTCCAACCAAGGGAAGTTTGACGCAAGAACTCGATGATGGAGCCTCGTATTGGTTTTATCATAGGCAATAAATAATTCGACGCCAGCCATCCATGCAAGTCAGAACGAGGGGAGACGACAGATGGGGCGAGAAAGTGCGAGTCAGAGAGAGAGAGAGACAGAGAGAGAGAGACAAAAAGATCTTAGAAGGAGGATAACTGCACATACCAAGATTCAGTGCGTTGGAACTTTTGTCAGGCGTTAGGATGTAAGTGACGGTTCATGTTAGATTTCAGACACAGACTAGCTATCAATGTGTGGTTCCAACAATGTGGTGTGTGTGTGGTGTGTGTGTGTGTGTGTGTGTGTGTCTGTGGGGAGTCTGTGGCGGTCACTGAGCTCGTCTCGACTAAGGGTGGACGGCTGATTGGCTTTGTTACCAGTTCTTCTGATCATCGCGTCTTCTGTCCACACCGATGTTACTCTTTTTTCTTCTATCCTCTCCCGGTTTTTTTTTCTCCGTTGACTGTCTAATGATGACTTGCTCGGCTCGTGTCTCTTCCTCCCTCTTCGCTATCACTTACCACTGCTTATGTTCCCTCTTCTCCTCCCTCTTCCCTCTTCCTTCCTGCCTTCCTTCGTCTTCTCATTCTTATTTACGTCCCTCCCTTCCCCTCCTCTTCCCTCCTCTTCCCTCCTCTTCCTTCCTCCTTGCAGTGTATATAACGTCATTTAGTGCTAATTATCTGTGTCACGATAAAGAGGATTACGGTCGTCGTGTGTTATCGATCTGGGTTTCTTTTTCTTTTTTTTTGTCTTTCTCTCTAGCGCACGCGTACACACACACACACACACACACACACACACACACACACACACACACACACACACACACACACACACACACACACACACACGCGTTACTCCCGAGAAGGTCAGCTGGAATATACGACTTTCTGACCCAACTTTCTGGTATAAATCAAGAAGTGGGAAAAATTATGGCTGACCACTCATAACCCAAACCTATACCCCTTCCTCCCTCCCTCCCTCCCTCCCTCCCTCCCTCCCTCCCTCCCTCCCTCCCTCCCTCCCTCCCTCCCTCCCTCCCTCCCTCCTTCCCTCCTATCCACTCAGTATTGTATCTTCTTATAACTTGTGTGTACCATTTAAGAAGCAGCAACAACAATACACACAAAAACACACACACACACACACACACACACACACACACACACACACACACACACACACACACACACACACACACACACACACACACACTGCTCTTGGTGTCTGGAAAGTAAACTGGGTCTTTGGGTTCACAACTTGGTATGCAAGAATCTTCTGGAGAATGTCAACTTACGGAGGAGGAGGAGGAGGAGGAGGAGGAGGAGGAGGAGGAGGAGGAGGAGGAGGAGGAAGAAGAGATTAATGTATGTTACTCCACTTTTCTTTTTTCTCCTCACTTTATCTTTATTCTCTTTTCTTCATTGTCTTCCTCCCTCTTCCTCCTCCTCTTCCTTCCTCCTCCTCCTCCTTCTCCTTTTTCTTCTCTCCTACATGGACGGATGACAGTGGAAAGGGATAAGTATATTCCCTCACCACACTTTACCGTGAGAATTGCCTTAGCACATAGTAAAGTGATAGTGTAAAGTAACTGTCTACTCTTGTCTGTCTCTGTACTTCCAAAAAAACAGCCCCGTCTCCATTTTCATTCCTAAGTGTCCGTATGTCTGCCTGCCCGATAGCTCAGTAGGTAACGCCATGACTCTCTCCTATTTGTATGTGAGATGATCAGTATTGTTAAGGAAAGGACACTAAGAAATGGCTTTGTCGTTTGTTACTACTATCACCACCACTATCATCACCATCACACCACCATCACCACCATCACCATCACCACCACCACCATCACCATCGTTGCTTTGTAAAGTCATTCTCGTATTCTACACAAGTTCCTCTTTATGCATATTCTTCCAAGGACTTGCCAACGCCACACTCTCCCTCTGCGGCGCTGCTTCGAGTACTGCCTTAAGTGTGGGTGACGTGCAGGTAACGGACAGACAGACAGGTGTTTCTCGTCACGTGGGGAAGGGTTTTATCAGTCACACTACCTTATATATTTTCTTAGAGGCAGTACATAGAGTGACCAGTAATTTTTTCTCACTCTTAAACGCCCGGACGAATTTTTCTCAGATTCCGTTTTCTTTCACCCCGATCAGAATTCAATGACGCCTCGCCGTTCTTCATGCTCGGGAAAGTCACTGGCATCGATATTTCTTGAAGCAATTATATTTCCTCCAAACTTCCCCTCCACGTCCCATAACTTCCTGCAGCAGTCTCAGTGTGCTGCTGCTGCTGCTGCATCGACCGTCATACGTGCTGCTGAGCCTCTATGCCATTGTGGAGGTGAGGAAACTGACTCACATATAGAAGAAAAGATCAGAGATAAAAAGTACCATTACACAGTGACGTCTAAAAAAACAGGTACCGTACACTTGCTGGTCACTACTACCACCCTTCCCTTAAACATCGACCTAGATCGTGCAGGATGACTCGACCTCATGAGGGCTAAACACCCACTTGCCTCGCTTCCTTAATGCTCTCTTATAAATAGTTTTACGACACCAAACCTCATGAAAACCCAATGACGTCCGTAATAACTTTCCTCCTAGACATGTTCCACAATATACCTAACATAAAATCGAGCTTCCCTGACCCCGAGGCTTTATGAAACTGGGCGACAACGACTGCTGGCAGGATGGAGGAGGAGAAAGAAGAAGAAGAGGAGAAGGAGGAGGAGGAGGAGTAAGAGGAGTCCCCGGCACACTGTTGTTAGAAGACTTGGAGTAGTAAGTCTATTCAATGTCGTTGCTTCTTTGTGCACATTCGTATTAAAAGAAAATGGAGCATACGAGTATATATATTTTCTTTTTAGAACTCAATACGTATAACACAAAGAGTAAAGAAAAATCATGTCCACAGTCCCCTACTCTGAATAGATGGAGAGAGAGAGAGAGAGAGAGAGAGAGAGAGGGAGAGGGAGGGAGATAAAAGAGAAAGATAGATAGATAAAGAAGAGAAGAGAGAAGAGAAGAGAAGAGAAGAGAGAAGTGGAGTTTTATGTCGTTAGGGAAGAAGGAGAAAGAGAAAGAGGAAGAGGAAGAGGGAGAGGAGGAGGAAGAGGGGGAAGAGAAAGGCTTGCAGGAGAAGGGAAGGTATTGTCTCACACACTATGTATAAGGAATCTTCATGTTGGATGGTGCGTGTTTTCACCCATTCCTCCTTCGTTATAGTAATGTGCTCATCCCTCTACCTCTTGAATCGTGCTACCAACCCCTTGACATTCTCTTTGTGATCTTTCTTTACTCTCTTTCATTGTTATTCTTTCTTAACTTGTTTTCTTTCATGCGTCTGTTTTGTTATTATTATTCTCTCGTTTTCTGTCGTTTTGCTTTCCTCCCAAGAGTCTCAAGGGATGAAAATATATATAGATTCTCACCTTGGTATCACTTATAGACTTCAGTAAGGCAGCTTTTGGTCTCCCTACAGCATGAAAAAACACTTACAGAAACTCGATACCATTCACCCTTGAGCGAGGAAACTTATACTCTTCGTCATGCAACAGTTTCCGAGAAGAGAAGGTCACCGGATTCAACACTGACTTCCCACCCTCGCAGAATCGTCGCCTCGGAATCGAACGCTAAATGCTGGGCCGTCATAGGTTTCAAAGAGTTTCCGGATGGTGGGAGTTAATATTGTTTCTTTCGATAGTAAGTCACGGTCCAAAAGGGTAATGGATTAAAACTTATGTATCGACAGGTGTGTGTTGCTGTGTCCAGGTTGATGGGAGTGAGAGAGAGAGAGAAGGGGATTGAGCTCCTTCTCAAACTCTCGTGGGATACATATACATACATACATACATACATACATAGAAAGTCGATCGTTCAGATGTGGAGTCAATAGAAACTAGTGTAATTAGGCTTTAAAGGCAAGACTGTATATGTGAAAACTACTTTTTTTTTACTTTTAATTTCATTCAGTTTCCCTTCTTTTAATTCCTTTTCTTTTTGTGTGTTTATATATTTCTCCTTTTTTTTTGTATTTCCTCTTTTATGTGTTATAATTACATATGTCGGATTCAGGTTACATATCCGTGCATTAGATTCGTTTCTCATTCATGCTTTCTTTGTTTTGTGAAATGTCTGCCCTTCCTCCTTTCTGATGTTCCCCTCCTGTGATTGGGATCATTAATTCACATCACTTTTTATTATTCTCTCTCTCTCTCTCTCTCTCTCTCTCTCTCTCTCTCTCTCTCTCTCTCTCTCTCTCTCTCTCTCTCTCTCTCTCTCTCTCTCTCTCTCTCTCTCTCTCTCTCTCTCTCTCTCTCTCTCTCTCTCTCTCTCTCATTCTTTCTTTCTTTCACTCCCTGCGCCTCCTCCTCCTCCTCCTCCTCCTTTTCCTTTCAGTTCCTCGCTCTCCTAACTTCTCTTCTCTCGTCTCTGGATTACGATGAACTTTTGAAATAAACAAGAGTCCTTTGCCAGCCTCGTTCTGCCGGCCCCGTAATTTCTGCACTTGGGAGAGAAAAAGGAGGACAAGGTCGCCTCCCACTGCCTTGTGTCTTTCCTTTCCCCCTAGATAGACAGTCGCTCAAGGTTCACTGGTAATTGCGTTGTTTGTTATTGGCAGGCGAGTTGAATTGGTTCAGTCACGTGTAGTAAACGCTTAGTTAGGTAGGTAGGTAGGTATTAGTATGTTTAGGTAGGTAAATTTAGGTTGGTATGTGTTCGTTTTAGCCTAGAAAAGACTCTACTATTCCAGTCTACTCACTCTACAGGCTTCCCTTCCACCTGTTTGCCTCCCAGTCTGCTCTCCTTGGCACTCTCTAGCCCTCCACCTTCCTTAGCCAACTCTTCTCTATGGAAATGCTCTCATCTTTGGTATACAATGATGTGTGGCTGTCTATCCGTGCTTGGTGGGCCTCTTCTTACCTCGCTCATCTACCGCCCTCCTTCCTTCTCAGTCAGTCAGTCAGTCAGTCAGTCAGTCAGTCAGTCAGTCAGTCAGTCAGTCAGTCAGTCAGTCAGTCAAGCAAGCAGGCAGGCAAGCAGGTAGGCAGGCAAACAGGAGGGCAGGCAGTTAAGCAAACAGACTGTGTTACTTTTTTTCGCATTTAAATTAAGAGAAAAATGATAATTCAACTTCAGCGGAAAAAAAGGAGACTGAAAAGATTGTTGTCAGAATATTATTATGAACAGCAGTGAGGGAAGCGACTTACTGTATGTGTGTGTGTGTGTGTGTGTGTGTGTGTGTGTGTGTGTGTGTGTGTGTGTGTGTGTGTGTGTGTGTGTGTGTGTGTGTTTGTGGCGGCGGCTGGATGGTAAGGGAAGATGGGGGAAAGAGGATGAAAAAAATGGGGTAGTGCTATTAGGGTGAAAAAATTGTAGGTAAGGTAAGGTAAGAAACAAGGTAGGAGTGTTTTTATGGGCAAGCTGAGGAAGAAACCTGATAGTGCTCAAGAGGATCTGATATTGATGTTTGAAATTGCTGCTTCTGTCTTTCCTTCTTCCCTCTTTCCTCTCTTCATTCCTTCTTTCTTTACTTCCTTATTTCCTTCTTTCCTTCCTTCCTCATTACTGTTTTTATTTTCTCTCTTCCTTCATTATTCCCTCACGCCACTCTTTCCTTCCTTTTTTTTTTCCATCCGTCCCTCTATCTTTTCCTTCCTTCCTTCCTTCCTTTCATTTATCATTTTTCCTCTTTCCTCTTTCCATTACCTTCTCAGTTTTTCTTTCTTGCACTATTTCTCTTACTCACATCACCCAAAGAGAGAGAGAGAGTTTCACATCCTTATTCGCTTCCTTTCTTCCTCTTCATCCTTTCTCTTCTTCTCCTCCTCCTCCTCTTCCTCTTTCTCCTTTCCAGCTTTCCATAACACTTCTGTCTTCCCTTCCTCACATTCTTCCCTCCTTGTCCTCGTCCTCTTAAGCTTTCCAATGCACATGTCTTGCCTCTCACCCCTCCTTCCCCTTGCAGACATCTTTTCTTCACCCTCACTTCCCATATTCCTTGACAGGTTGGCTTCCTCCTTTGATTATATTGTATTCTCGAGTTGAAAGTGCTTCTGTGGTGGCTATTTTGGTCTCCCTTTCTCTGTCTCTTTCTCTTTCTTCCTCTCTCTTTCCATCTGTACCTACCTACCTCTCTTCTTCCTTCCTTCTTTCCTTCCTTCCTTCCTTCCTTCTCAATATTCATTCATTATTTGCTGATCTTTTTATTAATTCGTCCTGTTTTCATCTTTTCTTCAATTATTTCCGTCCATTCTATATAACCATTCATCATGTGTGTGTGTGTGTGTGTGTGTGTGTGTGTTAGTGTCTGTGTGTGTGTGTGTGTGTGTGTGTGTGTGTGTGTCTGTGTCTGTGTCTGTGTGTGTGTGTGTGTGTGTGTGTGTGTGTGTGTGTGTGTGTGTGTGTGTGTGTGTGTGTGTGTGGAGTTGCTATATGAAGGTAAACGGTCGTAAGGTAGTTGCTGGGCTAATTACCTCACACCTGGAGGGAAGCTGGGCACAGTATGGTGAGAGGGGAGAAGAGGGGAAGAAGAGGGGAAGACGGCAGGTGTTGGTGGCGGGGACTTGAGGGGAAACATAAAGGGGAATAAGGAAAAAAAGGCAAGAAAACTAAGAGTAATATATAACAAGGGAGATGTAAAGTTAAGTTAAGACTGATAGATGTATAGGCAAGAAAAATAATAAGTAATAAAAAGGGAATGAGTGAAATGTAGAAAAGAAGGATGTAAGAGGGAAAAGTGAGGCAAGAAATGGATAGGAAAGTGGAGGTGGAAAGAGAGACAAAGGAAGAGGAAGGAGTATAAGTGGGAGCAAAGGTAAATAAGGGAAGGTGAAGGAAGGAAAATGCCATCTTGATATAAAGGGAGGGAAGGAGGGAAGGAAGGAAGGGAAAGACAGAGGGAGGTAAGGAAAGATTTTTGTTGTATGTAGTAGAACGATTACTGAATCATGGCTTCTTTTCCTTACTCTCTCTCTCTCTCTCTCTCTCTCTCTCTCTCTCTCTCTCTCTCTCTCTCTCTCTCTCTCTCTCTCTCTCTCTCTCTCTCTCTCTCTCTCTCTCTCTCTCTCTCTCTCTCTCTCTCATACACACATACACACAAACTTAATTAAAATCTCTATATTAGAATTACTCTCGACTGTCATTACTAACATGATCAAAAGTGATGAGAATTCGGAGCTGGCAGGCGGCGGCGCGTGGCTCTTCTAATTATGACTTTACATCACTATAATACTGTTCCTTACCCTTTATAGCGGCCCATCGCCCTCCTTGCTGTGCTTCGCCTCCCCCCTTTGAGCTGCTACACTAATACCTGCAACCTAACATTGGTCTAATACTAATGCTCTTTTTCTGCCGTGCAATTTTCATGACCTCGTCCCTTCCCTGCTTTCCTTCTCTTCCTCTTCCTCTTCCTTCTCCTCCTCCTGCAGCTGGAATCACGTCATGTCATGTCACGCAGAGGAAGCAAAAATATAAAAAAAACACACAGTGAGGCTCCCTAGACCTCGTTAAAGCCTCTGTAATGCCGCTGGATGCATATAGAGAAATAAAAAATGAAATATTGAATACGAAATAAGAATTAGTAAGAAAAATAGGAACAGCAAAGTAATGAGAGTAATAATATGGCTCATAAAGTGGTGGTGTGTGGTAGTGGTAAGGGTAGAGGTAGAGGGAAAGGGGAGGAAGGTGGCTGAGGAGAGAGAGAGAGAGAGAGAGCGAGGGGAGAATGCAAGGGGGAAGGGTGACACAAACCCAGCCATACTTAACTCTACTCCCCAACAAAGGGTTGCTCTACCTCGCTTTAATTTTCTTTCATTCAAGCAGTACAGCATCAAGTAAGGAAGTTCAGCCATCGTCACTGAAGAGTAGAAATATACATGACCTGAATTTGTAATAATAATCTTCTTCATCACTAATGGAACTAATATTTATAAACCTCTACTTATATGAGAGAGAGAGAGAGAGAGAGAGAGAGAGAGAGAGAGAGAGAGAGAGAGAGAGAGAGAGAGAGAGAGAGAGAGAGAGAGAGAGAGAGAGAGAGAGAGAGAGAGAGAGAGAGAGAGAGAGAGAGAGAGAGAGAGAGAGAGAGAGAGAGAGAGAGAGAGACAAAAAAAATTAATACATACTCTTCAGTTATCTCATAAAAAGCGCATCCATAATCTACTTCAAGGAACACACTATTACATTTAGTTTCACATTAATAATTAAACCTCATCCTTACCTCACCTTCCTCAATACTACTACTACTACTACTACTACTACTACTACTACTACTACTACTACTACTACTACTACTACTACTACTACTACTACTACCACATCATATAGAGTCTAGACCAGGCAGCAAACAGCCTCCCTATTTCCAGGTCTTGCCTTGTCTTGTCTTGTCTAGAACCTATCCATTCTACCTTCCCTTCCTTTTCTCTTCCTCCTGCATCTAAACGTGGGCCACCAAGGCTTAGGTTAGTTAGGTTAGGTTTAGATGTGTGTGTGTGTGTGTGTGTGTGTGTGTGTGTGTGTGTGTGTGTGTGTGTGTGTGTGTGTGTGTGTGTGTGTGTGTGTGTGTGTGTGTGTGTGTGTGATTTAATAAGAAAAATAAGGAGGCTGCTAAAGGCCAGTTGACGTGAAACAAAGAGGTATTATATGAGCAATACAGGAAACGGGTAAGGGAGGTATAGGTGTACTGATTACAGGTAGACGAAGAAAGGGGCGTTGAAGCGAGATCCCTTAGAGGAGATTAGTGAAAACAATGGAAGACAGATTAACCTCGTCCTAAGGTTTGATTAAAGATTGGAAGGATGAATCGAGTGGCCGTTGAAGAGAGAGAGAGAGAGAGAGAGAGAGAGAGAGAGAGAGAGAGAGAGAGAGAGAGAGAGAGAGAGAGAGAGAGAGAGAGAGAGTGAGAGAGTGAGAGAGTGGTGATGGACTTGAGAAATGATGTGGTGTGTAAGATGGAAATGATGATGATGATGATGATAGAAGTGGATGCCTGTTTGATGATCTCTCTCTCTCTCTCCTCTCTCTCTCTCTCTCTCTCTCTCTCTCTCTCTCTCTCTCTCTCTCTCTCTCTCTCTCTCCCTCTCCTTCCCTCTCCCTTTACACCCTTTAACTATCTGCTCGAAAATCCTGCCTTGTATAATATTCAAAACGGTGCATCATTTACAAGAAACTTTCACCTGTAGGCCTAACTATTTCCCTTACGTAGGCCTAACGTGCTCAGTGGCAGGTGAATATGTCGTTCTCTCGGGTCGTTACGTAGCCCTTGGTCTTCATCTCATTATCTTCTTGTACTATGGGAGAGGCGAGTGCTCAGAAGGGGGGTGGGGAAGAGAGAGAGAGAGAGGGAAAGAGAGAGTGTGTGGGAGGTGGGTGGACGGAGGGAAAGTGAAGGAAGAGAGGTATGTTTTTTTTGTTTTTTGGGTTATGTAATATTTTTATAGAAATTGTTATATAAGGAGTAGATGTTTGTTCGTGTGTTTTTGTTAGCATTACGTTGTTGAAGGGATTGATAAGTGGTATAGTTATGTTTGTTATTGTTTAGATTGAAGGAAAAATGTACGAGTTTGAGTTTATTTTTTATTTTTATTTTGGTTGTTATAGTAAAAAAAAAGTATAAGTGAAAGAAGTAAACAAAGGCAAGTTGAGAAGCCAGTGAGAAATTAGTGTAAAGGAAATGTAAGTTTTTAAAGCCAGTCCAGTCGAGTCGAGTCTATAGTCTTACCGAAACAAAATAAAGATTACCACTCATGAAACTTACTCACACGCTGAAGAAAAAACGATGACTTCACTTTTACGAGAGAAAGGACAAAAAAAAAAAAATAGTGAAATAGTAAGGAAAAGCCAATTTAAAATGGTACACCCACCAACTTACATGTAGCGTGTGGCCTTGAATATATGATTACAAACACACACTTCTTCCATTCTTTGTCCAGGGATGGGGAGAAAAAAATTACACTGAACATCCCTCATCTTTACCATAAATGTAAGACGGTAGAAGTAGGAGGAGGAGGAGGAGGAGGAGGTGTGTAGGGGTGTAGGTTAGGGGTGTAAGGAGGGAAGAGGACAGTGCCAAGCCTTCCCTCCCACACTGCGTAATGATACCGTAAGATGTGCAGGATTTTCGTCTTTTCCACCCCATTGCCCTGGTCTCCGCCTGCCCCAAGCCGTCTCATTGGGGAACGCTTCTCTAGATGACCCTGCAAGCCTGGGGAAATTGCCTCCGTTACGTTTTTTCCCCCTCAAACACGGCCCAGTTCCCTTAATTATCAGACGAGTAGATCACGCCTCGAGAAGGGGGATGCAGAGGGAAACAGAAAGGGAATACGATAGAAAATGGAAGAGTGAAAAACTGAGGAGGAAAAGGAAAGTAAAATAAGACATAACACATATTCGAAGCAGTTGGTAAAGACGAAGAGGATGATGATGATGATGTTAATAAGGAAGACGAAGAGGAAGATGATGACGAGGAAGAAGAAAAGGTCTTGAAAATAGAATACAAGGAAGAGGAGATGGAGGCTGGAAGGGTATAAAGGAAGGCAAGAAAAATGACGTCTGAAGGAATGATAATAAGAAAGAAAAAAATAATAGAGAGAATAAAGAGGCGAAAAGAATAAGTTGTAAAATAATGGCACAAAGAGCGACACAAACACTGAGAAGAGGAAAAGAGTTAGTGGGACAGGGAGAATTAAGGAGGAAGGACAGAGATTCACGAAAGATTATGATAAAAAAGAGAGAGAAGGAAAATGATTAGTGGTAGCTGGAGAAGGAGGAGGAGGACGAGGACGAGAAGCAAAAGGAGAAAGAGGAGGAAAATAAAAAGGAGGAAGAAGAAGAGGAAGAAGAGGAGATGATGATGTTGATGTTACAAAATGATAGATGAGATTAAAAAAAATAAGGAAGAAAGAGGAAGAGAGAAATAAGAATTAAAGAAATGAAGTGAATTAAGACAAAGTGATGAATGAGGAGAGAGATTGAGAAAGAGAAAGAGAGAGAGAGGAAGAGAGAGTGAAAGAAAACAAGAAAACAAGAGAGAGAGAGTAACGAGCAGAGTTTGTAAAGGAAAATGAGGAATGGAGGTGAGAGAGAGAAAGGTAAAGGAAGATATTAATCACCCATTACCTCGCTCCATCTCATTCGGACATGCTCTCTATACTCCAATTTCCTGACCTTTCTCTTGCCCTGCCTCACTAGAGAATGGATGCGTCCCTGTCTCCACGTGTTAATTCAATACTTTATGTTTCGACAAGTACATGTTTTGTTCATTTGATCCGTGTGTGTGTATGTATGTGTATGTGTATGTGTGTGTGTGTTTTTTTATTATTATTATTATTACTATTGCAGTATTATATTATATCCACTACAACTACAACAACAACAACAACAAGAACTACTACTATTACTACTACTACTACTACTACTACTACTACTACTACTCCCTTCCCCACAACGTCAGCCTTTTAAGTATTCACAATTCCGCTTCCCTGTAACACACACGGAATACATATGTGAGCACTTCCCAGACAGCTTGCCACCTTACGTCACCTCCCTGTCTCGCCCCATACAAGGCCACATTATCTTGGGCCTGAAACCATATACCTGGCCAGCCTCCAGTTGAGTTGTACGCGGCCATGTGGAAGGAAATGTGTGAATGGTGGTGCGAGGAAAGATATGTGGGCCCATTACCTTGACTCTGTTGTTTTGCTATTATATTTTCCTCCTTTTTATTTTTTATTTTATTTCTTCGTGCACTGAGTTAAGTCACCGTCACTGTGTTTGGTGCGGAAAATTAGGTTACTTACTGGAGGTGATGGTGATGACTATAATGATGGTGATAGTAATAGAAATAATGATGATGATAACAATATTAATGATAATCACTATTATAATAGGTTATGATAATGGTATTGTGGTGTGGCTGTGGTGTTGTTACGTGGGTTTGATGGTCTGTCTGTGGTGGTGTTTTTATTGGTGTTGTAAGGACGAGAAAGGTGGTGACAGGCGATCTGATGACTTTCAAAAGGACAAACCTAAACCATGATATATTTCAGTAGTAGTAGTGATAATAGTACTGATAGTAGTAATAGTAGAAGCAGTAGTTGAAGTTGTACTCGTATACTGACGGACAGAAATTTCATGACAACTATCTGTGAATATACTTAGCAGTCGTAAGGTTTTATTTATTATTCTAACACTAACTGTAAGTAGACCAATTTTTTTCAGACATTAGCTGTAATTCCTTTAGTTTTATCGTATAATTTGTCTACTCGTGTGTTGAACAAGTACATTTCATGAATCCTTTGCTGATGATCATAATTAACTTTTATTTAGATTTATTTACAACAGATCTTGCTTTAAATTCAAATAAACTAATAGTAGTAAATTAAGTTGTATAAATGAATATTTTGTTGAGGAAATACACTCTTTCCTGCATTGTGTAATAATTAATTATTATCTCTAACTTTATATTGTTACTGTAATAATTTCCCTTCTGCAGGTGATGGAAGATGAACGTCAGCAGCTCCACAACTATCCCACGATAGGTAATGTACCTTCCTATTATATATGAATTTTTTTTCCATTTTAGTTTCTTAAGTGTTTCCTTCTGACAAGCGGTGAACAATTTTGAGAGGTGTTTGCCCCCATGTCTGTTTATTTTTCATGTCACTTTTCTTGGTGGAAGTATTTTACCTGCATGCATTTTTTTTTATATACTCTAAGTCCCTTTCGTTTACATAACATTTTCAGTGATTTTCTTGGAAACAAAATCTTTCTGGAATATCTGAAAGACAGACTTAATAGCTTATTATTTTCAACTGACTTCTTTTCAATAGTCGAGTAATGCATAACATGAGTGTGAACAGTCGTCGATAACGACTTACAAATCCGTCTTGCTCTTCAAGTTAATTAGAACAGACTGGCATAACAAATCAAAATGTGAAAAAATTAATTTATGAATAATTTTTTTTATTATGAATTAATTTTAAAATGAAATTTGTCACGAATTACTTGCATGGAAATTGTATGCTCGTCTGTTTGAACGTAACTTTGTACTAACGTGCAGTTCACCGTATAATGTTCTCAAGGTGTTTTTTCTACTTCCTTCTAAAGTTGTTCTTTTCAGTATTATTTTTAAGGTGTTAATAATTTTCTCTCGTTTTCCATCCTCTAACACTATTAGCTATGAAAGCTTCAGCACTTGGACTCAACTTTTAAACTAAACTCGCTCTCACCTACTAACAAAACTAATTAATTTTATGATCACTGGCTTTTGTCTTTTCCCTTACAATTTCAACACACTGCACATCCCACCAGGCAGTGGCCGCTCAAGTTTAATTTATTCAGTGCAACTCCATCGTCCACAGCGTTTAATCTTTCACTTAGAGTGGGGTAAATTTTTTGATCCCTTTCCATTGAGAGTTCTGCGTGTCCATTTTCTCATTTACCTTATTCTAAAGAAATTCAGCAACTTTTATTATATTCCCCTTTGTGAATTGTACATTTTTTGACTTCACTGACGTATTCTACAAAGTTGTCAAACGATGTCTATTCTAATTGTTTGGCGTCAAATTTACACTGATGTCGCTAATCCTATATCCAAATTGGGTTTTGTCAGTTTTCCACAGTCTGTTTGACGTTGGTATGTGTTATTGTTTTGATCATTAAGTCGATGTTGGTACAAGAACGTGTGAAATTCCTGTTATAATAGCTAATCGTTACAGTAGAACTCACGACATAATTTACTTATAACTGAACATTCCACTCACATTTGTTTTAAGTTCCTGATTGACCTTAGAATTTCAGTGTCTAAAAATCTTTGAAATACAAGTCTCCTTCCTTACTGATGCCAACCAAAGTACACTACCTACCTACTGTATTACTATTAAATCCATACATGTACCATAACATAAGTGAAGTAAAGTAAAACTGGAATATGTATCTTTGTGTTACTTAATATTATAATCCCAATTGAAGCCTTTCTAGCCATTTGGAAAGAAGTCTCATATATTTACGGTCGGGACCAACACGTGGCTCTAGGCGCTAATTCAGCCAAGTGAGCGAGCAATGACTCTTAATAGCAGCTTGTTAAGAGAGAAGTAACACACACACACACACACACACACACACACACACACACACACACACACACACACACACACACACACACACACACACACACACACACACACACACACACACACACACACTGACACACACCGACCGAGCGAGGGAGGCTTTCAAGATGTCATTTCGTACTCACGGTCTGAGGTGTGTGAGGGGAAGGAGGCTCGTCACGTACCTGTAGAAGGAGGAAAGTGTTAATGAGCAGCAGGAGTTAATGAGGTGAGCCTGAGGATACCTGGGAGGGGAGGGGGCGGAGGGGGATGCTGCTCTTGTCTCCTCCCGTGCGTGTTGTACATTTTGTGTGATGTGAACAGACAGTTTTTCATCATGGAGAGCATAGGGAATAGAGACCACCGTGTAACCTCATTATTTTGTGTTAGTAGTAATGATAGTAATGGTTGCTGCGGTGTAATATACTTATCATGTGGTTTTTTAGTACCTAGAGTCATTGTGATGGGAATGTTAGTTGTAAGTGTAATATTAACAGGGATAGTGATGATGGTGATAATGGAAAAATGGAAGTAAAGTTAGTTATGGTTGTAATAGTAGTACAAATAGTCATCATTATCATCATCATCATTTATTTATTTAAGTACAATATCCTTAAAAAAAATGACACTTTAATCAAATATCTTTCCTTCTTCGCCCAAAAATAATTCAATGTTCTCAGCAGATTATAAATGTACAATGGCTGGAGTCTTTTTACGCAACCTCGGTGATATAAAAGTTTAGTAACATGAACCCCACACACACGGAGCATCACAAACCCCAATTGAGGCCCTAACCACCTTTTAGAGAGAAACACCTTAGTACTCTAAGCTGCCATCACCACCACACACAAGACCCGACTCTACCCTCTTTCAGACCACCAGCAAACATCTCCTTTAACCCAAAACAACTTGAGGCAGCCCACACGAGCCCTCTGGCCTTGTGTTTCCCGGGACCTCCACCGCTGAGGAACAATAATGCCTTGTGCACCGGCGAGATCAAAGGCTTGCCATATAGGTTGGTAAAAAGGGACGATGACAGGGATGGTGAAACTCAGCTCACGGCATTAGACAGCGGTAGCAGTGACCATTAAGAGGAGTGTTTGGTCAGGACCCGGTGCCCTCCCCTCCCCCCTTTCCTCCCTCCTTCTGTAGGCTCTCTGTAGGCTCTATTCCCTAAGACCTCATTTCTTATTTACTAGCTGCCTTGTTCGCTTCGCTTCATCAGGACTTTGAGGGCGTTTGTCGGGGCGTGGCGGCAAAGAAAGGACGAAGGAAGGAAAAAGGAAGGAAAATTGTTTGTCTTTTCTTGGTCTTTTTCCTTTCTTCTATGTGTTTGTCTTGTCATCTTATCTCCTTTTTTTTTGGGGGGGGTTATGTATATTTTGCTTTTTTTCTATCGTATTCCTTGTTTCCCTTCTTCTCTTCTCTCTTCCAGTTGCCTTTCCTCAGTTCCTCTCTGCCCTAACCTCCCTGACGTCTTACCTTTTCATGCTAGCGTCTCTACCTTCCGTCTCTTCCCTTTGTTATCGTTACTGGTGTCTGTCTATCTACACTCCCCTTCATCTTCCCCACCATCCTTCTCCCCCCACACATTCCACCCCTTTCCTTCTCCTCCTCCTCCTCACCCTCCTCCATCCCTTTCACCTTACCATACAATCTAGTCTAGTGCCTTGAAGAGGAGGAGGAGGAGACACCCCCAACTCCCCTCCTGTCTCTCCTCTCTCCACTTCTTTCTCTGCCTCTTCTTTCTATCTCAGTGCCAGTGACAATGGAAAGTAAATTTTCTGTATACCGCGGCCTCCCTCTTTTATTATTTTTTTTGGGGTTGAGTATACGTGTCGCAGTGTATGAGGAGATGTGGGTCCGGGATGCTGGCTGCTGCTGCTGCTGCTGCTGCTGCTGCTGCTGCTGCATCCGGTTAGTTATGGTTATGGTTGTGGTGGTGGTTGACACACACACACACACACACATACACTACTACCACTATATTACTACTACTCTTCTTCTTCTTACTACTACTACTACTACTCAAACGCCTCTACCTCCAGCCATCTCCTTCCCCTCATCTCCCCTTCACTCCCCTTACCTGTCTGTTACGCTTCATCTTCTCTGTCCCAATAATGGCCTCGCACCAGCATCCTCCTTCCCCTTGAAATACTCCACAGCACATTGACTTCCACCCTCCACACATTCCTCCACGCCTTCTCCCTTTCCTCCTCCTCCTTCTTCTCTTCTTCGTCCTCCTCCTCCTCCTCCTCTTCCTCCTCCTCACCCCCGGCACGATCTCCCACATGGCTCTCTCGCAATCTCCTCAACCTCTCTCTCCTTCACCTTAATCAGCATCCCAATTCCTCTCGTTCCTCCCTCGCACAATTTACCTACATTTTCCCCACAACAATTTTATTAAGAGCTCTCCAGCGTGCTTCAAATCAGCTCAGTAAGACTAATGGAGCGCCCTAGCTATGCACAAGGCTTCTTTCACCTCACATACACACATAGACACATACAAATACACACATGTAATAATCTAAAGGCTAACAGACACCACCAAAGCCTGACTGTAGATATTAAAAGCCTGTACCAATGTAATTTCACTAATTCCACTAAGTTAAGCTACTCTATGCCTTAAGCCCACCACCCTCTCTCTCTCTCTACCTCTCTCTCTCTCCCTACTTACCTACCTACCTACCTACTCTGCTACACAACCCCTACATATACCGTCACGTCAGCCAAATATCATCACTCCTATTACAGGGTGACGTGCCTTCCCCCGGGATATTAAGCTGAATGTCATCACGTCACTTGATTTTCATAATAATTGTCTCTCTGTCTCGCCTTTCCTGACACGATGATGAGTTTATGTCTACACTTCTTTTTTTTTCTTATATACTTTTTACTATTTTCATTCTTTTTTTTATATATATTTGTAATGGTTTTTTTTATTAGAAAGAAATTATGTTGTAGTAGTGGTTGGTTTATATTGTGATTCAACTGTACTTTGGGATAAAAAAAAAGAAAGAAAAAAAAGGGAATGAATATGGAATGCATTGTAATGGTTTTGTGTGTTTGAATATGTGTGTGTGTGTGTGTGTGTGTGTGTGGTGTGTGTGTGTGTGTGTGTGTACGTGTGTGTGTGTGTACGTATAGAGGTAGCATTGCGAGACTATACACCCGTTTTATGGCCATTAAGTTAAGTGTCAGACGAGGATTGAATTAGCATCACATCATCATACTCTCTCTCTCTCTCTCTCTCTCTCTCTCTCTCTCTCTCTCTCTCTCTCTCTCTCTCTCTCTCTCTCTCTCTCTCTCTCTCTCTCTCTCTCTCTAACACCACAGAGAGAGAGAGAGAGAGAGAGAGAGAGAGAGAGAGAGAGAGAGAGAGAGAGAGAGAGAGAGAGAGAGAGAGAGAGAGAGAGAGAGAGAGAGAGAGAGAGAGAGAGAGAGAGAGATTAATGGGTTTGTCATATAGCATTCCAACTCTCTTTATTAGATTATAGAGTAACTGAAGGAGCGATGGTATGATAACAAATACTATTGGAATGAGAGTAGAGAGTGTTACGGTAAGGTACACACTCCCCTGTCTGCCTGTCTGCCTGCCTGCCTGTTTGTCTGCCTGCCTGCCTGCCTGCCTACTTGCCTGCCTGCCTGCCTGCCTGCCTGCCTGCCTGCCTGTCTGCCTGCCTGCCTGCCTGCCTGCCTGCCTGCCTGCCTGCCTGCCTGCCTGCCTGCCTGCCTGCCTGCCTGCCTGCCTGCCTGTTTGTCTACCTGCCTGCCTGCCTGCCTGCTTGCCTGCCTGCCTGCCTGTCTGCCTGCCTGCTTGCCTGCCTGTTTGTCTGCCTGTCTGCCTGCTTCCCTCCCTGCCTGTCGTTAGGGTAAAATAAACAAGTAAACAAATAAATCCATAAGTAAATAGACAGGTAAATTAATAGATAAATATTGCAGTAGAGTTCGAAGCTTTTATGAGAGAAAAAAAACACATGTTGGTTGTTGACGTGCATTGGTTGTACATTCCGATTACTTTTTATCTTTAAATAGTGACATCCAGGGAATATAGTGGATGTGTGACGTGTATTTTTAGAGCATCCACACAGGGCAGCATCCACCAGGAGGTAACAGGACACGCCGCCTCCACAAGGGTGTCACTTTACTGCATGTCACGTACATAGAAACATTGCATTCGATCCTTGTGTTAAAAACTTCCTCACGTCCTCAGCTGCGCCTCGATCATTGCATTGCCTGTGGTGTGAGCAGCGGGAGGCAAAGGCAAGGATTTCATAACTCTTTTTCATGCAATAATTAACTTACGGAGCCTTGAAAGTGGCCTCTGTGCCCACCCACAACCCACAACCATCTGCAATAGACGGCAGTGTGTGGCCGTGAGGGTGAATGGTGCCTGATTGGCGGCGGTCCACGTGATGGTGTGATCTTTTCCTTGTGAATGATGGTGAATGATGGTGAATGGTGCAGGTCAGAACGGCCTTCACCTCGGCTAACTGATTTATTTTTGGTGGTAATGGTGATGATGATGATGATGATTACGATGAGGGAACGAAAATTACACTACATTCATAATCAATGAAAACCAATGTAATGTATTATATCTTAACCTTGGGTCTTGTCTGCACTGGATAAGTAATAATATTCTTGTTTGGTCTGTTGGGTCTTCAGATGGGTGGATACTGAGGGCAATAAGGGAGTAAATGTGTTGAACAAGCCTCGTCACTTTGTCTTGCTCCTGCCTGCCGCCTCGCCTCTAGGGATATGCTTCTATACTTTCATACAGTTTGGCAATGTATATGTGAGGCTTTGAAGGCCATTACCAATATGATACAGATCACGCCTGTGCCTACTAGCCCGTGGAGGTGTGCTGAAGTGTGAGGACATTCTGAGAGAGACACTTACCTCACTCATTCATGGTTATATTATTTTTCCAACGTGTTCTATCTTTCTGTGATGACTGCTTGATACACCTAACACTAACTATTTTTTTTTCTCTCTCTCTCTTTCTCTTTTTCTCTTTTTCTCTCTCTCTCTCTCTCTCTCTCTCTCTCTCTTTCTCTCTCTTTCTCCGTTGGTAAGAAAGCGTTCGTCCCTGGACACGAACCTTTGGACTTTCTATAGGAGACTGGTGTCCTGGGCCTTCTTTAGAATTTGAAAAGTTTTGTTCGTTTTAAAAGTTGGCAGTTTCTTTTATTTACTTTAGCGGTCTTTTAATTTGAAGGAATTTTAAATGACCGTGAGCCTGTGAACCTTGTATGGTGCTCACACTCATTGTATTTTAAGATCAATTATCATGTTGTTCTCTCACCTCCTTGTTTATGCTAAGTGTTATGCTCTATTATGTCGATGTTGTGGATCCATGTCAAGTATACCTTACTTTATCTAGTATTATTCAATTTACTATCCCTACTACTTCTATTACTACTACTACTACAACTACAACTACTACAACTACCAAAGTGAAGACAACTGACATGATATTGTGATCTTTCTAGCTCAAAGAATTAATATTTATAGCATTCACTTTCCTACGAGTTATCAAGGTTTCTCTAGACACTCATCGTCATTATGGTGTTAAATTCAGTGGAAATTTTTGGCCCAGACGATGGTTAGTGTGAGAATAGTTGGCTGGGTTATTGCACTCTGGTCATCCATTAAACACCAGCTGTTGTTGATAAGCCTCGCCATAAATCCTTGTTATCAACGGGTCTTGCTGTGGTCACATGTATCCTGTGTTTTTCTTTTTCTTGCTTTCTTCTTGTTTACTGCGAGTCGAAGGGAAAGTTTACCGGCTGGGGACCGTTACGTTACCCTTGGCAGCTATTTATTTACTGAGAAGGTGAAACAGGAGCCAGTATGATTGCTGTTGAAATTCAGGTTCTCTTTTATTATTGTTATTATTATTATTATTACTATTATTAGTATTAGTATTAGTATTTATGTTGTTGTTCCTGCTTCCCTTCCCTTTCTCTCTTACACGAGGTCGCGTTACTTAGCACAGTGTCTTGACGTGCGAGAGAATTAATCAAAGCTGGGTTCGATAACGGTCCATTGTGTTGCTTTATCATTAACGACATGAGGTTCGGCAGCTGCTATTGGGTTTTCATGATTCCTTTGTATATTTGTTTTGCGTTTATTTTCATTTTCTTTTATTTTATTTTATTTCTCGCTATAATCCTTCATGCAATGTTACCACCGCGAACCTTTGTTAGGCACTTGGTGG
>JAPQNM010000013.1:2694520-2697020 GCA_029783475.1 Metacarcinus magister | reverse complement strand
ATGTAGCATCTTCTAGATAAATAGCTACTTGTGTTGTATCTCAAGAGTCAATTTCAGATCTATTCTTATTTTGTATATTCATAATGATATGATGCGTTGTAGTGAGATATTGAAATTCATATTGTTTCCTGATGGTACGAATATGTTTTTTTTGTCAGAGTAAAAGTTAAACAAAACAACTATAAATGAAGAACTAGTGAACTTCTCCATTTAGATTAATAGTAATAGGTTTTCTCTGAATAGGAACAAAACCCATTCTTCCATGAAGCTACATTTTGATATTAATATCACAATGCATATTACAATATTAACTAGAGTGAATGAAGTATTTTTTTTTCTAAATATTTATGGACATCAATTTAAATTAGAAATCTCACTCAAATTAAGTTAAAATTTTTATTTTTTTATTTTATTAGTGTATTGTATAGGGTTAGGGAAAGCTGAATCCTTAAAATGCATATGTTTCATTAGTCTGCCTATTATATGGTTCAACAATTTTGGAAGTACATTTAAAACGTATCTAGATAGCCTGTTTATTGTACAGAAAAAAATATTAAAAATTATAACGCACAATAGTTGTTTAATGCAATCATTCAGTTAGTCAATCAGTTGTCAATATTATTGCTGATGTCAATTTTTGTTCTGGTTATTCCTGAACTGACACATTTATTTATGTATCATTTGATACCGACTTTTACAACAGGAATTGCAATATAATCACCAATATTTTATATCAAACGTTCATGTATGATATTTTGGTATTTATAATTAAAGCAAAAGATGATATGGTCGCCTTTATTAGTTCCCTAAAATACGGTTTCTTCTTCAAGCAAGGATAATTATTTCGTTCTTAAAAGATATTCTCAACAATGATTATATTTGGTTGTCTTTCATTAAGAACCATAATTGACAATTCTTTATATCATTTCATACATAAGATTAAACGACTTGGTATGTCCTGCATCATCATTGTATGCCCTTATGTTCACTATATACAAGCTCTGTCCTCGTACCAAACAAAACAAACAAAGGTGAAGGATGAACACATTACACAACCTTTAACTTATTTCATTACCTTCTCTGCATCTTCACCTTTATATTTCTAGAAAGTCAGAAAATCATTACTCGAAAATAAATTCTCAATCACTGGGCCCCAAAATAAGCCTATTACGCTTGAGGAAGAAGAAAAGAATTTTCTAAGAAGAGAAAAATAGGAGGAAGAGGAAGGGGAGGGAGGGAAGGAGAAAGAGACCGACTGACATCAATAACTAAATGTTACTTTGAGGTAAGACTCCAGCCAATTCGAGTAGTAGGTCTTGACTTGCTTGGCTTATAAGATCTAATTCCGTATACGAGTATTGTGACAGATAGGAACCCACACGCTGATAGTAGTAGATAAAGGACTTAATGGTCAGTTATAGTGAAGAGAAGAGTTCATGACTACTCAAAAGTTATACTCAACAAGGATCATGGAACGGTGCCAATATTTTGAGGTTATAGTAATGACCTTTTCATTCATCTTCCTCTCTCCTTCTACTTCTCTTCCTTCTCCTCCTCCTCTTCCTCCTTCTCCTCCTCCTCCTCCTCCTCCTCCTCCTTCTGCTCCTACTCCTCCTCCTTCTCTTCATTTTTCCTCTTCCTCCTCCTCCTTCTTCCTCCTTTTTATCTTATCCATAAAATAATTACGTGAGTGGGTGTGTGAGTGAGTGAATTAGAGAGTGAGTGACTGAGTGTGGGAAAAAAAATAATTGCGCACAAATTTGAATATTACATGTGAAGTGTGCTATTTTTGAAACTGTTTGCAATATTCCTTCAGCATGTAATCAGCAAACAATAATGGATGATAATGATGGTAAATAAGAATAGATATAATACTTTTATTAAACTAGATTAGAGGTTAGGTTAGGTTAGGTTAGGTTAGGTTAGGTTAGGTTAGGTTAGGTTAGGTTAGGTTAGGTTAGGTTAGGTTAGGTTTGAAGTATTTATATAATCTATTACCTTGGCAACGCCCTTACAGTACGAACACATTAAAACGGAATTAACGTTTGATATAGTCAGAAGTTTTGGAGGAAAGAGATAATAATTTTCACCTTGGCTTCAGTGCATTTATTCATCTCAACTCTCGGCGACTCTTGCTTTAGACGTGAGGTTAAAGAATTAATCATGAGTGCCCAAGACTTAAAAAAAATACACACTTAATACCAAAACTATGGGTGACACGTAAAGATTTTGAGGTTTGTTAGTTAATGGTTTCTGTCAAGGCTGCGTCACTACTCCCATGGGTGCGGACAGTGATTACAGATCCTTGTCACCAAGTGGAAAGTTCATGAAAAAGTATTTGTGTGGAAACATTGCCACTACGAGCCTCAAGTCATGAACATTTCAGTGTTTTATTGCATGTGTCACCTCACTTGATGGTCATGCACGTCACACTGCTACTCATGTTGTATATCATTCATGTTACCCAAAGGTGTTTTGTGCTGTGTGCTGTATTTATGTT
>JAPQNM010000013.1:2684520-2692020 GCA_029783475.1 Metacarcinus magister | reverse complement strand
GATGAATTTTCTTTACAAAAATAGAAAATTCATTGCCTCTACTTCACCAAATCTCTTTTATTACAATTATTTTTTTTCACTCAGCCTTATACGTACTCATTTCTTCTACTCTATTTATCTTCCTTTAGTTTTTCCTTCTTATTCTCCTGTCAGTTGAGTACATTACGTTACCTAAGTATTATTTGTGTTACAAGTATAGAAGAAAGTGTATAATGTTAGAGTTACAACATGTATAGATCTTTTTTACATTTTATATTTCTCTCTCTCTCTTTCTCTTTCTCTCTCTCTTCTCTCTTCTCCCCCTCCCCCACAAGCTTGCCACAATACCGGATCACTCTAAAACACTTCCCATGTTCAGTTCGCGGTGGTAAGTGTGGCTAAAAAAATTCCTCTAAATCCACATTCATCTTCCTCACCTCTGAAGTTTTCATGAGATGCATACACATGCTTTAAACTTTTCACCTTTGATCTTGTGTTTCCATCATAGCAATAGAGTTAGACACGTTTTTTCCTTGCGCTGTTAAAAGAGGAAATTAACATAGAGTTTTCTTTTGGTCTGTATAAATGTTGTGTGATGTTGTATTTTGGGACTAATTTTGGTTTTAATATCACTCAGGATAGCTAATTTTTTGTTGTTGTTATTAAATTAGTATCCAACCCTTGACGTATTAACCTGTTTGTACCCTCTTATACTGTGCTACTTTGGGTCCAGGGAAGAGACTGCTTGTGACGCGATAAGAAAGATAACAGTCTCAATGATCACAGACTCAGCCCAAAGTAATAATAATAATAATAATAACAGTAAGGCGTATGGATATTTAACAATTTTTTTCTTCATCTTCACATTTTTTATTCATCACAATAAACTCGGTACAAACAAGATGGAGGATAATAATATTCTTTTGGGGGGAAGGCAATAACATTATGATTACCAAGACTTTACCTACTTTCCAGCGGCGGTGTAAAGAAATGCTACTACAACTTCTTCATCCTGGCGGTTGGTTTATTTCAGCGTGTATAATATGATATAATGCCTGAAGAAACGGGCAGGTAATATACTCAAGGCATGAGCAGCAGGGTGGAAGGAGATTGTCTACGTCCTTTTATTGACAACATACAAGGAAGTTCAGTCAGACGAGGAAAGCAGCGATTATTTTCCAAACTGATAAACCATGTGTGTGTGTGTGTGTGTGGGTGTGGTTTTTTTTATGTGTGTTTCTTTGTGTATGTGTGTGTGAGAGAGTGTGTTTAAATAAGTGTAAGAGAGAGAGATAAAGAGAGAGAGAGAGAGAGAGAGAGAGAGAGAGAGAGAGAGAGAGAGAGAGAGAGAGAGAGAGAGAGAGAGAGAGAGAGAGAGAGAGAGAGAGAGAGAGAGAGAGAGAGAGAGAGAGAGAGAGAGAGAAAGATTGAGAGAGAATAATTAAGTTTCAAGTAACATCTCTTTCACATGCGCACGTCTCTCTAGAAATGAAAGCCAAACATTCTCGACCCTCCGTTTAGGCAGGCGGGGAGCGGTGCGCGGCTCTTAATCAACGGGGGAAAGATGAGTCCTCGAAGGAATTAATAGTAAGCATTTTTAGCTGACGTCAGGTGAGGCTGGGGCCAGGTGTGAGCCAACTCCAATCAAATGCCAATCAATATCTATAAAGCAGGTGATTTATTTTGGACAGGATATGTGACCCTTGATACCGGTGAGGAGGATGCTAGGGAATAAAGGATGTCTAAAGGATGCCTGAAGGATTTTTATTAGTGATATGTTAATTTTTTTTTTGTGTGTGTGTGTTATTAGAGGAAATTATTATTTTTTTAATTGCTTTACTTTTTCTTTTTATACTAATTTTTTGTTGGTAATCTGTTGGGTAAGTTGATTGCTTTGGTAGTTGGTTAGGTTTGTGATGTTGTACTGCTGTGTGTGTGTGTGTGTGTGTGTATGTATGTGTGTGTGTGTGTATATAACTTCCCCACGTGTCCAAATAAAATACCAAACAAAACACAGCAAATAAATATAACTTAACAAGGCAAACGACGATTATATGTTCATCTTCATCTTCAAAGCGGGGCAGAATTATGGAAATCTGGACGTAGGGCTTATCAGACTTGGCTTTCCACATTCGTCCTAGTGATCAGCCCTCGGATAGGTGGTACACAATTCGCCCTCAGCTTCTGAACAAGGCTTATCAGGTCCTGTTTGAGACTTTATCAGGCAAGGGTGGGCTGTTATGAATGGCTGGGTAGGGAAGTGGAAGCGAGGTACAGAAAGGAAAGGAGAAGAGGGGAGGGTAAAGGACAGAAGGAAGAAAGAGAAGAGAAGACAGGACGTGTATGTTTGAGATAGTAAGGGAGGATAAAGGGATAGTCCTCTTCTTCTTCTTCTTCTTCTTTTCTTCTTCTTCTTCTTCTTCTTCTTCTTCTTCTCCTCCTCCTCCTCCTCCTCCTCCTCCTCCTGCCATCACTCTGTCGTATCACACTAGAGGCATCAATCCTTCTTCGGGTGGCAGCGAGGTCGTGTTGTTTTCGCGAGGGTGAAGAGGATGATGATGGTCTTGATGAATGGTTGTATAGAATTTTTCATTTATTTATTTATTTTTTTTTATACCATGAAGCAGCGAACTTAGGAAACTATTACTCCATTGGCGGAAACTATGAACAGAACAACAACGCTATTTGGGTTTTCACAGTGGACGAATAGGACCATGTTAACCTTTGCATACCGCGATCCTAGTGCAGACTATCTCCACCACAATCTATGCCTTCACTCTAACTGTCTAGACGAATTATTGAGGAAGACGCCCGCGCTTCGACCGTCTTTCACACCCACCATGCAGAAACACATCACATTCTGCCTCATGTTGTTCACTGGGCGCCTCCTCTCTCTAGCGCTCTCTCTCTCTCTACCCCCTACCCTTTACCAGGAGAGCCAGCCGCTGGAGCACACACACACACACACACACACACACACACACACACACACACACACACACACACACACACGCACGTACACACACGCACACTCCACCGCCTACATTATAGTTTCATACAAGCCCATGAAAATTTGCCCTTACTTTACGGTGCTGCTTCCATGAGTATATAGAAGCAAATATTGAGCTCGTGGTCCCTCCTCCCCCTCTACTCACTCCCCCGTCTCCCCTCTCAACTTTCCGGCTGGGTTGTAGGCGAGGGCTGTTTGGTGGTGGGTAGGAAGAGAGGGAGGGAGGGAGGAGGTAAAACGGGTCTGTTGCTCCCCCTTGGTGTCTTTTTAAATGTACAAGTAGTTTTGTTATTTTGCCTTCTACACTATTTATCCACATTATATATAGTGAGGCTGCGATGTTGTGCCGAACGTAAGCTGTTTCATCAATGCCGCTGATAGAAAGTATAACACAATAATAAATAAGCTAAATTTAGAAAAAAACATTCATCCGATTATTTGATGTTTTAGGTAATGTCATCGGTGCAACAGCTGTATGGATCACATTAATTATCTTTTCCCATAATAATGTAACGCTACATAGACATTATAATAATAGGTAATCAAGCATTTTAAATTTGCATAGACCCCTTCATTAAACGTGTATTATCAATTATTTTATGTAGGATTAAAACATCAATGTACAGCAGGATCAGTGAGGTCGACCTAATTGATGCAACACGGCAGGTTCTCTCAGCACTAACCACACATTCAAGTCCTCTTACCATGAGCGTCATACAGCACGTCATACAGCCGCATAATGTTACAAAGATCCCATAACACCGTGATGTAACACTTAAATTTTACTTAGACTTTCAAAATAGTTTCATGAACATTTTTTTTAAACACGAACAATATTTTGCTAAGGTTAGGTTAGGTTAGGTTAAGATAGTGTTGGTAATGATTCTGGTCTGTGCTGGCGGTGACTGATTTTATTTGTGATATATTTTGGTGATCATCCTTCCCTCCAGTGATCTACTCGCACAAGGTCTCATGTGAAGGCAAGGTGATGAAGGTACCATTTTGATAATATTAAATTCTATTGTCAGTCAGTATTGAGTGGACCTTGGACGCAGGGCACCACACCCTTGACCTTCAAACACTGGTTATTTGACATATAAAGTGAATAAATATGATGCAATTATAAATGATGTATCCTATATCAATAAATAAGTAATAATATAGAGTGTTGGTTGGAAGCAGTTAATTGAAAGCCTTGCATGTTATTTTTGAACTCACAAATATGTATAAACTGAGTGTATTATCCTTGGTTGTTTCAGTGAAATAATTTTGTCCTTTAAAACGACACATAATGATGGTTCGGAAACTCTTAGACTCATCCTACAATCCTCTCAGTAAGGAGAGGAAAGCTGCCTTAAGTAAATTGCTATAAGCTTTATTCATTAGAGAGTTCCATGGGTTATCTTCCTAAGACTTGGATAATTTACCTTCATTGTTCTAAGAGAGTCGAACAGAGTAAAATGTGGTTTATTGAATATTAGTAAAGTTCAGCACATTGACCTGTTTTAACTTTGCTGGAGGTTTTATATACAAGGCCGTGACCTCCTTCCAAGTCCAGCGGTACACGGATCGCCTTTGAATATCTTTAAAGTTGTTTAATTTCTTTCGAATAGTGTCCTTTGAGAGAAACGAGAAAGTACGTTGTTGTAGTGAAAAATTACAAATACGAGTTTCTGTTCATTGTTGACTTTTTATTCACATTAAGATTTTATCTTCACCATATAATCAAGGAACGCAATTATGATAACTCTACGGTGTTTCATATCCACGTTTCAGTGTCTCCTGCCTCTGGAGTGAGATCACGTTTAATGTATCACTCCTCATTCACATTATGATTTTACCATGACATAGACGAACGCTATAGTCAAAACTCTACGTTGTTGTCTATCCGCGTTTCACTGTCTCCTCCTTCCCCTGGCGTGAGACTGCGTAAAGGTCGAAAGGTCTGTCCTCTCCTGCCACGCCCACCCCGGTCCAGAGTGGTGAGTAGCTACCGAGAAAGGGGCGGCCAAATGCCTTTTTCTTTTATGGAGTATAACCTCGTCTCTCCTTAAGTGCGTGGGGCGCCCTGAGCCGCGGCTGCCGCTGGTCCGGCGGTGCAGTGTGGTCAGCTGCGGAGGGAGGAGGTTCAAGGGAGAGAAAGCTGCAATAAACAAGATTAAACGACGAAATATAATTTTATTTACGGCATTAATTTGGAGTCTCGGGAACGTAGTACTCTGTTAAACCTGGAGGTATAACAGGAAAAGAGCACGCAGCGTGTTTTGAAGGTAAAGAGGTTGATTTAGTAAACATGGTGATTTTTTGACTGGAAACACCTCTTTTTACTCGTATACTTTGTTACTACGCCTGAGAACGTATGCAGAATATTCCCAGTCTGCGTCTACTCCCTCCCAGGCCTTCTATCCCTTACCCTTCACTCCCTTTACTTCCCCCTTCACATCAGTCTGTCTTGTCTCTCTTGGTTCCTTTGCATCACCTCTTCTTGTTACCTTTTTCCTTCTTTCTTTCCACCAACTTCTTTTTTTATTTCCTTTCCCTCTTCTTCCTCATATCGTCCACCATCTTTCTTTCCTCTTCTTTCCCTACTCTCACCATCCCGCCACCCCCCCTCCCCCCGATACTTCCTCTCCCTCCCCCCCTTGACGCCCTCAGTGAAATGAGATTTGCGCTAATTGGCAGACTTTCTTTTTATAAGCACCGGAAAGTTACTTGGGAGAGAGAGAGAGAGAGAGAGAGAGAGAGAGAGAGAGAGAGAGAGAGAGAGAGAGAGAGAGAGAGAGAGAGAGAGAGAGAGAGAGAGAGAGAGAGGTGGGTGGAGGGTGGAAGGGAGCAAGGTAGGGAATGATATATCTCTTTAATGTAGATTTTGCTTGTGTGTGTGTGTGTGTGTGTGTGTGTGTGTGTGTGTGTGTGTGTGTGTGTGTGTGTGTGTGTGTGTGTGTGTGTGTGTGTGTGTGTGTGTGTAATCATGAATATTACTGAGACAAGGAGTGTTGGCGAAGTGTCTGAAATAAACAATATAATGATATAGAAAATGTAAGTAACATCTTCTGATTCGCCAGTAACGAATAAATGAATAAGAGGAAAATATGAAGAGAAAAGAAGAAAATGAAAACTAATGTCAAGGGAATATAAAGAGTGTGAAGATATAACAATGTGACATCTGCTTAAAGTTCAAATTTTCGAGTCTCTCTCTCTCTCTCTCTCTCTCTCTCTCTCTCTCTCTCTCTCTCTCTCTCTCTCTCTCTCATTAATAATACGATAAAGAAAATCATAAAGGAGATTGAACTTAACGAACAAGAAATATTAAGTGTCACATATCACACAACAACAAAAAAAAACCAACTATATATAAACAATAATCCAACTTGTGATAAAATTATGATGGAATAAAAAAACAATAACTCTGAGATATGCGAAATTAATAAAAAAAATAATGACTGCAATATATATTCACATCTTTAAAACTGAATTTACATCGTCACCCGTTGACACTTTATAAGCTGTTTGATTACTTACATCACTGGACCACGCAGAAGAGAATAACCCTAACACACACACACACACACACACACACACACACACACACACACACACACACACACACACACACACACACACACACACACACACACACACACACACACAGTCATATTGTCCTATCCCTACCTACCTTTACAGTACTCTGATGAATTGGTACTTTTGATGAACCTACACTGGGAACACGTCATCACAAACACACACACAACGCACTCATACCTACCTGCGTGTTTGGCTTGACAGTTCACATCGCGCGTGTATAGGTGCTCTTAAGGGAGTAATGGTAGCGAGGTGGAGCTGTGTCACGGGAATGGTATGAGTTTAACGCTGTACCTCATATTAAATGGTAAAATCTGAGTTTAACTAAAGCTTCTAACAAAGTGGCAGGCAAGCTAATGGTACTCGCACGTAAAGAAAGAAAAAGAAGAGTTATGTGAAATGAAGAGTGGTTTTTATTTTTATTCTTTTGTGTGGCAGCGTTTCATTTTAAAGGAGTCATGTGTGGTGGTGTGGCGTACGTCATCGTGCAGCATTTATGGCACTTGATAGCTGGCTCAGGGAGGGAGGGAAGGAGGGAGGGAGAGCGAGGGAAGGAGAGAGAGAGGGTGAAAGAGCGAGGGAGGGAGAGTGTTGTGCTACGCGAAGTGCCTGAAAGGGATGACATGGTTTAGGTGTAAGTGGCAGGGTAGGGGATGGTGCGTGTGTGTGTGTGTGTGTGTGTGTGTGTGTGTGTGTGTGTGCGTGTGCGTGTGCGTGTGCGTGTACGTGTGTGTTTGTTTGTTTGTTTGTTTAATGGCACTGCAGGGTAAGAGATACATGTTATGAGAATCACCCAAGCACACACACACACACACACACACACATACACACACACACACTTGCAATTAGTACACGCAAAATACGTCCGTCACTTGGATTTGCATTCTGGAGGCTGGAAATTCATCCTCAAATCTAGTCACATCAGTTAA
>JAPQNM010000013.1:2664520-2679520 GCA_029783475.1 Metacarcinus magister | reverse complement strand
CTCTTTTAAAGTCTTTAGAACGTAAAATTGTTCTTCATTAATCCATCATTCCTGGACACACTTCAGAACGACCCGCTGCCACCACCACCACCACCACCACCACCACCACCACCACCACCACCACCACCCACCCTGCTTCCCGTCACCCGCAACTTAGAGTGACGGAGCGCCATTAGGTAGTACAAGTCGCGTCACTTGTAATTTTCTCCACCTTCCAACCATTAAGGTGAGAGCGAGAAGAATTACGGGTTAGATTTTTTTCCTTTCTTTTTCTTTTTTTTTCTCTTCTTTCTTCTTGACTTTTTTTTAATTTTTTATTTATAGCATTTTTTAGCGGAATAATTTTTTGTCGCACAGCTATTTTGCCCATCAAGGGAATGCAAGACTTTTCATTTGAAGTTTTGGTTTCCGTCTCCGGAGATTAGAAATTTGCTGTCTTGGGCTAATTTTCCATCCTCTTTTTCTCTTTTTATACAATATTTTTTCTTTTCTCTCAATCTCTCTCTTTCTCTTTCTTGTCTTGTCTAAATGTTGTGTTCAGTATGTGTGATTTACCGTCACCTTTATGTACACCAAACCATTGCATGAGTTGGCTTACCTACCTACCAGTCAGTCAGGTCTAAGCTCATCTTTTTCTCTGTTATCAGGACATACTCAATCAATTATCATCATCATTATCATCATCATCATCCTGTGTATTAGGTAACGACGTGTAATTATTATGATTTACGTTTCCTGTTTTTCCTTTTTGTGGACTTCAAAGTAGAGTCATGGAAGAGTTTTTATTGTGATTAATTGCAGGTGATTTATCCCGTGTAATTTATTGCTGACTGTACTTTTGGGGAAAACTTGTGTCGAGGGTCCGGCTGTCACCCGAACGGTTCTTTGTGGCGGGGTAAGAAAATGTAAAGTTTGGTGATGACTTTGGGTTTGTCTTGTTATCTCGTGAAGACAAAAAAAGAAAGAAACAGAAGGTAAGAAAAGGTTTGTAGATTAGTGAGGTAAAAAAATTATTGCTGCCTCAGGTTGTCAGGTTAGCAGAATTGAGATCAGTTTTCGAATGGTGAATATTTCCAACTTTCACATCACTATTAAACACAACATCAATGCGTGGAAGAATATTGTACGTAAATACGAAAACAATAATAATAGTCCATAATTATATTCCAATCACCAGGCACTTATTTAAGAATTGTATATATATATCTATTTTTTTATCACAGAGAAACTTCCTGTTTGACATAAATTATTAAGCACACTTGTTTTCTGACTCGTTAAATCAACTGCCGCTTTGTTCATGAGAAATTACCGAGCATAAATTCAGTGCAATTAATTGTAGCAAACTTTTTTATGCCCTGAGTTTGCGATTGACCAATTAGGCGACGCAAAGGCATTCCATCTTGTGTCGTTTTTTCACCTTTACTTCAGTCTGCATCGTGGACAGGTGTGCTAAATGAGGACCAGCTATACAGGTGACACAGTGGACTTCTTCATAGGAATCTTGTGCACGAGTAAACCACTTGTAGGGTGGAAGGGAGTGGTGGAGTGTTGGAAGGTAAAGTGGAGGAAGCTGTAGTGTTAACCTTCACCTTTACTCCACCAGAACACGTGTAGGTGGGTAGCGGGGACGAATGTCAATTGTTTTATATATTTTTTTTTCCAGTTATTGTTGAGAGAGAAAGAAAAATATGGAGAGAAAAAATGAAATATATCGATTTTCTTTTTCTTTTTTGCTTGACTCATATTTTGGTCTCTACTTACACTTCGTAATTGTATAGAAAAAATTGTTTATTAAATGTATTTTGTCAATTGTCAGAGAACCTTCACCAGTACCTCATCTTGCTGAAATATGCCTAAATAATACCTACTTCTCCTCCTCCTCTTTCTCCTCCTCCTCCTTCTCCTCCTCCTCCTCCTCCTCCTCCTCCTCCTCTCCTCCTCCTCCTCCTCCTTCTCCTCCTCCTCCTGCTATCTCTATCTCATTTTCTCTAACGATCAGGATAAAGGAGATGCATTTATCTTCTTATTCGTGTATTATTTTTTGTATCCATTTTGAAGCGTTGCATCTGAGTTTCATTTCGTCTTCATAGACACTCCATGCGAGCTCTTATCTCTTATTGTTATTTTATTATATATGTATTTCGCTCCTATTTTTTCTTTCTTTTTATTCTTTTTCTCTTTTTCTTTCTTTCCCTCTCCGTTCGTCTCTCTGTAGTGCTCTGTTTTGAAAGAGAGAGAGAGAGAGAGAGAGAGAGAGAGAGAGAGAGAGAGAGAGAGAGAGAGAGAGAGAGAGAGAGAGAGAGAGAGAGAGAGAGAGAGAGAGAGAGAGAGAGAGAGAAAGACTGTGGCCTTTCCGCTGGAGGAAGGAAACGACTGACTGAAGAAATTATGTCAGAATGTGTGGATGATTGTAGCTTGAGATAAAATAATTGTGTGTGTGTGTGTGTGTGTGTGTGTGTGTGTGTGTGTGTGTGTGTGTGTGTGTGTGTGTGTGTGTGTGTGTGTGTGTGTGTGTCTGTAGAGGGTAAGTAAGGAGTTCTTTTTGCTACTTGGGTGCCTCTGAGTGCCCCGTTAAGCATCAAGGGCGACTGACTGACTGGTGGCGGATCTAATGTGTGAGGTGATTCTTACAGCAGCCTCAAAAGGGGATTATATTTCTTATTCTCTGCTATGTGACTGCTCTATCCAATTGTCTGTTTCTGTTTATTTTTCTACTTGAGAGATGGCAATGAAATGACGTATTGATGAATATACTCTTTCGTAATCTTTCTTCTTAATGAATTGGAAGAGACAGGAGTTGTGGAAAATGGAAAATAATGAAATAACGTCAGATTTGTTAATGATATTGTTCTGATGAGTGAATCTACACATGATTTTGTAATTACACACAAGGAAAGCCAGGAAGTGAGTTTGAAAATTAATTAAAATATATAAGATAAGTTCAAAAATTACATAGTACAGTATGTAATAATGAAATGTGTTCTGTTATACATCTACTAAGGACAGGAAATTAAAGCAAGTCCAGATCGTGAAAAATAACTCCAACAAAGGATAGGGATGGAGTGCTTTTTTTATGAAGAAAGGTCATCCCTCACTATCACATCCCTAAAGAGAAAGGTATATAACCATACCTTTCTAACAGTCCTAACATATGAAACTAGAGTCTTACAAAAGTCCTGGAACGAAATCTCGAAAGTACCCAAAGAAGAATAGAGAGAATAATGACCAAACTTGAAAACATTTTGACTACAATTATGGGAAAAAAGCAATTATGGGAAAAAAGTGGATATGGGCAGGACACATCATGCTCTAAATAGATATAATAAATGGACAATTAAAGCAACAGAATAGGAACCCAGAGATGGTATAAAATAAAACCAGGACAGACATGAAACTAGATGAAGAGACGAGGTAGAAAGTTTTGCTGGAGTAGCCTGGAATAGACAGGCAGCTAATAGAGATGAGAGAAGATTGACGGATGTACTTTAATCTACAGTGTACTTATAGAGGTTAATCATGATGAGAATGATGAATCGTTCTTACTTAGAGATGAAAAAGTATAATTTTAGTATAATTATATTTAGTATAATTATATTTAGTATAATTATATTTTCTAATTACTGGGTAACCTTTTTATTCATTATATTCTTAGTTAAGCCTTCTTGATTAAGTAGTTTCTGTAGGATTTTTATGTCTAAAGGTCACATTTCAAGTCTATTTTATGGTTTTATGAAAAATTTCAGTGAGCATAAATTATAATATTGGTTTTAATAGTACCACCACCACCACCACCACCAGCACACCACTACCACCACCACCATCATACTCCTCTTACCGTAGAATAACTATTAGTCTCTGTGGGGATGGTGGGGCGTAGGAAACTGTCCTTGAGAAGTGCTTGAGACATGGTTCAAACGAGTGGTGTTAAGTATACTCATGAGACACTGGCAGGCAGGGGACCAGATGGACGCAGCGATGGTGAATAAAGGAAGGTCTCAGTAAATATGTGTGTAATGGAAATTAATGAGGAAAATATATACGTAAGATTCTTGTATAATAAAGTGATATACTATTGACGTTTTAAAGAGAATGATGATGCTGATAATGAGGTGGGAAAGAGGAGGAAAAAGAGAGGGAAAAGAGGAGGAGGGGAAGGAGGATAGTGTGATATAGATATTTAACGACGAAAATGATGATAATAATAATAATAATAATAATAATAATAATAATAATAATAATAATAACAACAATAATAACACTAACAATAACTAACATTCCTAATATGTAGTTTATGAATCACAAGGACAGCATCAGCCAGCACCAGACATGGCTATTGTGTGTAGATTCTCCTTGCACATCCTCGCCAACCTCTAACTTCTCACCCTGAAGCTAACTTTCCACTCCCCTCCCCTTTGCAACACCCTCCAACCTGCCATCCTCTCAACTCTCCCCGGGAACACACGCTCGCCTCACCACCACGACCCTCTGCCCTTCCCTCATCCCTCTTACAACTCCCCCGCCGCCCTCGCACACCAGGCTCATCCACGTGTGTGTTCAACATTTTTATTTAGATTTCCTGGTTTAGTTTGAAAGTTAGTGACGTCTTGATTGCTTTGAGATGCTAAGTAGTGAAAGTACGATAAAGGAAGGTACGGTTTGATTTGGAAGTATGTACATAGGTGTGTTTGACATAGATGGCGCCACTGAGCCCCCTACCTGACCTGACGCATTGTGGAAACCTGTGAGATTTTGTGAGATTTTCTGCTGCTGAAGTTGCTATGGTTACTCTTAAGTTTGTAAGCTTCTTCTGGCGTGGATGGTCTGTCGGAAGGTTACTACAGTGTTATGTAATAGTTATTTTCTTTTGATCTTGTGTTGTGCTCACCGTTTTGTCAAGGTTAAGTAATGTGTTTTAAAGCTTAGTGTGTTTGTTCGTACACTGTTGAATTCCTACATGTTACTTCAGTTCATCGCTAGTTGAAATTATTATTATTATTATTTTTTTTTACTTTATTCTCGACTCATTTAATATTTTTCAGTTCAGTAGGAAATAAAAAAGTAGACTGTTAGGAGGCAGGAGGGGGGGGAGGGAGGAGGCGGCTTTTTCTCGAGGGATGTACGACCTCTAAGCCTAAACCTGAATCCAATTTTATCTCCACTCCTTGAAAAAATCTCTGGTGATGATAACTTTCTCAATATTGTTACCACGATTCTCTAAGGATAACACGAGTATTTACAGTATAGCTTCCGTCTCCCACGTGTTGGCGTTTGCAAGGGAAGCAGACCGGTAGTTTAATGTCACTCTGGATCTGTGTCACACTTCACCTTCGCCAGTGTGACACTTCAGAGGCGTATTGACATTTTTTTCACTAATGTATGTCTTGCCAACTGTCGATGTTACATAAATAAAATAAAATAATGTAAATTTGTTTCTGTTAAAAAGTTTGATGCAATGATGAATCTGTGTTCGGTAGTGAAGCCGCTTTGCCCTTTGGTGCACGAGGTCTTGAGGGACGCACAAGGCTGGCTGATGCGGCGTCTGTTTATAAATATATTATTGTCAACATTTCCGCCGCAGAGATTCGCTGAAAGGGAAGCGTGGTAAAGGAAAGGATGGTACTACTCTCTTTTTCTTTATCTCATTTCTTTCTTTTCTTTCTCAACTCCATCCACAAAAGATTTAAAAGCTGTACTGTTAGCCGTCAACACAATAGCGCACTTCCGGGAATATTCTCTTGTCACTTTGCACACCGGTATTGATTTCCATTAGCCCCACTGAGAGGTGAATACGTACCCTCTCCTCCTCTCCCCCTAGGTCCTCCCTTTTACCCCTGCAGCATCGTGGGGGAGGCTGAGCAAGGGCAGAGTGTGCTATACGATGGACCGATTATTAGTTTTTCTCTTGTCGAATGAATTAATAGTCCTGAAATATGCAGTGTTATTAATTCAGATTCTGTGTTAAGTGTGGTATGAAAATCGTCATTAGTGAGGCATATACGTAGATGTTTACAGTGGGTAAGATATGATTCCACGGCTGTTTTTACCTCCATCGGATGAACATAAGAAAATAATGATGATAATATGAATGAAAGTACGAGTCTCGGAGCGATGCGTGGGCAGCGGATGTATCTTATTTCCATCTACATGTCTACCGGAAGGAGAGGGAGAAAGGGAGAGAGAGAGAGAGAGAGAACGAGAGAGAGAGGAAGCTGGATTTACGGTAACATACGGTCACTGCTCACTAGAAGACTTATATATTATTATTATTCATATTAATGCCTAAGGTAAGGAAGTATTAGGTGTCACTTCATAATAACATCCTTACCAATGCGATAAGAAACGTACGTAACATCTTTGTGGAGAATGCCTTGGAAATGTTCAAATATATTACGTGATTAGTAAAGGATTGGATTTTATAGGTTTGTCACTATGTAGGATTGATTACTTCACTGTTAGTATGTTTTGTGGTGAGTGTCTACCTGCCTCTGCCTAACACTGCCTTGATAATGCCACAGCCACGCCACCGTCAAGTGCTGATGATGACATGTGTGTGAAAAACAGCCTCACTTCTATGTACTGGAAAAAAATGTAAATTGCAAAAAGAAAAAGAATATGTATTTTCAAAGATCCTTGAATATTATTACATTTGTTCCTTTTTAGTACCGTCCTTCCTACACCTGCGATATTTCACTAATTTTTTTCTTCTTTTATTGAAGAAAGAAAAAGTCTCTTACCAGCTAATAAGGTTTTCTTTCAGGCTATATCCGTAAGTGAAGCTATGAAATTGTAGTACTTTAGATAAAAAGTAAATTATAAAAAAAAAGAGAATTACATGGTGAAATTAAGAATTGGTTATTTATGAATATAATTATGTTTATATCTTTTCATGGACTTAAATACCAAACGTAGAAAATAACGAAAACATAAAACAAAACCTAATATCGTCAATGCCAAGATACCTGAACCACGTGTTCGCTCGATCTGTGCTACAAATAAACCAAGACTCAATAGTGTAACACATCGATACAACAACCTTCTGTATTCGAACCTAATACATATCAAACATATTTCAATAGTAATGGAAAATGAATGGGATGTTTTACTCCAGCCAGAAGGAAGGACAACACTTGCTACCTTGCCTTGAACTTGTTTGAATGCTCGTGTGTCTGCGTTTATTATTTTGGTCTGAGTGAGTGGAGTGGAGAGGAGTGACCTTGAGGCGTCACGTCGGGCTGAGTCTCGCTACTTCGTCACGTTGACAAAACCTTTAGTGCCTTGAGCCCCTGAGTCAGCCGGTGGTGGAGACGGGCGGTGTTACATGACGGAGAGAGAGAGAGAGAGAGAGAGAGAGAGAGAGAGAGAGAGAGAGAGAGAGAGAGAGAGAGAGAGAGAGAGAGAGAGAGAGAGAGACACACACACACACACGCACACACACACACACACACACACACACACACACACACACACACACACACACACACACACACACACACACACATCCCCCTGTAGGTCACCAGATAGCTTGTGTTTGCCAGGCTACACCCAGCCGTCTAACAGAGCGAGGCATCCTCAGCTATGTTGTTGTTTAAAGAGTTGTCAAGAGGAGCAAGTTCGTGCTGGCTGGAGAGAGAGAGAGAGAGAGAGAGAGAGAGAGAGAGAGAGAGAGAGAGAGAGAGAGAGAGAGAGAGAGAGAGAGAGAGAGAGAGAGAGAGAGAGAGAGAGAGAGAGAGAGAGAGAGAGAGAGAGAGAGAGAGAGAGAGAGAGAGAGAGAGAGAGAGAGAGAGAGAGATACACTAAAATATATACTGAACATAGAAGAAGCTATCACATATTCAGTTTCCGAGGAGAAAGATACATAATCAAGAACGTTTATGGTCTGTATTGTAAACTTCAATATAATGGCATCTTGATATAGACGAGTTTTATTCTTCTTATAATTTTCTTGTATTTTTCTTGTTGTTTTGGCTACGTATTTCTTGTCTAGTTGAGGCGCTACAGACTCCCTGGTTACCTTACGAGCGTCATGTTCAATGGGAGGGGAGTGTGTTGTGTGGTGTGGTAGAGTGTATGCCTTCACCTTGCCTGCACTTTGTACCAGAACACTAGGACGGTACTAAGGCAGCATGTTAGAGGACGGGACTTTGGGTCACTACCTGCATGGGATATAACTTTTTAGGTTGTAATTGTTGTAGTTCTATCCTCCACGCAACACCACACGCCAGGACGGGATGAAACTTAGCATAGATGAAAAAAAAGTTAAGAATTCGCTTAAAAATGATCAAGTACTCGTTGTAAAAAAAAATTAAGTGTGGTATTGTCTTGCCCTCCTGTGACCACGTGTGCTGAGCAAGTGTGTCTAACGAGGTAGAGGGAGGGAGGGATTGGAAGTCAAAGAAAGGCACAAGCAACTCCTTCATGTGATGTTAGATTTTGATAAAGAATGAAATAGCTGAAAGGAAAAGTAAGAGAGAGAGAGAGAGAGAGAGAGTGAAAAAAAACTGGCTGGCTGATCTACAGACAGACATATAGAGGAATAAGAAAGGTCACTTTTTCCCAGGCTTCCTCAGTTGATGGAGATTTGGTTTATAGACGATCTCAGTCTCGAACGTTTCTTCCTCCTTTCTTTCCTCAGAGACAAAGTTCATGGCAGGACGAGTCATGTGAGTGCAGTGAGGAGCACATTGTTATGCAGATCACCTCATGTCACCTTAATTACCCTGGCTCATTACGGGTCTTGATTATTTATAGTTTCTTGTGTGTGTGTCTGTGTGTGTGTGTGTGTGTGTGTGGGTGGGTGTGGGTGTGGGTGTGGGTGTGGGTGTGGGTGGGTGGGTGGGGGTGGGTGTGTTGCAAAAAATAATGTACTACGGATATATGAGTTTGTTTTTGTATTTTGTTTTCAAACTAGATAAAAAACCGTAAGTCATCCTGTGTTGAGGAAAATATTCATACCGTACAAACATGGTACATTATGGTAACCTTATGTCTAAAGAAAGCCAAGATTGGAGGTGAAATGGATTCTAGGAAGAGGCTAAGAAGGAAAGCTGGAAGCGATAACAATGAGTGTGGGCGAACCTCTCCTAAGAAAAGTCTCGGTCGAAGCAAACTCACGTGAAGATAAGAATAGAAAATTAAAGAATAAGAAGATTACATAAAAGCTAGTGGACTTACATAAGGCAGCTCCTGTAAGCACTAATAATAACATGTATCATCTTAAACCACAAATATATCCAACCTTTTCTCAAACCTATATTAAACTCGCACCTGATAAATTTACTACTTAACTTATTCCACTCATACACTGGATAATTTTAAAGCAAATTTGACTTATCTTCTTCCTAAACCTACTTTATTCCTCTAACTTAAACACATGAATGAGATTGTAAGAAAATATATGACCTGCCTTGGCTTGGTCCCCTCACGTAGGATTACATAGCTCATTAACCTGTGACTACACCACTGCCAATCAATTTACCTGTCATGGTTAGCCTATATCAACTTCTTCCAGGCCATTACATATCTTCCAGCATGTTGACTCTTGAATGGAAACTAGATTATTAAGAAAGTCCAAAAGAGGGAACATAAATTCCGTTATGTATTTTAAAGGATCTCGTAAATGTGTCACCGTAAATTGATTATAAGATTTCTGATACAGTGTTTGAATGTAATGTTGTATGGAATCGTAACATACAACATGCCTTGATTGTATGGTAAAGGAAGAGAGGAAAATATTAAGAAAGGATGAAGAGGAGGAGGAGGAGGAGGTAGAGATAGATGAAAAGGAGAAGGAAAACGAAAACTCAAGAACAAAAATAAAGGGAATGAAATCAAGGAAAATATGAAAAACAAAAAGAAGATAAAGGAAGAAAAATGAAAAAGTGAAAGAAACAGATAAGAAAATGCAAACGAAAGAGTAAGAAAACAGGATATAGTAAATGAGAGAGAGAGAGGGAGAGAGAGAGAGAGAGAGAGAGAGAGAGAGAGAGAGAGAGAGAGAGAGAGAGAGAGAGAGAGAGAGAGAGAGAGAGAGAGAGAGAGAGAGAGAGAGAGAGAGAGAGAGACAGAGAGACAGAGACAGAGAGAGACAAGGATATAATGAATAAGGATGAAAGCAAAACTAAGAACACGAGCATGAGGAAGATGACACCGACCCTCACATCAAAGGCATGAAGCGAGCGAACGTCACGGTGATTACTACGAGGGAGACGTTGGCCGTCCTTGAAGGCGGGACTCTTCCACCCACAAAACTTAGGGAACTTGACGTGGTTGCTCCAGACCGAAATTGGAATTCTAAACTCGCCGTGATGGAGCGCTGAAGAGTCTTTCCTCCTCCTCCTCCTCTTCTCCTCTCCTCTTCTCGTCTTCCTCCTCCTCCTCCTCCTCCTCTAAGTCACGCCCTTTGCCTCCTCCATCCTTCCCCTGACAATACCCTTCTTCCTGCACCCAACATTTCTCGCCTTCCTCCTCCTCTTCCTCTTCCTCCTTCTCCTCCTCCTCTTTCCCTCTCTCTTTCAAAGCTCATTCTTACCGTCACTTTCTTCCGCATTTCTGCATCACCATCCCTTACTTAGTGATAAAGATTTTAGAGTTTTTCTTCCTCTTCCTTTATCTGCCGTGCGTTATCGTCTTCGCATGTTATTCGGGTACGTAGATATGAGTACGTGCCTCCAGCTGTACCTCGTAGCAACCTTATCTAGAATGTATTATTTCTTATGCATGTATCACTGATGTATGTGTCCACGGAGATGTCCCCTTGTCTCTTTTTTTTTCTTCTTCTCTCTCTCTATCTCTATCTATCTATCTATCTATCTATCTATCTATCTATCTATCTATCTATCTATCTATCTATCTCTCTCTCTCGTCTTGGACACACAAAGGGCAGGTCCCAGACAGAGGGGAAATGGGGCTTAATAATTAGTTACCTTATTCTAATGTCCCTTCAGACACATTCACCTCCATGCATTTCATGAAACGCTTAACATGTATGCACTTACCTTCCTCCCTCTTGCACCCTCGCTCTGTGTCTCGCTCTCTTTCTTTCTCTCTCTCTCTTTCTCTCTCTCTCTGCACCTCATACTTGTCGGGTATCGTCATGTGCGTCACTCACCTGTGGAAAGAAAGAGAGAGAGAAAAGTAAGCACATTAAATATCATGAGAAAGAATTAGGGTTCAGTCGCCTCAACACGGAAAAGAAGGAGGAGCATCTGCGTGTTTCTAATTGTCTTTTTCTTTCTTTTTCTATTTTCCACTCTCGCAACAAAGCATTTTTTTTTTTGTGTGTGTGTTATATATATTGGGAACGAATCGATTTCACTCCACGTCGCTTTTTGATTAATGTGGAAGGAAACAAATGATACCAATTCGTCCCGTCCCGTCCGTCCGTTCGTTAAGAAAATGCATGAAAAAAGAAAAGATGTCAAGGTCAGATTGCGAGGATCCATCATTGTCTACGTGTGTGTGCGTGTGCGTGTGTGTGTGCGTGTGTGTGTGTGTTGTCTGCCCGAGGGAGGGAGACATGGAGGCGAAAAATAACATGAGAAGAGGCAGACAAACGCTATTGGCAGATTGGCGGGAAGGGTTTTTGTTGTATGTCTTGGATGCTGCGTCGACCATTACCTTGTGGAGTGGGAGGGGAGGGGATGGGCGTGGTCTGAATGTGCGTGTGGGTGTGTGGGGGGTGGGGAGAGAAAGAGAAGGAGGATGAGGGAGATGGAAAATTATAAAAAAAAGTAATTACCCACGAATCTAGACTAATAAGACCTTGCGGAACATTTTAATTGATTTGTCCTCCAGCACAAAGAAGCTTAAGTGTGAGTCTCGTCCATTAGCCTCCGGAGGTAATGATGAAAGGCTGTTTTAACGAGTTGGTTGTTTGATCTTGTATAACGGAGGCCAAGACGTGATTGTTGTTGTTTTTTCTTGGATTTGTGGTGACTAAGTACTACACAGAATCAAGACTCAGCTGTTACCTTCATGTAATTAAGTTTTGATCCTTCGCTAATTGATGGTAAGTGGAGGAACATTTTGTTGTATCGCCAACTTCAGGATATGGGACGTGTTATTATTTGTATTATGCTCTCAAGTATTGGTATTGACTCTTCGTTGCATTGCGTATAATATTTACATCATCTTTCACGCATAGATGACGAAAAGGGATTTTTTATTTTTGGGCCCGAAATTTTCCACCAGAATTCAGGTCGAAAATGTTTTGTCATTCTGTTACGAAAATATTACTCCTAGTGCAAAAATATCTTGAAACAAATTTACTAAGTTTATTACGTTATACATGATGCTGTCTTCAGCTATTCAATATCATCGGTATCTTTAGAAAAAAATAAAGTTGCGTGAAAAAAAAACAAATGTGTCATATTTCAATACTTACATATATAGTTACAATCCAATTGCATATTACTATAACTCAAACGAACGGGCAACCCTTGCTCTTTTTTTTTTAACTTATTACTTTTCTATACATTTTTTTACGTAAACCTCATGATTTTTGCATAAAAATTCTTGCAGAGTTAAGGTATCGGTGAGCTAAGGTCTTGGAGTGCGCCATGGAGGGGTAAGAGGGCGGGTTGGGGTCTGTAAAGTGTGGTTTCAGCAAGACTTTTTAAAAACTGAATGCTAAGCAGAGGAACCGCTGCCGGCGACGAACTAGTTATTGGAATTTTGTTTCTACTTTTTCAATCTTTTGTTCTGGGAAACTTTCGTGATTTCTTGCTCGTTTGGAAGAGGCTTGACAATGTCCTGGATTTTCAAATGTTTTAGGGGTTGTAAGGTTAGAAAATATTTTAGGTTGATACAAAATGTCCACCCATATATGACAAGACCTTGAGAATGTCCTTTTCATATATGAGGTTTTATGGTGAAGATCGGGCGGGGTTGTACTCTAGATATTCACTGGACTTTTTGTAGGTTTGCCTGTGTGTGTGTGTGTGTGTGTGTGTGTGTGTGTGTGTGTGTGTGTGTGGGTGTGGGTGTGGGTGTGTCTCTCTCCTCCTGTGTGTCTGTCTGTATGAAGCGTCGCGTACAACCTTCCCTGAGAGGTGGAATGAACATACAAAGAAGGAGAAGAAAAAAAAGATAATATCACCTTCGAGCACCAAGGACACCGTTTGGGCAGCAGCAGCCATGGCCAAACAAAGGCTCGTGTGCATGTGTTTGTGCGATTAGTGTAAATGTATCCAGACAGTGTGAGGGAAGGGCTCCTCCTCCTCCTTTGATCTTCTACTCACCTGCAAGCAGAAATGGATTAGTCTTGGTGAGGAGCAAAGCAAGACTCAGGTCACTCACTCCCTCCCAACCCAAGAATGGAGGTTCATTGTTTTGTCTTCCAACACCAAGAGTATGCAGATGCCTTCTTTATAACTGCCCCACCTCATTCCAGCCTTGCCAAGCCATGTCCCGCCACGCCCCGCCTCACCCAATTAAGCTCACCTCACCCCTTCCTACCGATACACTTAGGGAAGAATACTTGGGGTGAGGCGGTGTTTGTGGTCCGTTGTTCTAACTCCTTAAGAAATATGGGGTCAGATTTACTATTGTCATGTTCCTGATGAGTTATTATTAGTAATTATATATATATATTTTTTTTATCTGCTAGAAAAGAAAACTCAATCCAAGGTGAGAAGAGTTTAACGTGTGTAAAAAGCCTGATCCGTTTCCACCGCCTCTCACGTCGAAGAAATATCACCGTTTTGTCAATTAAGATGATCACCTGAGAGTCGATACGAAACTAATGGTCGTAGAGGAAAGAGTTGCCATAAAGATTGATGTAGATCTCACTTTGTAACTGTTTATACCGTGTAGAATGTCAAGGAATTATGTCACCTTAAGGATTCCTGCTTCTTTCTCTCTTCTGTTGTTCCTCTATCTTCTCATCCCTTCCTACTCCTCTCTTTAATCTCCCTTTCCTATTTGTTGCTCTCCTTACATTGTGCTTGTGTCCTGTCTTCCATTCTCCTTGCTTTTCCTCTTCCTCTTCCTCCTCCAAGATCCTTTTCTGTGTCCCATCTGCAACTGTTCCTCCTCCTCACTGTTTCTCTCATTCCTGTCTTTAATTTTTCACACTTTTTCCCTTCTCCCTGCTGTTCCTCTTTCTCCTGACAGCTTTTCTCCTTCCTCACCGCTCTTTTTCCGGTTTCCTAATGTTCCTCTCCTTCCTACTCACTATTACTCTTCCTTGCCTCCTCCACATTAGCTCGCGAACACCACAGTTCCTCCCACCATGATGAATGTGTCCTGGTAGCTCATGGAGTGTACAGACGTGAGCTAACTTCATTTTCTCTGACGTTATCCTGACACGTAAAGAGTGGTGGGGGAGAGGGAGAGGGAGAGGGAGAGGGACAGGGACGGAGGGACGGTAGGAGGAAGGAAGGAAGGATAGCTGCCCGAGAGACTCCCTTTGAAGAAAAACACAAGGAGTGAGACTAGTGTGGCAATCAGGCAATGAGTATGTGACTGTAACACCCACCATGCGATCGTGGCAGGAGAGAGAGAGGAAAGATAAGAAAAATAGCATTGCGGTTCCACAAACAGAAGGAAAGATACTCCTCGACTTGCAACAGATATGCATACAAAAAACAGAATTAACCTAACTTACTGGGAAACATGTAGCTATTCTTTGACTCGAGAGCTAGCCTGGCCCACACGTGTTTATCAAGGGGATGGAGATGGACTGTTTCCTGAAAGCATAACGGGAAGCAATGTCTTTCCTGCGTAAAGGACGGAGACTTACATTAAGGAAGCAAACTTTCCCCGCTCTACCTAGGGGATGGAAATGCTTCTCTTCTTACCCCAAAGGAAAGGAAACACTCGTTACCCAAACTAAGGGAAACTGGGCATTCAATTTTGTCACGGGAAAATTGTCTATAAAATCTCTTGCCCCTTATAGTAAGTAGGGGAGCGTGGAGCCTTGTGTAGGAGGAGAAGGAAGGGGAGAAAGGCAATGTAGATGGTGCACTGAGACTCTTGCCTTACATGCTTCTTGGAGGCAAG
>JAPQNM010000013.1:2629520-2657020 GCA_029783475.1 Metacarcinus magister | reverse complement strand
GGAAGCAGCAGCATCAGCAGCAGCAGCAGCAGCAGCAGCAGCAGCAGCAGCAGCAGCAGCAGCAGCAGAAGCAGCAGCAGCAGCAGCAGACATCCGCAGGGAAACAAGGGAAACACACTCGGGGTTTGAGGTAGAAGGTCGGACTGGAATTACTGCTTCACTTTTTCTCTTCGTTCCCCCAACACCCTCCTCCTCTCCTCCCCTCACACACACACACACACACACACACACACACACACACACACACACACACACACACACACACACACACACACACACACACACACATACATTACTTTACAGTGTGTGAAAGAGGTGTTGATAAGTATAAAACAACCTGTCAAGACCTTTTCAAGAGGGATACTGAAAGGTTACCTCGCTGCGTAGGGTGACGTTGTACATAGGTGTGTAAAGGTAATTACTGTAATGTTTTTTAATTAATCTTAATATTGAATCCCTTTGTCTTATAGTGTAATGCCTTCTCTCTTTGCCTTCTCTTCACTTATATGTTTGATTTTTTTTTATCTAAACATAATACAACAAAGGTTTAAAGTTACAAGCTGTTGAACATAAAAAAAAAAATGGATTACTGTATACAATTTGTTGATAATCTTATTATATCGACTTTGAAGTGTATGTAAGGTAGGAGCAGTTCACATCATTTCTCCCTCACACTCCTCTTACTATCTATGAGGAGTCTAATTACTACTGGCAACATTAACAAGTCATCACGGCTCGTTAGGATACACCATCTTACCATACCTGTCTCCCATACCTGTCCTAAATAATCAAGGTAATCTAGAAAATCAAACCACAATCTTACTTTTTTTCGTTTTTCTCCCTTTTGTCCTACGTCCTCTATACTTTGTAAATAAAAATGTTACCTGCATAATATTTTCCCTTATAGAAATGGAAAAAAATCAAGGTCTTCCATTAAATAGTTACTTTTCGCCTCATACATTTATATAGTTTAAAGAAGAGTTTTTTTCTTTTCTTGCCTAACTTTCACGGTTTGTCGGAGAGAATGAGAATGCCTTGCCTTGCCTTGCCTTGCCTTGCCTTGCCTTGCCTTGCCTTGCCTTGCCTTGCCTTGCCTTGCCTTGCCTTGCCTTGCCTTGCCTTGCCTTGCCTTTTCCCTTCAAATTCATGTTCAGTGTAATTCTGACTGGAATCGATGCAAGTCTTTTCTCTAACTAAAAAAAAGAACGAAAAAGAATAAAAAAATAGTATTGAACAATGTCAAAAATTTCGCCTTTTATATTTTTTCCTTTTATTTCTCGCATCCAGCTAAAAATATCTGCATTTTCCTCTCGTCCTTCCCGCTGCTCTCTAGTTCGGGCGACACGGCAACCACTTCTTTCAGGAAAACCAGATACTTTATTCATAACTTTAGTAAGAAAAAACCACATGAATTTTTAGAATAGTGAAGATTCCCTTCCGTCTCTTCTACCATGACGGTCAAAGTGATGCTATTATTGATCAATAAAATCTTATGTTTATACTTTTTTTTAACTTTATTTTCTTTCCTTTTCTTCTCTGTTAAGTCTATAGCATATATGAAGTCTATTTTCTTCTTCCTTTCCTGCTTCAAAAAATACTATAGAACTCAGGGAGAAAGGAAAGCTTAATTACCAGGAATTCTTTATATGAGAACATTGATGAAGAAAACAATATGAATTCAGAGAGCAAAGCCAAGTTGTATTTTGAGGTGAATCAATACATCCGTTTTGAAGGAGCTCTCGTCCCAGCAAGGTTAAAGAAAGTAGGTTACAGAAAGTAGAGTAAAACAGGTGATTCCAGAGTACGTGTTGCATCAGTTACCTGTCTTACTTAATACAGCCACGTGTGTTTGTAAGAAGACTAATCCCTCACGTAATTCAAACTACTTCCTCTTCTAATACTAATGAGTTATACAAAGGATTACAAAGGAGTACAAAGGAATATAAAGACTAGTATACCTATAGATCCCTACTTGGCTGTTTGATTTAACTTATCTACACTAACTATTATTATTGGAGAAAGGATAGAATAGTAGAAGGCTCCTCCCCACATAACAATAGTAGAGAGCGCCTCCCCACAAATTCCTGCATAAAAATATTGCAAATAGCTGTGACTTCATAACTTTTCTTCTAAGCACTTTACTCCCAGAACGCTGTCCATATTTCCTCCTTCCTACGCTTATGACAATTTCAAAAGAGAGATACAGAAGGTCACAAAAAGAAGTGTAAGTAAAAAACAAAAACTTTTAATTCCGCTAACTTTTTTTTTGTTTTGTTTTTTTGTTTAAAGCGACAACAACCAGTTTCGTTTTTTACATTATAAATATTCAGACTCTGACCTTATGCTGGGCAAGTGGGAGGTGCACTCTTCCTAACTCTTGACTTTTATGTTGTCGTCGAGGGAGTGGCTGGTACTCTACTAATACATTTACAGCGGCCTTCTGTTTTTACTCAGTTGTTGGCAATTCCCTTTATCATTCATCCTGTTGGTGATTTTTCTGACTGTGATTTTAGACATGTTACAAGTGTATACATTCCTCTGTTTGTGTTTGAAAGTTTTTTTGTTTGTTTTTTAGCTTAAAGATGAGAATATGAGTGTGTGTGTTTTTGTGTGCTGATGTGACATACTGTGAAATACTGTTGTGTTCCATGCGTCACACAGATGCAAACACAGTGATGCATAGATATATAATTTCATTGACCAAAACAACTTATACATAAACTTAATAGAACTACATTGAATTTGGGTCTAATTCTTAATCATGATATTTTTAATCATGAAAAAGAAAAAAAAAATAGAGTTGTTAATGATGAATGTGGTGAACAATGCGAAGTTCATTAATGTCTCTAAGAACCGTGACATCATATAACAAGAGACGTATATAAAACAAAACAAAAAAGGGTCCCAGGAGTGCCATGACGAACAAATTAAAGATTTATGATAACTTAGAGGAAAGAAATTTATGGAATAGTTGTTCGGATTCATATATATTTTTTTCTTTTTATATTTCTTTTTCCTGCGAGAGATAGGAAAAAGAATGTGAATAAGCAAAACAAAACGCTGATTACATTTTCGATCACATTATGGTTATAAATATTTCTATCCAGATTATTATTTCCACAACCACCACCACGAAAACCAACACCAACACCAACACAACTTCACTTCACCTTACCACCACACCACCACCACCACCACCACCACCACCACCACCACCACCACCACCACCACCACCACCCACGTTGCCTCGCCAGCCAGTATTCACAGCGCGGGGTGTCAGCGTGAATGCCGTCTCATTAGTGTACTGGTGTGCGGGGGCGGGAAAGTTCACCGTCAGCAAGTTGATGGAGTGTGCTGACGGTCCTGACACTCCTCCACCCAATATCACCCGCTGACGTGTAGCCAAAATATTATCCCGCCCACCACCCACTATTGGATATATGCTGGCCCGGGATATTTTGGGGCTGCTGACAGTTTTGTGGATGTGATGATATTCTGTGCTGGTCTGAATCACAAGGTTGGAGTAATGAGACGTGTATATGTGTGTATTAACCTTTCCTTATGGTCACACAATCACGTCACAGGAATCTATGTCCACTTCCTATAGAGTTTCTGGGCCTGTGTGGGTGGTGTGGAAAGGGTTGATCTAGGTCAAGGCTGGTGCGTGGGTGTGTGGTGTGTTGTGTGTCGTGTGTCGTGTGTTGTTGTGTTGTCCCACTAACACTGCATCACACACTGGATTATGTTTGTCAAGGATTGATTTGCATTAATTATTTTACAGTTAGTCTATGTATTGTTTTTTAAAAGATACACACAAATCATATTTCTTAATTGACTGGTTGATTAATAGACAAAGAAGATAAGAGGTAGTGTATAAGTATCACAAAAACCACTGAAGGCTCTCATCGAAGGGCTGTCATGTGTATTTTTTTGATATAGTGACGTGAGATGACATTACCAGCGCCTGACACACCGGCAGAATGTTACATGTGGCGAACACTTGACGATATGACGCACTGGTGACGCGGTTAGGCCTAAGACTGACCCTGGTATTTTCTCACCCTTTTTCATATGTACTGAGAATGACGCAGAAAGAAAAAAAAAATTCTGGTAATATATGTCATTGATGCTAATGACATACATATAGAACATAAATATACGCGGGAAACATGGGAAAATGATCATTAATAACCCCTGGTCCACCCTTACATGAGCTGGTGGTTCGTCACGTCACGCACGTCATCCACCACCACCACCACCACTAGAATGTGTCGATTTGGCGCCGCTGATGCAACGCCCCTCCACCCTGACCTCCACCTCACCCCCGACCCCCTTGACACCCCGCCCCCCTCCCCGATGACCGTAACAAATTGTGCCGCCGCCCCGAACCGACACCACTCGTTGCGGGGGAAAAAAAAACTTCCCTGTACAACGATGAAGCAGTGAAGCGAATCCCAAATTGTGGTTACTCCCGCACCACCAAATAGAGTATACATATATAATAAATACATGTATGGTGTATATACGTATATGTATATTCCACATGGAGAGAGAGAGAGAGAGAGAGAGAGAGGGAGAGGGGTTGAAAGTTTCCCTTTGAGTAACAGAGTTGAGAGCTTCATTAATGGCTGGAAACTCAGTTGGTTGCGGAGAGTTTTGTCTGCGTTCAGTATATCAGGAGATTGGTGTTCGGTTTGCTGTCACACACACACACACACACACACACACACACACACACACACACACACACACACACACACACACACACACACACACACACACACACACACACACACACTAAATGAACAGCCTTATGTAATGGGTGAGAGGCTGCTATCACGGGCAGGTGGTCTCCTAGTCCCTGATTGGACGAGGTATTGTGGAGTCGGTGTAAACAGAGGGAATAACTTTCGTGGTCTCACCCTCTTTCCCCCCCAAGGCATTCCTCTCTCTCGACCTCCTTCTCTCCCCTCCTCCCACCCACCCCCCCCCCTTTCCCTCCGCCCACGCCGTCCCTCTGACCTAAATTCCGTGTCCTTCACCATCTCCTCCCTTCGTTTCCTCACACTTTTTCTCCTCCTTCCCTTTCCTTACACCTTTCCTTTTTTCCTCCACCTACTCCACATCACGTCTATGTAGTAGCCTGAACCTTCCTTCCCTCTTCATCACCCTACCCTGCTTTCTTTCTCCCTCCTTCCCTTCCTCCACTTACCTCACCTCCCTTATGTCTCCTCTCTATACGCTGCCCACCCAAAATAGATCACCAACGTATGTCATGTGTGTAGTGATGAAATTCTTCCTCCCTCCCTCTTGCTGTTGCCTCCTTCTCTGTCACCACCACCATCACCACCACCACAACTACCACCACCACCACAGATTCACTCACATCCCCCCCCCCCCGCCACCATCATATGAAGTTGGTGATAAAGGTAATCATTAAAATGGCTTAGAATTATTACCGTAAGCCCTGCGCCCGTTATGACGAGGCTCACAAATTTGGAACACAACTATAACGTTAATGGTCGATTGGATCAAATTATGGCACTCAAACGATATTGTGATTTACCTGTCCGGGTACCTGGCTGTGTGTGTGTACCTGTGTGTGTGTGTGTACGTGTGTGTGTGTGTGCGTGGGTTGGGAGCTGCACATTTGACAGCGTTAAAGTTGGCCGCTACTGGAGTGGCTTCCAGGCTATTAGTTGCATTTCACAACACAAAAATCACTCTGTAAAACACTGTAAAACCCGGCTTGGTGGGAGTGTGACAGGACAACCCAGCCATCAGCAGCGTGTGTAGACCTGACCTGACCAGACCAGACCAGACCAGACCAGACCAGACCAGACCAGACCAGAGCAGACCAGAGCAGACCAGACCAAAGCACACCAGACTAGACCAGAACATACGGTGCGTGTTGACTCAAAAGAAGGAGTGGACGTATTGTTTCTAAAGGAGGAGGACTGTGCACCACGCAGACGGTAAATTAGACACCACCAGAATTCCAGCCCGTCATTATCTCAAGGTCATCGTCAATCACCTGAAGAAGTAGTGAAGTACCGCACTGCAGAGTCACCACCTGGATGGATTAATCATATTACCTGGTGATTTACCTGTTATTTATGGGAAGGTTTATTTATAGTCATTGTTATTGAGGCAGCGTCATTATATTGAACCATAGTATGTTTTCTCATTGCATTATTTTTTTTTAAGGAAGTGATAATTATGAACACCTGGGAATTTGTTAAAGGGTAGCTAAGGTGTGACAGGACAGGTAGGAAGAGTCTTAATTAGTGGCACTCATGGCACTCCCGTCAGTCATTGCTCACACTTCCCTACCTCCCCCCCTTTTCCCTCCCCCTTTCTCTCCCCCCTTTCCCCCTTTTCCCCTCCCCCCTTTTCCCCCCTTCCCTCCCCCCCCTAATTGGCACGCCGCTAACTCAGTCGCTGATGTCATGCTTGAACACTTTTTCCTTTGCAATAATGAAGATACTAAATTGCGCTGCATAATTAGGCAGGTGTTAGCTCAGGTGTGGCTGGATAGGTAATTACGTAGGAGTAAGACATACAGCATAGTTAAAATAGCTAATAGAGGGAGGAGGAGGAGAGAGAGAGAGAGAGAGAGAGAGAGAGAGAGAGAGAGAGAGAGAGAGAGAGAGAGAGAGAGAGAGAGAGAGAGAGAGAGAGAGAGAGAGAGAGAGAGAGAGAGAGAGAGAGAGAGAGAGAGAGAGACTTAAATTTTTATTATGCTTAAGAAGTTTTGTGAAATAATATTATCGAAGGAGAATCATCATTAAACTTGTATCCTCAGCGTATCCTTATTGTATTGGTAATCGAGGTAGAGTCCTTCAGGATGGTCTTACAGGTGACTAGAGTGTCCTTGAATACACTCCCTCAATAATTCTAGGACTCGTGAACTCTAAGTCTTATGGGGCATCCGTAACCCGAGGATGTGGGTGAAGGAGGAGTAAGGAAGGAAAGTGTATCAGGGATGGAGGTGAAGGGGAAGGGGATGGCTTGGAAATGAAGGATTTAGTAGTGAAGCGTGTAAGGGAACCCATCAAGGGCCTGGAGCTTGAAGGGACGACGTAGGGAAGTGGGTGGAGGGGAAGGAAGGGCCGCAAGGTGAGAGGTTGTCGTGGCTCTCTAGTACTCTGCCTCACTTAATAAACTAGTCGCCGAGGCCACCACCACCACCATTACACGCTACACTGAACCCTGATGAACGAGCCGCTGACCCGCTGTGACGCAAGGGTGCTGCCGGCGGCCCACCAGCGGACGGACGATTCAAGGGAGTCATTAAAGGAGGTGTGGGAGTTGAGAGTCGCTGGCCAGTTGGAGAACAAGTCATGTTGTTGTCTGGTGCGACGCAGAGAAAGTTTCCAGCGTAATTGGGTGTCGCGTGGTGTTCAGGGCGATGTGGTCTGATATATTCCCTCTCTCCCCTCCTTGTGATGTCCTTCCAGCCACCTCAATGCGTTGGTGAGCCTCCCCTTGGGCAATTTTCAACTATAGATTGGTCATAGATATGTGCCATAAACACATCGATTCCCTTCAGATTCTACACTAACTACAGGAGCGTAACCCACGTGGCCATCGTCAGTACCTACGGACAGCACATGATCACACTGGCAAACAGGTAGACAAATAGTAATCCGTTCATAATGTATTACTGATGAAAGTGGCGGTGCAGCATCTTGCCGCCTCACTGGCTGGCGGCGGCGGCGGCGGCGTCCTCAAGCAGCGCACCGACCCTCCAACTGTGACGCCAGACTCTTGGTTGCTGCATAAGTTGAGGCAATAAAGGGAATTGATGCACCAGGTGATGCATTACTGACGCACCCCAGCACCGCGAGGACGGGGGGCAGAGGTAGGGGGCGCCGCGTAGAGGTAGAGAAGATATTACTGTGTGTGTGTGTGTGTGTGTGTGTGTGTGTGTGTGTGTGTATGTGTGTGTGTGTGTGTGTGTGTGTGTGTGTGTTTGTGAGTGTGCTCGTTAGGTCCAGTAGGAATGTTGCTCTCTGTTCTTCCTTTGTACTTCTCCTCCTCCTCCTTCTACTACTCCTCCTCCTCCTCCTCCTCGTCCTCCTCCTCCTCCTCCTCCTCCTCCTCCTCCTCCTCCTCCTCCTCTTTATATTATGTTAGTTTTAAAATCGTTTCCCATACAACCTAATGGTTATACCTTGGTTCATGTTAATATTGGTCATCATTCTAAATTCAAGAAAAATTGGCTCAATACATCTTGTTATTGCCTATTGAAGATGTACAACTTTAATTCATATGATGTTTCACGTTTCTGTGAGGAAAATATTTTTTTAATTTTTTGGCCCGGAAAATGTCGACCAAAATTCATATCAAAACCATTGACGCCATTTTACTGCAAAACTATTAGTCCTAGAGCAAATATACATGGGGACAAACTTTTAGAGTTTGACAATGGCTATCAGACGGTACAATAACCTTTCCAATATCTTTAATAGTTTTGGAGACAATGAGGACGAAAGTAATGTTTATTGAAAAAAATAAATGTAAATTTTTTCAATTATTTACATTCAATTGTCATTTTACTATAGCTCAAAAGAACGGCCGTTTTAAGCTCTTTCTTTAGCACTCAACATTTTTTACATAAACCTTATACTTTTCGAGTTATTTAATAAAACGTGATTTTTAGAGAAAAGTCTAAGGGTTGTACCCACCAAAATTGCTTGACAATTTTCAAATTTTCAAATCTCCCAAAAATAAGTTTATAAAGGTTCTACTGCATGAGAAACACGAATCTGAACTTCATTTTATGATTAGTATAATATTAACCCGTAAAGAGTAGTAGTTATTATACTATTGTGTTGAAAGATTCGTCCCTGGCCACACAGACAGCCTTGTTAGGTCCAGTAGGACTGTTGCTGTCTGTTCTTACTTTGTACTTTGTACTTTGTACTTTGTATGTATGTAAGTATGTATGTACGTGTGTGAATATATATATATATATATATATATATATATATATATATATATATATACACACATTTAATATGAGTTGCTGGCGGGCCAAGCTTGCTGAGGAGAGTAAAAAGCCGAGGAATTTCCATCACATACAAAATAATAACCCTGACCCGCGTCCAATCTTTCTTGACTAGAGTAGCGGCCAGCGGCCAGCGGTCGTCGCGGCACTCCCGTCCTTGCATGAGAAGAAGCAGGCAGGATTCTGCGCCGCCTTGTAAGGTTAAATTCACCATTACAGCTCTTGACCCTTTGTTATGTGGCCCGCCAGATTTTCCTTCAATATTATTCGCTAAGAAATGTGGACAAATTCTTTCTCCACTCCTACGTCCTCACGTTCACCTTTAGGTCCTGGAGTAACGCACCACCGACGCAGCTTTCAAAATATACATTAATTCATTTCTCTGCGGGTCTTGTACACACCAGCTGGGGCGCCGCTGAGCACGACCCTGGCACCCTTGCTTCCCCCTCAGAGGTTTACGGAGTGTCTGGTTCCCTCCCGACGCCCGCGGAGTGGGTACGCGTGGGTGAGAGCAGTGCTTTGATTTATGGATGCTGGCGGGTCTTGACGCAGCGTGACGGGTGTATGGTGATTCACGACCCCCGAGGAGGAGGCTGGGCTCATTATAATGCTACTGACGGATGAGCTTACTGTATGATGCTGATGTGGCTGCCATTGGTGCTGCTACTGCCGCTGCCGCTACCATCAGGAGAAGGAAGAAGTAGTGGAGGAGGAGGAGGAAGAGGAGGAGGAGGAGGAGGAAAACTTTATTCCCCACACAAAACGTGGTATATACTACGTGACAGAAAGGAAGAATCAGCAACCTTTCCACCCCGTCAAGGAACACAGCCAGACTAAGACAGAAGACAAAGGAGGATCGTGTCTAGTTTACTAATAGATGGCCAGATCTTAATGTAATGGTTCGTTAGACAACCATCGCCCATTAACATCATTAACCCCAATTTAAACCCACGAAAGGTAACACCAAATAATTATATCCTGAGGGTGTTATCTTCATCAACATACCCCAGAGGAACCCAGAGACTGAGAAACCACGTGGAGATATACAACACCTACGAAGCCTTTACACTGAGGGGCTAGGTAAGGCCGGCCTCTCACCTTCTCTAGCACAAAATAACAGAGTTCACCCTACAGTTGGTCTCATGTTCTGTGCTCGTCACCGCTCACTGAACAAAACTCCTCCCACTCTCCCTAAAAGCCAGTCACCCACACATCTAAGGCTTGCCACGCTATAGGTCAAGGCAGTAGTAGGATTCCTGGTTCTGTAGCGGCACCATCACGGAAGGATACAGAAGAAGTTATTCATAGTGGAGGAGTAAGGTTAACGACTACCTTGTTGATGACTAATAACAACACCAATAATAGTAAAAGTAGTAGTAGTAGTAGTAGTAGTAGTAGTAGTAGTAAAGCATCACCACTACAATCATCACTGTTATTACTAATGAAAACAACAATAACAATGACAGTAACAATAACTCCCACTCTCATGAATTAACAGAAAAACTGACCCACTTTTTTCTAATGAATTACTAAATCAATCAATTGCCATGACGAAGGAGGAAAAGTTTATGCAGTTACATTATGAACGACAGCGACAGGGACAGGAACAGGGACACAGTCAGCTCGTCTACGCACCGTCCTGCAGTATATAATAAAATGCTGCTGCTGCTGATGATGATGATGATGATTCGCTTTACAGAAATGCCTCCCTCAGACTATCAACTAAATAAAATATTGCAATGTATTTCCAGTGATCGTTATGTTTCCCTGGAATATAACCGAGTAATTGGATTCCTGACGTGATGATGTCCTCCTCCTCTTCCTCCTCCTCCTCCTCCTCCTCCTCTTCCTCCTCCTCCTCCTCCTGCTGTTGATTCAAAGTCCCCTTCTCCTCAGTTCCTGTGGCCAATTAATTTGCTTTCATGATATTATGGCATTTCAGTTTTCGTGGAAGTCTTTGCCTGATGTGATGTGATGTGATGTGATGTGATGTGATGTGAGGGGCGGCGTTGAATGCTTCTCAGACCAAATCAACCCTACAACCATGGCCTCATTCTGGCTTTTCTTTTAGCGAGACGTATAATAATAACAACAGCCATGAACGTTGTGGTCTATCGTTGGTTGTCCTGTCGTCGGAGTCATCAATGCATCGGTGTTTACGAGTCTTGGCAAAGCCGTGGATGTGTTCCTTGTACGCATCGATTGCTTTAATATCTCTACTAGGTAATGGAAGGTGACTTTTATAGGACGTTAGGGTCAGTCCATTTCGATCGGAGGGAGGGTGGCCGAGGGGGAGGTGATAAATTTTGGTGCAGATAACAGACTCCCAAGATGACTCGTCTGACGCATGTGTCTCGTTGATGTGACACCAGATTGAGTCCTTTGTAAAATTTTGGATGTGACAGCGACGAGGCGACATCACGTGACAGTCCACTAAGGGTACACACACACACACACGCACACACACACACACGCACACACACGCACACACACACACACCACACATTAACAATTTGAGAGACATGTTTAACGTAGTGTCATTAACCATTCATAGCCTCCTCTCCTCTCCTCTCCTCTCCTCTTCCTCTCCTCTCCCCCTCCCCCTCCCCCTCCCCCTCCCCTCCCCCTCCCCCTCCCCCTCCCCCCTTCATCATACATATTACATTATCATACTTCGTCTTTTCTTCAGATTTATTCATTCTCGGCGAAGGACACTTTGATTCTTCATCTTTCCATCTCTTCCTTCGTCAGATATAATGTTTCTTTCCGTCCATTGTTTTGTTCTCATACCATCGCCACCTTTGTTTATTTTTTTTCTCTCTCTCTCTCTCTCTCTCTCTCTCTCTCTCTCTCTCTCTCTCTCTCTCTCTCTCTCTCTCTCTCTCTCTCTCTCTCTCTCTCTCTCTCTCTCTCTCTCTCTCTCTCTCTCTCTCTCTCTTTCTTTTTCTTATACAATGCTGCTCAATGACATTATGTAAAAGGTATTTGGAAAAGGGATGTGATTTGTTATTGTTGTTGTTGTTGTTGTTGTGTTGTTGTTGTGTTGTTGTTGTTGTTGTTGTTGTTGTTGTTGTTGTTGTTGTTGTTGTTGTTGTTGTTGTTGTTGTTGTTGTATTGGTATTGTTGTTGTTGTTATTGTATTCGAAAGTTAAATCAGTAGTAATTTTTTTCCTTGAATCTGGAAATTGTGAAATGTTTAATTCTTATTTTTTTTTCACGCTCGTAACAAGAAGAGGAAAAAGAGAGAGAGAGCGAAAAAGGAAAAGAAGAGGAAACCAAATCCTAGCAAATAACTATTGCTATTCTTGGTCTCAACGAAAACCAAAAAGAAAGGAAATATTATCTTTATCGAAAAGAAAAACATTAAGAATATTATCCCAATACTCCTTAACCTTTTATTCCAGATAGGGGAAAAAATGTATCTATTTGTTCACGTATCCTCTTCCTCCTCCTCCTCCTCCTCCTCCTCCTCCTCTCCTCCTCCTCCTCCTCCTCCTCCTCCTCCTCCTCCTGCTGCTGCTACTGTAGGCAATGTGGAAGAATGAGCTCAGGGAAAGACACTCGTGGCAGGACAAATGGGAGCTCTTTGCGTTTTTTCCTCTTTATTGTCTCCGTCTTTTTTTTCCTGAGCCTCCTCTTCTCCTTTCTCTTTTCTTACTCTTTCTTTCCTAATAATCTTTTCTCTTCCTCTCACACTTTTTTCCTCCTCCTCCTCCTCCTCCTTCACTTTCCTGTTCCTCTTGCACTCTGATTATCTTTTGCATTCTTCCACTTCTCTCCTATTCTTCTCCTTCCTCTCTTTTTCTCTCCTACTCCTCTCCCATTCTTCTCCTTCTTCTCTTTTTCTCTCCTTCTCCTCTCGCTTCGTTGCTTCATGTGTGTTCTTAATTTTTTAATCCTTGCTTTTGTTTTCTATTATTCCTTTATCCTCTCATCACTTCACATCCTTATTTTCCTCTGAATGAATTATCTCTCCTTGCTCAGTACCTTTCTCTCGTTCCTTTCTCTCTCTCTCTCTCTTTCTCTCTTTTTCTCTCCCTCCCCCTCCCCCCTCTCCTCCCTCTCTTTCTAACCATCAGTTCCACCAACCTCTCCTTTTTCACTTTATTCCCAATCCTCCGCATAATATATTTCCCTTACCATCCCATCCCATCCCCTTCCCCTTCCATGTCTTGCCTCTATCCCTATCTATAGTCATTTATCTGGTCACCTTATCTCCTCCCTGCCTTCCTTTTTCTTCTTTTCTTTTCCTTCCCCCTTTTTAACTTTCTCGTTCATTTCCACCTCTACTCCCTCGTCCTCCTTTTCCATTTCCTTCTCCTCCTCCTCTTCCTCCTCTTCCTCCTCCTCCTCCTCCTCCTCCTCCTCCTCCTCCTCCCATGTTCTGCTTCTCGTGGGCAAGGATTTCACAAACGGTATCACAATGCAAGTGAATTTTGTTCCCTCACTTTGCTGACGCAGACTTGTGATTCTAGTCCCAAGAGCTGACGAAGGAAGAGTCTGGGAGGTACTGCTCTTCCCAGCCTGTCTTATCTCTTCCTTTCGGACTCAGGAGAAGGAGGAGGAAGAAGGAAGGAGGAAGGAAGAAGGAGGAGGATGGAGGAAGGAGAGGGAGGCAAGGAAGACAGGGCTTAAGAGAAAGAGAGGGAAGGAGTGTGTGTGTGTGTAGAAGTTTACGTGAAATGTCAAGAAGTAGAAATGAAATTGGAGTATTGATAATAATAATAATAATAATAATAATGGTAATGATAGTAAGAGTAATAATAATACAGAAAATTAGATGGGAGAAACGAGAGGAAGAGTGAGAAGCAGGAGAGGAGGAGGAGAGGACAACAATTTCTAGTCTCCTACATTCTCCTCCTCCTCCTCCTCCCCTCCACACTGTTATCTGTCAACTACTAAGTCTCTGTATTTCATTATAAACCTAAAACCATTATTCCATGATTTATCGTCCGAATTCTTAATAGCATCCTTACTCCTACGTCCTCCAGCTTCTAGGAGTCCTCGGCCAACCTTTCTCCTTCACTTTTCCTCCAATTGTAAGCCTGCGTCCTTAAATCCAAAGTCTAAATCTTAGCCCGCCCACTCACCATTTTCTTTTCCATCTCTTCGTTTTAAAAGAGTTTCCCCTCACAACCCTTCCTGCTACAGAGTATACCATTTTAAGGACAGCTAACCTCTCTCTTCCTGCTTCCTCCTTTTCACTCTCTCACTGTTCCTTCTCCCTTCCCTTCTCCCTCCTGTGGCTCCTCTCTTCCTCTTCCTTCTCTGTGTTCTTCTATCTTGCTTGTTTCCTTCTCTACTCCCTCCTACTCCCTCTCCTCTTGTCTCCTTGATTCCTGACCTTTTCCTCCTCCGATCCCAGCTTCAAAGGAGGGATGGAAGCCTCGCCTATTCTTAGATATTATAACATTTCCCTTCCTGTACCCTTTTCCTCCTCCTCCTCCTGTATTTTCTGTTTTCTTCTTACCTCCCTCCTTCCTTTCCCTCCCTCCCTGCCTCTTATTCCCTGTCTCCCTCCTCTTGTTCTCTTTCCCTCAACGATTATATCAAATACGCGACGTTTTATCCATTTATTATACTTGCATTTTTCCATCATTTTAATAAGGGAATTTTCTTTTGTCTTCTCAGGCGTGTGCTTGTGTGCTTGTGTGTGTGTGTGTGTGTGTGTGTGTGTGTGTGGGTGTGTGTGTGTGTGTGTGTGTGTGTGTGTGTGTGTGTGTGTGTGTGTGTGTGTGTGTGTGTGTGTGTGTGTGTGTGTGTGTGTGTTCACCTCAACACTCGAGTATCAAAAGTTAATGATCCGTGGAGGTCAATTAGTACACCAAAAAAAAAGAAAATTAAATAAAAAACACACAAAGGACAAATAATAATACTAGAAATATCTGAAAAAAACATCCAGGATTGTAAATGTTAAGCTCTTTGAAGCACTTTTATACCAACAGGTTTTAGTATAATTAGTTATATGACGAGTTATAATAATCAGCTTGTTATTGTTAATGTCTGTTAGCGACGGTATTGTATCTAGCGTGTTGCCGCCGCTCAACACTGAAGATGAGGTGGTGGAGGGAGGCTGGCAACGCTGGATTAATTGATCAACACTTCAACTTACGATAAACTAAGTATTACAGAGCTGTGTTTCCTCGCTCTGAATGCCTTCTACTGATTTAGGATCCTGTTTAACTAAGGGCACAGGAAGGGATCAGGAAGGTACGGGAAGGGATCGCGGACCAAGCTCGTCCCTTCACACGCTAACAGATAACACGAAGATGGATTATTTATAGAGTTTAATTTTATTGTATTCTGTTGCTAAAATATAGATTAACATATGATACGAGTAATTTTCTTAATAGTAGTAGAATTCATCAACAAAAAGGTTCAATGGTTAACTAGTGTGGTTTGCGTTACATCTCTAAATCTTTGTAAAGGATTGATATGTAAATGCCGCGGTTTCCTCGTTGGCACAGTGTATTGAGGCAAGACCGAGGATGCCTTTGTGGTGATGACACGTGCAAGCGGTGTAAGACATGTGGGCTGAGTGTAGATGTCGTTGTTTTGGCATCCATTGTAGTGCCACCAGCCCACACCATACATTGCAGCGATGGTTAGGCCGCGTGGCACTATGTTACCCGGCCCGTCATGTTCTACACTGGCCTGCAGCTTTCATCAGTTTCACGTCATGCCTCGGCCAGCGTGGTACCGAGGGATGAACATCAGTTTGCACGTGTAAAACTCTGCGGATAACGGGCGGCTGTGTAAAGACAGGCGTGGGTTGAGGGTGTAGGAGAGGCAGGGACGGCAAGGGGAAGACTGGGGAAGGTAGTGTTGTTTGAGGGACAGAAGCTTGGTGTGATGCTCTACACTGCCACTCACACATAGCTTGAAACTCTTCCTCCTACACAGGACACCTCTAATAGTGTGTATCTCTTACCTTCTGAAAAAAAAGATAATCGTTTAAAACTTATGCGGTTTGTGTGTAATCTCTGTATTCCACCACATTACTTACCTGTAGAATGTGATGCTTTCGTCTGTAATTACTTTTCACTTCCTATTTATTATCATCATTATAATCTTAACTCTTTTCCTTCTAACATTTAAGTAATCACATATTTCTCTTCACACTTTCTCTGAGCGTGAGGTGTCCTGTAGAGCTATGAGGTAGGGATGTAAGTGACCTACCATATAATTTTTCTTCACAAACTGAGGTGCATTCCGTGATGAGATGACCTTCTGGTAATGACACAACTTGCTATGGTATTTCCCTTAAAACAGGAGCCAGTAGTGGTTGGAGGTGGAAGGCGGTGATGATGAATTGATTCCATTGTGGGATTAACTTACTAATCATTAATTACCGCGTATCAGGGAAGCCATTGACGAACTCGGCGTAGTAGTTATGTGATCTTGTGTTGGCGGCGCTGGTTTAGTAATGGAAACCTGGTCGTTGTATCAAGTTTTGGGGGAAATTAAAATCATCATTCAAATGTGAGAGATTGATACGTGTTAGGAGGCGCTTCAAGGTGTGATGGCAGAATGTGATTTGAGCGATAACTAAAAGATTATAGATAAGATAAAATAACGCTCTTGTTTTGTTTTTATTCTGTTATAGGTTTCTAGTTGATCTCTCTCTCTCTCTCTCACAACAACTGCTCAAAATCTCTTTACATATGTCTCCCTCCTTTCCCGCCCTCAGCCTACCATCACACACCACCTTCCCTTCCCTTCCCCCTTTACTATGTGTCTTTCCATTCAGGGTTACTCCTCCCTCTCTGTATAACTTCTCCCCGTAAGGTGTTTCCTCTTAATATTCATTGGACATGGGTCCCGTATGAATAAATTTTAAGGCCCCCTGAACCAAGCTCACTGGTTTGGAAATTTGACAACTTTATAATAAATATAGTTATCTCCGACATGTGAAAACTGGGCAGGCGATAAGAATGTGTCTTTTTTGGTGTGAAGGCGATGAAAGAGTGAGAAAGAGAGAGAGAGAGAGAGAGAGAGAGAGAGAGAGAGAGAGAGAGAGAGAGAGAGAGAGAGAGAGAGAGAGAGAGAGAGAGAGAGAGAGAGAGAGAGAGAGAGAGATTCTAATATATATTTTTTTGCAATCTTCCTGTGGCTGGCAAAACAATCTCAGGAAGTATAAGTTTACACGTGCTAGAAGGAACTCTGTAACCTTATCTTCCGTTTCTTCTTATGTCTTCTTTAAAATCTTCCTCTCGTGTATTATTAACATTAGAGAATAGATCTGACCTGCGCTACATATACAGTCACAGAACAATAGAGTTACACCATACACACACAGACACACACACACATATATCTGCCTAAAGAAAGTTTGGTTTTTCTCTCTCGTTTCTCTTTTTTTTTCTTATTTTCGTTCCTCTCTTCAGGTGTTTTGTGTATATTGGGAATTAGGATGCATATGTGTTAGACCGTCCAACCACACAGTGTCATGAATATTTGAGTCTACGTCAAATTTAGTTATATATTCTTTTTATGTTCATGTGAAGTTATAAGATGAAAAAAAACTATCTTATACGGATATATTCTTGGTTATTTTCATATTTCTTTCTTTCTTTCTTTCTTTCTTTCTTTCTTTAGCTGCTTGCCTCACCCTTGCCCACAATACATTAAATTTGCAACTGTATTCTGTCCATCGTAATAATGAAAGAGCTAACTATATAGTATCAGCATTCCTTGTTTTTGCTTCTCTCTGAAACAATAAATCTAAATTCCTCTGTTTTCTCTTTTTCCTACATCTTGCATCCTTCAAATGAGAATTATTTAGGTCATTCCAGGAGTAAAATGAACATCCTCTTTTCATTTAACTCTTCTACTATTTATTCTTATTATTTGTGCAGCATTTACCTTCTTTTCTCTTACCTAAATGTGTGTCATACCCTTTGGCGACTCTCCTTACTAATGTAAAAATAAATAAATTGAACTCTTTCAGTGTGAGGTTATACTCCATCGTATCAAAAACTTCATTACTCTTTTGTTTGAACTCTTTATGGAACAGCAGACAATGAGTCCTTCCCTGTGTTTATTGTGTGGCCCAAGGTGGTACTTTTATTTATGATGAAGGTATGTCTGTATGTATGTATGTGTGTTTGTGTGTTTGTCCCTACATTCCAATCTGTGAAAGGAGTAGTAGTAGTAGTAATAGTAGTAGTAGTTTATTGACTAAAGTACATATACAAAACGTGTAAGTAATAGTAACTCAACAATACGATAACTTTTGTCTAACACACACACACACACACACACACACACACACACACACACACACACACACACACACACACACACACACACACACACACACACACACACACACACACACACACACACACACACACACACAAGAGTGAGAGTCTGGTTACAGGTGTAGTTACAGTGTGTGTGTTGGTATGGTAGGTCAGGTTCAGCCTCAAGTATAATGTATATATGTAATAGTATCAAGACACACCGCGGCAACATACAATGCTTCTCCCTTTCAGTCTGTGTTCCTCGTATTGCGTTTCATCCTTAGTTTTTCTTCTTCTTTTTTTCATTCAAACTCCCTTCTCTTTTCTTGTTTTTTTGTTTCTTCTTCTTCTTCTTCTTGTTTGCTGTGTACCCTGATTGCTTTTCAAACTCGTCCAGCTTGGCTCTGGGGCTATTTTTATTTGCTTTATTTTTTTTATTTCATATTCTTATTTGTTTTACTTCTTTCCACTAACCTCAATGTTTTTTTTTCCTTTCTTTTCACTCTTCTCGTTTTGTATTTACTTTTCTTTTTATAGTTGATAAAGTTATAAATGTGTGCGTGTTTATAGGTGTGTGTGTATATGTGTGTAAGTCTGTGTGTGTGGTCAGGTACACATACATACTACTAGATCTACGGACTCCCGTATCTGTGTGTATGTCTGTGTATGTGTGTGGTCAGGTACACGTACATACACACATACATACATAGATCCTACAGGACTCCACGGTATCCTGCTTCCTTCCTTGTTTGTCACTGTGTTGGCGTTCAATTAAAAGTTTATAAACAGTCGTGTAACTCAGATCGCAGGTTGGTTTCCCTGACCCAGAGCCTTGACTGCACCATCTCTTCTCCTTCTGCCGTATTGTTATGTTATCCCGCTAAGGAAATCCCATAGTTGTTGAAATGTTGAGTTGGTGTCCTTTATGCAGAGAGGAAACCCATGTATAATTCCCTCCCAGACCTAAAGACGCGGCAGTCGCATTGCACCACATGTCCACGAACCCGGGAGAGAAGACGACTTTGTATCACGACTATATAATGTATAATGGAAATAATGATAATAATGATGATAATGATGATAATAATACAACACCTTACTACGGTCTAAATTTGACACACCACATCAAAGTCCATTTTCTTTATCCTCGTTACTTTATATCACAGCATGAAACACTTTATTCAGTTCGCTGGTTTTTGAAGAGTTTAATTTCTGTACGGAATGGCTGGTCTTCCCTCTCCCCCCTTCACTCGCCATCCTCTCCCCCTTCCAACCATCCCCCTTCTCCCCAGCACAAGGCGTATGTGTCTCCCTGCAGTGTGTGTGTGTGTGTGTGTGTGTGTGTGTGTGTGTGTGGTGTGTGTGTGTGTGTGTGTGTGTGTGTGTGTGCGTGTATACTTGTGAAAAGGAGAATACTAAAATCCATGATATATATATATATTTTTTTTTAATTGATCGACGGAATAAATGCAAGTAAAATTAAAATTAAAATAGTGGGAATTTCTGTTTGTATATATGTATATGTTTTGGTTTATTTTTTTCTTTCTTTCTCTTTTTTTTTTCTCTAACGATAAAAGAAAAAAAGAAAGAAAACAACTTAGAAATAAAAAGCTAAAACTTAAACCAAACTAAAACAAACCAAAGAAACATAAGAGAGAGTGAGAGAGTGAGAGAGAAAAATAAAAATAAAAATAAAAAATAAATAAAACTGATTGATTTAGATAATTATTTTTCTTTCGACGCGACATTATCTGTGGGCAAAGCACTTACCTGTTATGATCAAGGTAGAAAGTCAATGTTTGCCCGTGATACTTGAGTTGATGAAACCCAACTTGCTGATCCTCTCTTATCAACACCTGTGAAAAATTAGTCAGTGGCCAGGGAAGTAGACGCGAAAACAGACCCTGATACCTAATATGAGTATCAGTCTATCACTCACTCACTCACTCACTCACTCACTCACTCACTCACTCACTCTCACTCACTCACTTTCTTTATCTGTATATATGATTTTTCCTTATAATGAACATAGGATAAAAATGTTATTGGATGCGTTATGTAAGATGATTCAGCTGTGATTGTGGCGTTACTGTTACGTGGTGATCTTGCCTTAGAGAATAGACAGCCTGGAGTGTGGACAGCGTGTTACCTTATCCTTGTCACGCACACACACACACACACACACACACACAGCAATCCAAAGTTGACGTGGTAAGGATACTATTTATAACCACGTCACTCAAGGGTAAAAGAAGTAAAACAAGACTGAATTTAGATGAAAGTGTTTGTGTGTGTGTATTTTTCTTCCTGTGTGTGTTTGTGTTTGTGTTTGTGTTTGTGTTTTAATGAGAGAAAAAAAGAGAGAAATATATGTAATGTCAGCTGATTTATCAAGAGTTCAAAAAGAAAGCTGCAATGGATTGGTTTGAAGTCATGCCAGAATTGGACTCCGGTAGAGGGAAGACTTACACGTACATGTCAGGTGGTATTTCGTCATTGCCCTTGTTCTTGGCATTTTCAAGGGCATCAAGAAAGTCATCCATATTGAGGTACCCGAGGGAATCGAACTCTTTCATCGAGCAAGATCCCGACGAGCAGGAGCATCCCTCAGCCAGGCGTGCAAGGCGTGTTGTGGCCGCGTACCGACACAGTTCGTACAGGTCAGAGCCAGAGTAGCCATCGCACTGCTCAGCCAGGACTTCCAAATCCACATCAGGAGCTAACTGAGAATGCCGAAGCGTGACGCCAAGAATCTGCACCCGTTGAGCCTTGTCGGGAAATGGGAACTCAAACTGAACTGGCAGGCGACGTAGAATTGCCGGGTCGATTGCGTCACGACGATTAGTAGCGGCGAGGATCAAGACACGAGCGGTAGTGTCAGTGGTGAGTCCGTCCCACAGCGTCAAGAACTGAGCCTTCATGGTGACCTCCGTACCACAGTCTAAGTCGCGGCGCGTGCCCAGAAAGGCGTCAACCTCGTCTACAAAGATGATTGCAGGCTGCAGGCGGTGCGCCGTGGAGAACAACGCTGCCGTCATTTTCTCTGTCTCGCCCACAAACTTATTCTTGATGCTGGAAACGTCGAAATTAATGAAAACCGCGTTAATATCCTTTGCAATGGCCTTGGCGACCATGGTCTTGCCGCACCCTGGTGGTCCATACAGCAGCACTCCCTTGGGGGGCAGCGTGAGGGGGTCTCCTCTCCTTAACGTAGTGCGCATCGGGTAGATCACTTGGCGCCGAATTAGAGTTATCAGCTCATCCAAGCCAGCAACGTCTGTCCAGGTGACTTGAATAGCAGCTGGCGGAACCAAATGTTGCAGCACCATCCGCTGGTGCAGATCCCCGCCTGCAATGGGCCGGATCTGGGTCTGGTGTCCCTGCTCGAGGGGGGCCCACCGCCTCCTCCTGGTGAAGTAAAACGCCAGCAGAAGGAAGCTTGCCGCCGCCGCACCCCCACTGAAGTAGCTGTAGTTCTTCGGTGTCATGAATAAATAAACAAAACGAGTAAACAAGAAATAATGTAATGGTATCAATATGAGAAAGAGTCAAATATGATGTTACATGCGCCTAAGAGAGTACTTTTTGGTGTTGAGGCTGCCGGTGGTACACACTTGTCTCTAGTCATGTGCTATTGTAATAATATACGTCTTGAATAACACTCACACAAGGTGATTATGCTCTATATGTCAGAACGTTAGAAATATAAACAAAAGCCAAAAATTGAGATTGACAACTTTGTACAACATTTCGTCCAGTAAAGAGATGGTAACCTTACGTCTATTAAGGTGTAGTTGACCTTGCTAGATAAGTATACCAGAACAGTTTTATCGAGAGTATGAAAATATAAAAAGGAATCTAAAAAATATACACAAATAGCCACATGCAGCATACTCTTCATAAATTATAGGTGTGTTTTCTTACTAGGGTTTGCGTTACAGGAACCCATAAGCCTCTCCCGCGCCCTTCCTCTGCTATAAAGACAGGAAGTGTTCACTTTATCCCTTTACACGGCATCCTTATTGAAGGGGAAAAAATGTATTGTTAATTTGTTCAAGTGTGTGTGTGTGTGTGTGTGTGTGTGTGTGTGTGTGAGAGAGAGAGAGAGAGAGAGAGAGAGAGAGAGAGAGAGAGAGAGAGAGAGAGAGAGAGAGAGAGAGAGAGAGAGAGAGAGATGAGAGAGAGAGAGAGAGAGAGAGAGAGAGAGAGAGAGAGAGAGAGAGACCCAGGAGAGCGGTCCAAATACACTCACGTCAAGTTACACAATAACCACAAAGACGGACACAAATTGCACAATCTGATTACATTGGAGCAGCAAGCGGCGACCCACAAGCATTTAATCATCCATCACGTTGAACCAGTTTCCAGCACAAAGCACCGTTGCTAGACTCCCGGGAAACTAGAGGCTGGAACTGACCACTTCAAAGAGAGAGGAGGGAGCAGGATTATTGTAACCCTAGCAATCTTAGCTCATCAGTAAAGTTTATGCATAGGATTATCAACAACATCTGGTTCTTAATGGGCAGTTAGACGGTAATTACCTAATATCATCAGATCAGCGCTAACGATTTGCACACCAGTATTGTTGCTGCCTCTACCCGCTTCCCACCCGAGGCTTCTCTCATGTGTGTGATCAGATAGGTTTGGTTATGCTTGGGTTCATGTCGCTTAACAAAGCCTTAGACGTACTCACTCTATGCGGGGGAATTACTTATCTCCAAAGAACTCGTGTATACCTGACTACTCACCATACACACACACACACACACACACACACACACACACACACACACACACACACACACACACACCTGCCACGCCACGCCGTCCTTTGTGCGACACCAACGTGATGGCTGAGGCAGGAATTTTGTCGGCAAATATTCGCCTCAACGAGTAAAAAGTTGACATTACCATTCATCTCGGGGAAAAAATTTGCAGTATTGATGAAGACCTCGAAGGCAATAATTAGCCCGGACGAAAAAAAAACCGGACTGACGTGGCTTGTCAGGAAATGCAAAAGGAAAAAACAGGCTGCATCAGCGTGGGCAGGCGGGGAGATTTGGGTGTTGTGCGAGGCGGTGGTGCTTGGAAATGTTTTAGCGTGATGATGTTGAAACGCACAATGGGCGGCCCTTCCACGTTTCTCACGCCTCCCACGCTTCTCATGCCTCCCACGCCTCCCACGCCTCCTCGTATACCCCGGCGCAGAGCGAGTTTCTGCCACGAGCAGTTTTAGGGACGTGGGGTCTTTCCTTCGTCTGTCAGCTGGGGTCGAGTAGTGGGTCTATCTTTCCATTTAGTAGATATAAGTAAGGCAAATTATTCCCTTCTACGGGTATAAGGTATAAGGGAGACGAGCGCACTCCTAGTCCACCTGTATCATGGAAAAAAAATATATAAAATGTGGATAGTTCTGTGATGAAAGGCAGCCCAGCCAATGTTATGGTAATTCCGCCGAGAGCACACCACGTGACGGCTGCTGCTGTGTTGTTGTGTTGTCATGGTCGCCTCCGCACTCGTAATGTTTTGAAAGTAAAGCCTCCGTGTGGCCGCCATTGTACTAGTGGGAACCGTGCTGTGCCATTTGACATCATTTTTTTTCCTATTAATTATTTCACGCTAATTTGATGCTTTTATTACATCGGTGTTTGTGGGAAGAGAATCACGTGTGTTTGATATGTCAGTACCGCAACCACCACCACTACCACCATTGCATATGTGGTGGTGGTGGTGGTGGTGGTGGTGGTGGTGGTGGTGGTGGTGGTTGTACACCTGAAGTGCCAGTCATCAGGTCCGTGGTAATGAGGTGAACGGAACGCGGGAACAAAGGCTGATTGGCGAGGGACGCGTGGGAATGTGGGAATGTGGGAATAAGCCTGGGAATGGGTGACATGGTACTCTGAACGTTAATACACACACACACACACACACACACACACACACACACACACACACACACACACACACACACACACACACACACACACTACACAAAAAGAGAGCTAATATATAAAACACACATGTAAAAGAATGCAAAACAAAATCTGAAGTAAGAGCTGATGTGTCTAGCAAAAGGTCGGATGTGGGGGTGTGCGCCCCCTACCTCCCCCACACCCCCTGAAACCTTTTCCATGGCGGATGCGAACAACTACCGGTGCGAACCCATCTCCCGTCCCACCCCCAACCCCCCCCCCAACCTCTGCCTCCTCCATCTGTCCAACGCCCTCACACCTCCACACCCTCCGCCCCCCCTCCCCCCAAGCCTCCTGCCTCGACGCCCACCATCCCTCGCCAGTCGTCTCCCTTCCTCCCTTGCAAACTTTCAATTATGATAAAAATATAACACTTTCCTTGCGCGCCAGACTGGATCCCTGAGAATTGTTGTGTTGTTTCTATGTATTACTAAGCGTGTGTGTGTGTGTGTGTGTGTGTGTGTGTGGGTGGGTGGTGTGTGTGTGTGTGTGTGTGTGTGTGTGTATATGTGTGTGTGTGTGTGTGCATGGTAACACCCGGGGAATTACAATGAAAGCATAACATAATACAGTCAAAATTCTTATACGTGAAGGAAAATCAAATATCAGACTAGAAATATGCAAGTCTTCTCTGCTTCTCTTCCGTTTTATTAAATTATAAAGATCCTTTGGAAGAGTATTTTCCAGCCCTCTGCCTCATCCCTTTACATCCGCATGCACGAAACAACTGTAATATAGACATGAGTATTTTTAATTCCAATGTGGCATGACGTGTGTGTGTGTGTGTGTGTGTGTGTGTGTTTGTGTGGGTGTTTCAATTTGCCTGTATACGGACAATGATAGTTTACATTTCACTACACAAAACAATTAACACACACACCCACACACACACACACACACACACACACACACACACACACACACACACACATACACACACAACTTTATATCGTCTTCAGTTTCCATCTTTCCCTTTTCCTTCGTTGGGCTTATCTTCGCCACCTCCACCACCACCACCACCGACTCTCCCTCACTCACTCTGATCCTGGGTGGAGGAAGCAAAGCCGGCTGGAGCCTCTGGGAAGAAGGAGGGAGGGTCGGGGGGAGGCTGGAGGCCCGCGGGGAGACGGCAGGGAATCTGAGGTCACTTGGGAGGATGCAGGAAGTTCGCGTCAGCTGCTGCGGCTCCAGGGACCAGCGCGAGGCGGATACCATTTGTGGGAAGTTTCGATTTTTGAGGTGATTTGGGGGTAACCTGTTGATGCTATGTGTGTGTCTGTGTGTATGTGCGTGTGGGTGTGTATGTCTGTGTGGGTGTGTATGTCTGTGTGGGCGTCTGTGTGTGTGTGTATGGTGCGGTATTGCTATCTCGTTCAATTGTGATACGAAGCTTCAATCTGTTATCTCGTTCGACCACCGCTCACTCCTACGCTTGTCTGTCTGGTGCTGTAACAACGACTCAGTATTGTTTTCATGTGCAGCTGAAATACGGGATTGAATGCAGAGGAAATGTTGTTTGTTTCCTAGTGCAGCGCTGAGCTATCGTGTGTTGGTGGAGGGAGGTTGAGGCAGTGGAAACTAATAACATACACATGTCTATAAGGGAAAGATACACGTCTAGATTCATTTAATGTTATATACTCAGATCGGTGTCAAATATCTAGAGAAATAATGTGAATGTTGTTATGACTGCATTGGAGACTAGAAGCGTTGAAAGATGCATGGAAAATAGTAAGCTGTGTTTCGCAAGATGAATGTTAATTTGTAATCCTCCTCCACGTTATCTGCAGAGAGAGACTTAGGTAAAATAGAGACCTTTCCGCACATGTTATATTGTGTGACACTGACCAAGATGCCAAACCTTGTACTGAGCTGCTGTCACGCTAATAATTTAACAGATTCCTTCATTACAATCCCAAGAAAAGAAATAAACTGTTCCCAAAATGTCAAAAATTAATCTGGTTCTATTTTTTAACGTCAATAGAAGATCTACATAATTGATAAAAAAAAAAGAATATCTAGAAAGAAACGTTAAATCACTCTATGCATTCAAAAATAAATGAAAAAGTCACCGAGAAACAGTTAGTTGCCAAAATTAATGTATCGATGAAGTATGTGAAAACTTTCCGTCATTATGAACATCACATTTCCTCTTACATTCACCTACTAATTAATTAACCCCAGTGTATGCTGCTGCTGCTGCTGCTGTTTCTTTTTATCTTTTTCATTGCCACCATACCTTGTCCGGTCCGTCATGCAGCCTATACTTGCACCAACATACTGTGTGATTATAATGAAAGCATATTAGTCACGAATGAGAGGAAGCATTACAGCATCAAACGCTTTGGGTGGTAGATAACATTGAGGTAATTTTACGAAGGAAATGAACCGGATTGAATAGTGAACTGAACAAAGGTGGACGTGAAATGTTTAATGAACGTGAATTATCAAAGTTGTTTTAAGCTTCAATATTCAGTAATAGATTCTGTTTGCACGTCACTCTGGATTTGACCAAAGGAATTATATGATTGGTGGCAGAAGCAGCGGCGGTATTGTTGTTATTGTTGTTGTGGTTGTTGTTGTTGTTGTTGTTGTTGTTGTTGTTGTTGTTGTTGTTGTTGTTGTTGTTGTTGTTGTTGTTGAGGGTTAGTGTGTGTTCGCTCTCACCTAAGAGGAAAATGGGTCGAAGTATGTATATGCAATAAAATTAAATGATTTTTATTTTTTTTAAGATGAAACAAAATGTAACGTTTTATGTTCGAAATAGGGTTGTTTATCTCTATGTATATCTATTATTATTATTATTATTATTATCATTATCATTGTTATATATTTTCTTTGTCTGTGTGTCTATATGCTTTCCTGTAACCTTGTATTTCATATATCTATTTTTTCTCATTTCAGGGGGAAACAGAGCCGCCTCCAGCAGACTAAAGCATTAACGAGACAGTGAGTGACAAGTACCACACTGAACACCTCTGCGTGGCTGGCTGGTGAGTGTGTAACAAGAAAGTTTTGTTATGTTATCCCTTTCGTGTGTGTTTCCATGTCTGTTCTTCTCTGTTTTTTTTTGTTTTCTTTTCTTTTTCGTGTTTGCAGGTGTTGTTTTATTACACCTGTCTTGTTTTTGTTTTGTTTTTGTCTTGTAACATTGCCTTGCTGAAGAATGCCTTGTAGCTGCATTATTTTTTTACTTTCAGTCACTCGTCACCTGATTCATTCAATAGATTTCACGTGTATCTCTCTGACTTACGCTGTGTGTGTGTGTGT
>JAPQNM010000013.1:2594520-2624520 GCA_029783475.1 Metacarcinus magister | reverse complement strand
ACACACACACACACACACACACACACACACACACACACACACACACACACACACACACACATATACACACACCCACACACACACACACACACTTTGTGCTGGAGGGTTTCATAGAAAATAATAATTGTTGAATTTTATTTCCTCTAAGAAAACTAAAAATAAAAAGCCCAAACGAACCTTTGTTTAATGGTGGACTCCTGAGAATTTTAGTGACACCGAAGCTCATGCCGGAAAATTAGCGAGACTCGTAAGTAAAAAAAGAGAGGAAAAGAGAGAGAGAGAGAGAGAAAAAGAGAGAGAAAAAAAAAGAAGAGATAGAGTAAGATAGAAAGATGAAGAAAAAATCGTGTAATCTTCACATATTTTCTCCTCTAATCTTTTTTCATAGATCTCAAAAACATCTCATGACATTAATCTTGTCTTTCCTACTCTGACTAACTCACTCATTGACTGACTTACTCACTGACACGACCTTTCTCACCCTCCCCCCCAATCCCCATCCTCCCCATCCCCCCCTACCCCCCAAGAGTCGTTCCCTCTCCTGAGTGACTTAAATACGTGGAAACGACTTAAATGATACCAAGAAATTCAAGCAAGCAAGTCCTGCTGACCTAAATAAATAGTAATGAGGAACAGTTAATTAGGAGGAAACTAGACGAATAAATGATGATTAACTAGACTTGTGAATATTTAAGAGAAAGAAGATTTGTAAGTGAGGATGGAATAATGTCGAAAATAGTTGACGTACATGTGTGTGTCTGTTTGTGTGTGCGTGTGTGTGTGTGTTTTTTGAAAGAGAGAAAAGAGAAAGAAAAATGTAGGAAAGCGTTAACATTTATCTGTGTCTGTGTTTTTTTTTTATGTGTGTGTGTGTGTGTGTGTTTTGTGTGTGAGAGAGAGAGAGAAAGAAAGAAAGAAAAAGAGACTAGGTGGAACATTGTGAATTAAAACCACATACAGAATAAGAGAAAAGCTTGGCTATGCATGCAAATTACCAACGCTGGACACCTTGCTGATATCCCCCACAGGTGCAAAAGTAATTATCTTGTCTGTGGGACGCTCAGCATGATATATTTTGTCTCTTTTTTTTTTTCCAATTTCCTCGCTTTTTTCATATATTCACTACCCACTACCTTGTTTTTTTACGTTATATTCTTATTATCTTTAGTTTTTCGTCTGTGTAGTTGTAAAGATAGATATGTTTATTAATGTGTTTTTATTTTGTGTGTGTTTGTGTGTTTAGAGACAGCATCAAAATAGTTTCCAGACAGACAGACAGACAGAGAGAGAGAGAGGGTTAGACAGACAGCATGATGGGTGTCCTTGCTCATCTATACTACACAATAATACTATTCTTCTATCTCTGCTTGTCACTTCTCTATCTACCTTCTACTCACCCTCTAATACAGACCGTCATGATAGTCTGGTGCCTCCTCCTCCTCCTCCTCCTCCTCCTCCTTCTCCTCCTCCTCCAATAATAGTAATAATAACAATAATAATAATGATAATAATAATAATAATAGTAAGTTCTAGTTTTCTTCTTCTTTTTTGGGGAGAAGGGGGGCGAGGGTGGCACAAAACAACTTTCAAATCATTCCTAGCCTTATTTTTTTTCTCCACTAATCACTTATCCTTAGAAACACCTGTATTATTTATTTCGGGTTGAAAAACAAAAGACGGTTTCGCTTCTTCACGCTCGTCAAAGGTTCCTCAGCGGACACACACACACACACACACACACACACACACACACACACACACACACACACACACACACACACACACACACACACACACACACACAAAATCACCGTAAGTAACACACAAGTAAGTACCGTGAATCACCCACACCGTAGCTGCCACTTTACTCACTACTCGCCGGCCACACACAAATCGTAGTCCAGTGAAGGGAGGGAAGGGAGGGAGGGAAGGAAGGGAGGAATATTGACAGATCAAACAAGGCACTATATCTCAGGGCAGGAGGGAAGGGAGGGTGCTAGAAGGAGAAGTGATGGAGTGGGAAGGCAAAAGGTAGTGATCGTGAAAGAGTGAGTTCGGTGGTAGACAGGAGAACGTACAAGCCTTTCGCTGTCTTTCTCTTTAGGTAATTGTCGTTGGTGTTTTCATTCTTTTTTTTTCCTTTTATATTTTAGTGGTGGTGGTGGTGGTGGTGGTGGTGGTGGTGGTGGTGGTGAGGGAGGCAAGGCAGGCATTAATAAAGCTGTTGCCTCCCTTTCCGCAGATGTATTCCCTTTGCGGCAGGATTCAACTGAGTTCAAATAAGTTTCGTTTATTCAGTTCTCTACAAAGTATTCTTGGTGTACACGCATTCCGCTCGCCCTTCAGTCTCAGGCCGCTGAAGAATCCTGTCTCTGTCTCTGTCGACCCTCAAAGGAATGTAGATTGAGTTACGTGAACTTTTTTCTTGGTAAATATTTTAACGTTGTTTGTGACGGTAATCTTTAAGAATGAAGAAGCATCCAGAGCTTGGCGTGGAAAACAGCGGCGAAAACTGCAATTCGTGCCTAGCTCAAGATGTTGCCTCGACCCACGCAGCTGTAGACACTCGAGGCTCAGGCACGAGGCACTATTTTACTAAGGATCTTCTTATCTTTGCTCACTAAACCACCTTCATCCTACCTGTACATTTAACTACCAAGTGATCTTTATTTAATCCTTACCATGTTGAATGCGATACTGTTTACCTTATTTTCTGCATTTCCATGAGTTGTATTAAACTATTTTTTGTTTCCATTAATGTTATATTTCCATTCCCAGAAATTAGTATAACTGGAAATATATGGATCAGTTACCCAAAGAAAATATCGCTAAGAGTATATCATTGTGGACTGCTCGGTGTTCTCGCGTTGAGGTTACATACACCTGCACATATTACCTGTTTACCCGTTACATCACGTCTTTATTAACTGTAACAAAACAATTATATCACCACGACACATCCTGGCTATCCGTAGTGTCCCTTTCCTTGTACTTCCTTTTATGGTACTGTGTTGTGAGGCGCCTCAAGAAAATACTTCAATAAAAACGAGACTTAACCTAATCTCCTCACGGCTGCCTAAGGATGATGGAGATGCGTGCCACAGCTACCAAACCACACTCACCACACGCCCACCACACGCCCACCACACGTTCACCACACGCTCACCACCTTTATCTAATGTCTTTGTCTCGTTACGGTAGGCAAGTGACAGTACCTCGACCAGTTTATGTTCACCTTTAAGGAGAAATATATATAAATGTTGAATATAAGTACATAATGTGAAATAAATTGCTTACATTCACATCATTATCAGTAAAATTTATCTTGGATTAATATGTTTTGCTTTATAGTTTAATGGGTTTTTTTATTCGTTTATTAATGAGTAACTGGAGCTCCTCATTATTCTTGTGTCGACGTAAATTTCATATGAGGGGAAGACTTGCTGCTGGCGTCCGATCAGCATCATTATAGATAACATAGTGGCAATGTAGATACAACTTGCTATCTCTCTTCTTCTTCTTTTTTTTTCTCTCTCACTCTATCTCTATCTATCTATCTCTATTTCTATCTCTATCTCTCTTTATATAGTATGCATGATCCCCGCCGTTCACAATCTTTGCCTGCAGTATAACAACAAAAACACAACGCTACCTTTGCCTTCCCTCCTTGGGCTGAGTGGCTGTTTTGTCCTACACTCTCTTCTCTGAACCCTTGTGAAGGTCCCTTTGCATGTGCGTTGTGTCACTCCGCTGAAGCTTTGTGCAACACTTTGGAAGATTTGAAAAGTTTAGAAATTGATACTTTACATTAAATCAGAGACATGAATGAAAAAATAGTTTGGAAATGATCTCACTGTTTCTTTTTGTGATAATTTGAATGTATTTATGTCCATTACTGCATGACAAAGGTATCAGAACAAAGGTTTCCCTCCCCTGGTTTTCTTTGCTAAACTTTGTCCTGTATCTTAAGTTGAATTTGATTAATGGTTTCTTAACTCTCGCTATTGTTGTGTGTTCATTGTTTGGGTTTTCTCTCTAGCGTTACTATTCTGTCAATGCTTCCAACACAGGCATTGTAACATCCTTGTATCTGTCACGAAAAAAGAGTGTGTTTCTAGGTCACTATATCTTTATCAATCCACTTGATCACCAACAACTAAAGGATATTTGATTGTGTTAAAAGGTTTTCTTCACTTCACTACGATATATGTTTTAGAATAGTATTTATTTTCTTATTTTATTCATATTTGCTCTTCTTTGGAACACTTTGTCGCAACCTTGAACTTATCGTTTTCTTTAGCAACAATGTCGTAACTTTCTAACTTATTCCTTGTTACAAAATTATACTCTTGAATTTTGCATCTCATTCCTTGTATCTATTCCACAGTTCCATAAAAATAAAAAATGTCTCGCTCGATATCTTAATGGAAACTATTACATTTAGAATTTTTTTTACACACAATTTTCCCTCTATGATTAAATATTGATGACGGGAGGGACTGCTCTTTTTAGATGAATGGAAAAATAACCCAGAAGGGACATTAGGTACGATGTTTTCTTTCGTCTTGACATTCTTAGGTAAGACTTTTATTTTGTTTTCAAGCTCTGGACAATATTTTCTTGCTACTTATTTAATCATAACATATTTTCTTAGTATTTTTTATGTTGTTTTGCGTCCAAGAAGCACTAATCTTTTTATACGATGCTTCTTTTTTTCGGATTCAAAGCGAGGACATGTCTTGAGCCTCGCCTGCTCGACCCTCTCTTGGTTGTGATGATCTGATACCAATGTTCCGCTCACTCCTCCTACCTGCTCTTGACCCCAATTACTCGGCCGTCCTGTGTGAAGCTAAAACTATGCATGTAACTCTTATAACTTGAGGCAAATAGACGAATGTAAATCACAAAGAATATAACAAGACCAAGATAAACGAGGAGGTCAAGAAGGTAAAAGTTTCATATTCAAACTTTACCAACGTTCTCCGGTTTTCTTTGTGTAGATCATCCGGTTTCTCTCTCTCTCTCTCTCTCTTTTTTTTTCTCTCTCTCTCTCTCTCTCTCTCTCTCTCTCTCTCTCTCTTTCTCTCTCTCTCTCTCTCTCTCTCTCTCTCTCTCTCTCTCTCTCTCTCTCTCTCTCTCTCTCTCTCTCTCTCTCTCTCTCTCTCTCTCTCTCTCTCTCTCTCTCTCTCTCTCTCTCTCTCTCTCTCGCTCTCGACCTCAAGACGAGATCAAATTCACCGCAGTGGCTTAGCGTCGATGCGTAGGAAGGAGAAAAATTGGAGAAAAATAATATCAAGTGAGAATATAAAAAAAAATATCCAGTGATCGATGCGAGACAATCTGTGAGGGAGACGAGGAGGCAAGTGGAGGCGAAGTGGAGGCGAAGGACAGGGGTGAGTGGAGGAGGAGGAAGAGGAGGAGGAAGGGCAAGGATGGTAAAGGAGGGCCGAGGGAGCTCTTTACACCGCGCAGATCACGGCCGCTTTGATGTCGAGGGCCCGTCGTCACCATGCTGGATTGGGCGCCCGTGATTAAAACTAAAAAGCTCCCCGACGCTAAACTGTACGACACACGTCTTCTTTGATGCGACGCTTTCCATTTTTCCTCCAGTAGCCTCGCATCGAGCACAAAGGTGTTACGGATTTACACTTTACAAAACACACTGCCTGGAAGTAATTGCCTGACCTGCTACTAGCAAATCTCGTGTAGTGTTTTATTGTGTAGTGCATCGTGGTGAGTGCTATTTTAAGGAAATGTACATAAAAGGAAGTAAAAGTTTCACTCGAAGCAGGATCGACTAACCTTTTACCTTCACTGTCGCTCAAGAGTTTTCATTTCTTCAATCCCCGCCAAGGGTAAGGTGTTCTGGTTTACGAGTAATGTGAGGTTTCGGTAAAGTGTAGTTATAGGTATGAAATAATGGACTTCTAAGCTGTGTTCACACCTTCTGGCGCGGTGCCGAAATCACTGCTAATTTGCATCAGGTGTCGATAATGGTACGTGCTTGTGGGTTAATCTGGGTACGAACTGTCGCTGTGAGTGTGACGGGAATGTGATCGGCTTGTCACACATTATTTGTGCTGACTATATATATATATATATATATATATATATATATATATATATATATATATATATATATATATATATATACATATAGTTATGTATATATACATAGACAGAGAAAAAAATAACTGCATAATAACTACTATTGAGTTGAAAACATTTGATTTTCTAGAATCAAAATTTGTATCAATATATTGTATGTGATTGTATTTGTAATTGTGTTGTGATTATAGAGGATTATGTTGTAATGTGTCGTGTGTTTCCAGTGTTCGGACAGCCACATGAACGCGTTGCTAATAATCCCAATGCACACAAACCCAATACAAATTAACGTGTTGAAACGTGATGTTGAAACCATACCTGATCATGTCAAACGCAATGCAGGTGATGAAAGTAAAGCGAATATTGTGTCTGTCAACACCATAATGGATGCTGATGACTCCATGACCTCATCAATACCTCTCCTTTTCATTTAGTTTCTGTTTCTGGTCAAGGTTAACTTCCTTCCACCGCACGTATCGCTGGTGAGGTTCATTGTGCCGAGACAACACCAGGAGGACGTTGAACGCCGCCAGTGTGAGCTGTGCGACATTACCCTCGAGGCTCAAACATTGATTCCTTGGATCTTGTTTCTGTTGACTCTTTGCCACAAAACTACCTGTGACAGACCAGGAAAAACAAGTAAAAGGTTGTATCACATTTAGACATGACCTCGCGATGGATAGGCATTATTGTACTTTCTCCGTCAGGAAGAAAGGCAGGAGGTACTTGGACGGACGGATGAGTTGGCTGAAAAGTATGTTGATAGTTGACCCTTAATTGATGGTGTGGAGGTAACAACATTCATTCATTTTATAAGAAATTTACTAATACAGGCGAATCCACTCAACGGGCGTCTCTTTTTTACTGATTTTTTTCTTCATCCCACTGAGAAAATTCCCATTATAACCAAACAAGCGATAATGGTTAAACTCATTAGTTATTTCCCGCTCTTTATAGCATGATCCATAAAGGTAAATTTGTTATAGGCACTAATTACGATAGTAAATCACTCATTTATCTAATTAAATCTAATTACCCTTAGCGTTATTTTCATAATTTAGTTTAAAATGTTGGTGTAAGGTGTTAACAGGAACACACCAAGCTAGGACAGCAGTGTGTAGGAAGACACGAGCATCGACTTGGACGCCCTTCCTTGCTTGTATCAAAGTTTCTTATTATGCCTCACTATCTTTAGTTAATAGAAAAATATCTTTAGAGACTCGGCAATCGAGTTAATCATTTTCACATTTTAAAGATAAACGTTATTTTGCTTTCAGTTATTCTATATGAATGATCTGTGACGGACTGATACAAGATGAGTAATTCTATGAAGAAAAAAAAAATCAAAGCAAGGTCTTAACTTGAATTGTTCTATAAAAAAAATCATGTTTGGTAATCGAGTTGCTGGGAAAAAGATTCGCCCATTTGTGAATCATCTTTATCGTTTGACTATCGTTTGACTTTCTTTTGGTATTGGCTTTTCTAGTGTCTTGGGGATCATTGATGTTGATACCTTCCCGATCATGTGGTGGGTAGATGGTACTGAGCGTGTCTTCCTCACTGCTCGCTCATCCATTCACTCACCAGCGTCACCTTAAGACCAAGACATCACCAGTACTGTTATCCCTTGTGGTGGCATCCATTACAATATTCTAACACCTAACATACTGACAGTCAACACATACTAACACTACATATGCGTACAAACAACCAGCACATACTTGTCCTACTACACATGTGCAGGAGGAATATTTGCGTGCCAAGTAATGTGCATAATGTGTGATGGACATGTTGCAGTTTAGCGTTAGACAAGCAGTGCATCACCCACGCTGAGGGACCATTTGTTGCACCTCGCCTGCCTTGCCGTGGTGTGAGGGCGGCGGGAACTGACCCTCGATGCTGCTAACACCGCCTCCCTACCACATCATGACGAGGGATTGTCGACAGGTAATGGTCCTCTCCAGACCCTCGCTCCGTCATACGCACGAACACACACAAGCATACACGCAGATGCACACACACACACACACACACACACACACACACACACACACGTTCATCTGCACTCATCTTTACACGCAAACACGCACCAGGTTGTTGTGAGAGGCGAGGGTATTCATTTTCGTGATGTGAAAAATAGATATAATTGCTATTCGTCGCTTTCATTCCTGTTTCTCTATTCAGTGCATTTATACTTTCCCCTCAGTTTGTAATATTGCAATCGTACATTTTTTTTTTTCTGTTTCCATTTTGAAGAGTTTGTTTCCTTCACGTTTCCTTTTCTTGTTATCGCTCTGTCAATCACACGTCACCCCATCATTTCCTGGTAAACCGTGCGATGCATCTTGACATCAATTTCCAATCCTTTCCTTTGACGTCAAGAGGAGGAGGAGGAACAGGGCGTGCAGAACCCTTCATGCCACTCCATATTCTCTATCATGTTCTCGCCGCTCGCTAACCTTTCACAAACTCTCTACCTCTTGTATTATTTTAACAAGTCCAGATCGCGTGAATCCCTGTTTCACTTTGCCAGGTGTTACAAATGCTTACGTTTATAGCCAGTTTACGAGTCATCCCACGAAACACTTGCCTGCTAGAACGACAGTGTTCGAAGAAGGCAAGGCATTGAATAGATAATGGGCGCACTTATACTCGTCCCAGCCGCCTCAGTGGTGATAACCCGTTCCAGGAAAACTGTGAGCGCTCTGCCTTTGGATTACATACTTTTTTTTTATTACATTTAATACGAATAAAAGTGTATTGTTGGAGTAAGAGATTAATCTTGCCTGCCACACCGAATCGAGGTCACTGGTGGATTTATACTGTTAAACTTTGAAAGCACAGAAAGTGAAGAAAAGAAAACTTGTTAGTCGTTTCTCCGTTGGTGACTGACGCGCACCATTAGTTGACGTGTGACTAACGACCTCCCTGAAATAAGTTCCTTTTCCAGACTTGTTAAGAATCCAACACATACATTTCACTGTGTCTGGAGAGCTAAACACGAGTGACAGTTGCCCTCGAGTATAAAGGAAAACATTCACTGATGTGCTGCTACGAAAAACTTTTACTAAATATATATACTTTTTATCCTACAATGGAAGAAAACATCAAATATGAATGGTTCCACTGCATTCTTTCCCAGTGTTCCAAGAAGTAATTAGTTGTTTTGGGTTAAAAGAGGACATCTTAGAAGGCACGTGCATGAGTGTAGTGAATTAATGATGAGTCGCCTCGCTTGCACAAGGTTCCCCAGCGCCAGTGTTCACAATGTCATGGACTCCTTCACACACACACTACACACACAACCAACTAAGGCTGTTCCACGTAACTTGATGCTTCCCTTCGAGCCAACACATTGTTTTTCTATGTTGTCTCTTAATTCATATATATAATTTTCTATAAGACCTATTTCTGGCTTCAACACGGAGGCAACAGCTATCCTCCTCCTCCTCCTCCTCCTCCTCTCGTGGGTGTATAGGAGGAAGCACATCACTAAATTTTGTCTTTCCTATTATCTCTTTACTGGAATCTTAGAAACTTCCCCTTCTCCTTCCCATTTAATTTTAGACTCCTGACATTCTCTCACTCTATAAATCCAGTAGCATCTCCTTGCACTATACATTGCTGCCTCTCTGCTTCTATCATTAATCATACCTATTCCTTACAGCTCTATCCTTCTCCCTATTTCTTTTTTGTGTTGTTTTGTGGTAGTAGTGATGGTGGTTGTGGTGGTTGTGGTGGAGGAGTAGGTCAAAGAGAAAGCAAATAGGATACAATAGTCTAGAACACTATTATATGGCACATGTCATTATGGTGTTGTAGTAAAGAGTTTTTAATGATATAATAGACCATTGTGGTATTTAGTATATGTAATTGCATATCATATAATGGCAGTGAATGGTGTGTGGAATTTCATCCTATTGTGTCGACTAGAACTTGACTTTTCCCTCCTGCTCTCTGTCTGTCTGTCTGTCTAACTGTCTTTTTATTTTTCTGTCTGTCTATCTACCTTTCTGTCTAGCTCCATCTTTATGTGTCTTTTTTTTCTCTCTTTCTCTCTCTTTCTCTTTCTCTCTCTTTCTCTTTCTTTCTCTCTCTCTCACACACACACACAAGACAACAAGGAAAAAAAAATCACCATACCAACTTTTCCAGCACGAAAACCCAAGCTTGAGCAAGTCTTTCTTCATATTTTATGGGGCGAGTTTTACGTCTTCCAGCGGCAAACAAGTGTCAAAGAAGAGAGTGAGCGAGAGTTGTCCACTTCCAAGTCTAAACTAAAGGCGAAAGTAAGGGAAGTCAGTCTGTCAGTCAGTGTGTCTGTCTGTCTGTCTGTCTGTCTGTCTGTCGTGAGTGAGGTTTGTTGTTATTTTTCACGAAGAAGAGAAAGAGAAGAAGAAGAAGAAGAAGAAGAAGAAAAGAAGAAGATGAAGAAGAAGAAGTCATGGGTTTGTGTCTAGTTGGGATGAGGATGAGGGTGAGGGAGAGGGAGAGATGGAGATGCAGAGGATCAGGAAGAAAGAGAGGGGAAAGGAGAGGAAGAGAGGGAGAGATGAAGAGGGAGAGAGAGAAACCCAAGATTCCAGTGTCTGTGTGTGTGTGTGTTTGCATGTGACGTGATAGCTGACTCTCTTTGTCTGTCTGTTTCTCTCTCTCTCTCTCTCTCTCTCTCTCTCTCTCTCTCTCTCTCTCTCTCTCTCTCTCTCTCTCTCTCTCTCTCTCTCTCTCTCTCTCTCTCTCTCTCTCTCTCTCTTTCAATATCACATGAGAACGTGGTATCAAATTTCATGCAAAATTTACTGAAAATGTAAATGTAAGTGAAGCAGAACTTTCGTCTATATTTCAAAGTTATTTCACCTTAAAAGATTTCTTGAAAAACGTTCGTATTTCTGAGTTTTCCGCTATAATATTACCTCTTCTTCACCCACACACACACACACACACACACACACACACACACACACCCAAGACATCGATCCCCTTTTAGTGAATGCATATCTTGCCTTAACATATTATTCTTCCTTCATCCCTTTCCTGCTTTTACATTTCCCTCTATATTACCTTTTCTTTTTTTAACACTCCCATCCCTTTCGTTCCCCTTCGTATTGCCTTTTTCCCTTTACCCTTACATCGGTTCATGTAACGCCACCCACACCAACACCCCGTCCTCCCCCCCCCACACACACACACACCAACTCACTTGCAACATTTATAGGCAGCTTCGTCCCGGCAAAATGTCACTCTCTTCTCTCCCTTCCTCCCTCCTCACCGTGTTGAATGCCGCGTCGGAACTCATGTTTTGAATAGTTCCCCCGAGTAAGGCCTTTATATACATCCCCTTCCTCCTAACACTCTTGTCTCTTATACAGCAACGGCTCTCTATACTCCCCTTGCACTACCCCTCTTCCTCCTCTTCCTTCTCTTTCTCCTCCTCCTGCTATGGTTGGTTTGAGAAAGAGACTAGAAACAGACAGACAGACAGATAGACAGACAGGCAGATAGATTGTAGGAATCCCAAAGGTTCAAGACAGTATTATAAGTGCTAATGGGGCCAACCTTATTGTGTTTTGCTTGATGGAGAAGAATGAATGGATGGATGAGGAAAGCATTAAGAGATGGAGGAAAGCAAGAAGAGGAACGGAAGGGAAAGCATAGACAAGATAATGTAAGGAAAGTTCTTGTGTGTGTGTGTGTGTGTGCTTCTGTAATGGGGTACAGAAATAGATAGATAGATAGATAGAAAGAGGGAGAGAGAGAGAGAGAGAGAGAGAGAGAGAGAGAGAGAGAGAGAGAGAGAGAGAGAGAGAGAGAGAGAAAGAGAGAGAGAGAATGGGAGAGAAGGTGTCGTCTGCTCTACTACTGACCCTACTTCCTCTCCCTCTCCCTTGGCGCGCTGGGAGAGGGAGATGAACCTACTCTTTCTCTCTTTTTTTTTTTTTTCTCTCTCTCTCTCTCTCTCTCTCTCTCTCTCTCTCTCTCTCTCTCTCTCTCTCTCTCTCTCTCTCTCTCTCTCTCTCTCTCTCTCTCTCTCTCTGTTGCCTGCCTGCCCAGTGCTTTTGTCGATCACGCGTTCGGCCGCTGAGCACACAGCTTTTCAAAGGTTTGCTTTACCTTTATATGTTTTTCCCTCTCTTTTTATGTGAATTGGAAATCTCTGAATGTTTCGAAAGCATAACTCGTTGGCGTCTATGTAGAGTCTGCCTCTCGCGTTTCTGTGTGTGTGTGTGTGGGTGTGCGTGTGTGTGTGTTGGGAGGGGATTGTGTCGGGGGCGTTGGTGGGTGGATGCGTGAGGTAGGGAGGTGGGTGGATGCGTGTAGGGGTGGATGGTTGAGTGCGTGCGTGTGTGAGGGTTTCATCATTTCAACGCGTGCATATTTATTTTGTGGTGTGTGTGTGTGTGTGTGTGTGTGTGTGTGTGTGTGTGTGTGTGTGTGTGTGTGTGTGTGTGTGTGTGTGTGTGTGTGTGTGTGTGTGTGTGTGTGTGTGTGTGTGTGTATGTGTGTGTGCGTAATCAGGCAAGGTTACATTCAGGCATTGTCGGTGATTAGCATAAGCGTGCGTTAAATTTTCATTCATTGGCTGGATTTCAGTGTGAAGATCAATGCTTGCCTGTTAACTAGCATTCCACAGGAGAGAATATTTATCTATCTCTATCTCTCTATATCTATCTATCTATCTATCTATCTATCTATCCCGCCATATGCATTTATATATATATGGAGGTAATTCCGTAAAATCAATTGTTCCGAGTGAGTGGTTTCAGCCGTCCCGTCGCGTCCAGTCCCGAGCCTAACCAAGCTGTCATCCCGTTTGCATTTCCTAGTAAAGTTTGAGCCGCTTTCTCGCATCTGGTTCTGCCTAGCTTTCTGCAGACCAAATCAGCCCCTCCCAGCCCCTACCCAGCCCCTCTCTCAACACCCCAGTCCGCCAGCATCCACCTCCATTCAGCCTTGGCCAGCCCACAGTCCTCCCCGCGTGACTGAGTGGCGTCTGGCCGCTGTTTACAAAGGATTTATGGCAAGTGTACGAAGAGTCCCGCTGAGTTTGCCGATGACGGACGGGACGAGGGAGGAGTAATTGGTCGCCTGGGACTTGGTGCTCTTGTCTTTTCTGTAACTTTTTCCTTTTGTCACTGTGATGTAAGACTAGTGCTGACTGGTTTTGGAAGTAGTGGTGGGGGTGGTGGTGGTGGTGGTGGGGGGTGGTGGTGGTGGCCATTTCTCAGAAGGTGAGACGCCGAGGTATGCTTAATAGTGCTGAGGTGTGCTGAGAGTTCCTGCATGGAGATGGGGATGTGCTGGGAGGGAGGGAGGGTGTGAAAGATGGAAAGTTGAGAAGATTAACTACCTTTATCTCCTTAACTGCTTCCTTCGACCTTCCATCTGTCTTCTCCCCAACCCTACTCCCCACACATTCAACATCCTCCCCATACCCTCTCCCTATTCTCCTCTCCCATTACCAGGCTAGCCAGTAACTCCCCAACTCCGCACTCCAGCACTTCCCAACCTAATTCCCATACCTATGTTTCCATCTCGACGTTCCAAGTAACATATCTCAAGCTCCATTCCAACCAACCCCTCCCACGTGCCTTCCTACCTGAGCCACCTAATCCTCAGGCACCCACACCTGCACCCACACCCCAATTAACACTCGGCACTCACCACGCTTCGAGAGACACACCCAACTACTCTCACGGTAACACACAGTCAGAGTCAAGAACATCAAAGCCAACTTGTGGTAGTGATAGCATTGGATAGTCTAGTCACAGGGTCGTCCACTTCAATATTTTCCTCTTTGTATGTCTCCTCGACCCTCGCCCACGCTTCTCTTCCCCTCATCTTCTTAAAGCTGTGATATGGGTAAGTGTCATACAACAGCGACTACAAACACTTGTCAGGTACTAGATATAGGTTTATGGATACTTGTGAGGTCTCGTAGTGCTTGTCTATTTGTCTCTAGGTGGGAGGGTGGCTGTACACGTGTGCCCTTTGCCCACATGGAATGAAGGTCAGGTGGTGTTGCCTTCCTCCTTACCTGGAAAGAAAGAATCAAGAGTAAATATTTCAGCTCAAGTTGAGAAAGCAAATACAAGAAATATGAATGAGATAAAAATGTGGCTTAATGAGTTACAATGCATTATATCTTTCACAAACCACACACACACACACGCACACACACACACACACACACACACACACACACACACACACACACACACACACACACACACACACACACACACACACACACACACACACACACACACGCACACACACACACACACACCCCAAGGTGGATAAAAAAGAGTGAGGCTAAAAATAGTCACAGGGAAAAATACAACAACATCCACTCGATATCAGTTACCAGTAATGTTCTTGTGTAGATATTGGTACCAGGAATGAGTAGCCGCAAGGGAGGGATAGCTAATAATAGTGTTAGTATTAATACCCCTTCAGACAAGTGCTGGAAGTAGGGGAAGGTGTAATAAGCTGGTATATTTATCACCGTAAAAAACCTGAAAATTGCTACGAAATGAAATGGAGAAAAATCAGAAGAGTAATAATTAAACGAATATTTTCATTGCAGTGGAGTGGAGGAGAGGAAAACATGCGATGCAATCATTAATTTAACCTAGCAATGGAAATGTTTTTATACTCAAATGTTGAATAAGATGCTAAAATAAGGAGCCAAGACACTGTACTCAGTCTGTTGCTAATCAGGCATGATAATGGTATTTGCTATATAGTTTACAACACCCCTGCGGTCTGCTTTTGGTGTTTTGTTGGTGAAATTCATGTATATTTGAGGAAGTCAATATGAAATATGTATATTTCATTAAAACTACAAATCTGACACCACATCCTTGCAGAAATATTGACTAAATTTAAATGAATTAGATATAAAGTTTGATAAAAAAAATAATGTATTTTACACACACACACACACACACACACACACACACACACACACACACACACACACACACACACACACACACACACACACACACACACACACACACACAAAAAAAAAAAACATATTTCAAGCAACGAATAATGACTTCTTTGATACAAGTTACAGTAGTTTGGTAACTCAAGCAAGTTACACTCATTCATTGCTATCAGATAGTTTATGGGAAAGTTGTCACTGTTTTACTCCAGCAGCATGTTTGTGGTGCAGTTGAAGCGTTATTATCAATACTCAGTCCAATTATTATTGTTCATACCAACACGAGGTTATGAACATGTCTAGCAAAGGTTTGTGGAACGAAATAGTACAAAAATTCAATGTTTGCTGTCCTGGTTTTGGGTTAACAAGTAAATAACTTTCATTCAAAATTTCGCAGTCAACTTTAATTTCATATCCAGGAGCCCTTCTTGCATTGAACCTGGAACGTCCTTCACTTGAGTACCAAATCGTTTCTGAATTGATTTTCATTCAGAATTTTTTTTTTCTATGACAATTTGAATGATAACGTGTGAACTCCTCTAAGAAAATGTATTGTGGGTGATAATATCAATTTGGAGATCCACAGGTGTGTCATCTTCCCTCAGTAAGTTATAGAATATCAATTAGATTTGAATAGCAATGAGCCATCTACCTCACGCCACTGTTACCAATCTCATACGAACTCAACGCTGAGAACCACTGGACCACCATGTTGGAGTATAAATACGTAACGGATGAGGTCACACCAGAGACTTACTGTAACATATGTGCTGCTCATGTGCAAATCTCAAGCCCTGATAAGATCTAAGAATCATTTAGGAAGCTTCAAGAAACCGATAAATATTCTTAAGAGCATTAAACGTTGAATATTTAGTTTTGCTCAGAAAAATGGCAAGGGATAAAATTCGGTGGCAGCAGAATGAGAATGAATATGTAATGCAAGATAAAAGAAAAGATGTCTATTAATATGACATAAATAAAAAGAGGTATATGGGGATGTGACCTTTAAACTCTCACCTGAGGATCATATTATATAGGAACAAATAGCAAGTAAGTACAGTGTGCCGCGTGAAGGTTGGCATTTTAATATGTCAATGAGGAGGTGGCTTGGCAATTCATCCTTACATGCATAGCCCAACGTTGGAATGTATTGCTGATGTGTAGTGATCAGATTAATAAAAAAAAACCACACAAATCAACAAAGAGAAAAGCATTATAGAACAACACCTAAATTTATGTCTAGTTAGGATCATGTGCTGTAACGTAAAGGTAAAAAAAGATTAAATTTTCCCCTCAATTAGAAAGAAAACGAGGATACATAAAATACCTCACCTACATAAGTGGAAGGAAGTGGCAAATAACAGATAAATAAAGGCATAATAAAAATTGGTTTAAGTAAGAAGAAAAAGATAGACGTATATTTTGTTTTTGAAAGCAGTTATCAGAGGAAATTGTACACGAGGAATAGACATAAATTGAAAAAGAAATGCATGTTAGTCTAATAATAGAAAGTGGGACAGCGTTATGACCTTGGCTCAATAACACACACACACACACACACACACACACACACACACACACACACACACACACACACACGAAAACACACAGACTGACAACCAAACAGACAAGAAAGCAAGCACACACAGACAGGTGGACAGACAGACAGACAGACGTGTGAGATGACAAACAAGGGAATACAGACAGACAAACAAACGAACACATCGATTCCACCACCTCACATAATGTACAAAAACAACAGCATGAGCATGATGGTGGGCAGAGGCGGCGTGTGTGTCAATAGCAATTACTGGACTGTGTGTGCGGCCCATTGTGTGTGTGTGTGTGTGTGTGTGTGTGTGTGTGTGTGTGTGTGTGTGTGTGTGTGTGTGTGTGTGTGTCGGGTCTCACATGTACTGGCTATGGAGAGAAAGATGGATAGAGGGAGAAAAAGAAAGGCAGAGAGAGGAAAGGTAAGGAGAGGAAGAGGTATATGGTTTGAAGCCACGCGCCACACTAAGGCTAACCATCCACCCACCACCACCCTTCCCTTCCCTTCCCTTCCCTTCCCTTCCCTTCCCTTCCCTTCCCTTCCCTTCCCTTCCCTTCCCTTCCCTTCCCTTCCCTTCCCTTCCCTTCCCTTCCCTTCCCTGCACGCTGCTCGCCACATTACATAATTACGTTTGCCGTGTTCCGTTGCAGTGCTTTATCAGCCATTATAGAGCTTGTCCCACCACCACTCATTGATGCCAAACGTTTGATTGATTTATTTTACACCATTCCCCAATATATTTTTTTAATCTCATAACACTGTGGTGGAAAGTGTCAGTCCGTCCTTCTGATATGAATATTCAGTTGATTTTATTCAACAACTGCCATCGAAACACTGTCAATTCTCTGTGTGTGTGTGTGTGTGTGTGTGTGTGTGTGTGTGTGTGTGTGTGTGTGTGTGTGTGTGTGTGTGTGTGTGTGTGTCTATATATATATATATATATATATATATATATATATATATATATATATATATATATATCCAGTGTCTCAGAAAGATTCCCGTCCACAAAATTGTCCCAAGAAGGGTTTCCTTTGTCCCTGGCAGGATTTTCTCTTCACTTGACAAGAAATTTTCGATCCATTGGAGAGACGACCCTGTTACCTCCGCCGCTTGGCCCCTCCCCCCCCTCTCTCCACCCTCGCCCACTCGGCCAGAGAGATAACAAGCCTCCCTCTGGATCAGCAGTCGCCTTGGCTCGCTTTTCCTGCCGCTCCCTGCCTCGAGAAATTTCTCTCCTTTACTTGTGACCCTAGGGAGTCACCTTGCCCCTTAAGGCGTGTGTGCATCTCTGCCTTTTGCCACTTGGATCTGCTCCCTCCTCCCCTCATACACCGCCTCCGTCTTGTGCAATTTTGTGAGTGACTATTCAGCCACGTGACAAATTTCAGTCTTATTTTAGGAATCCTGTTACCAATCTTTTTTTTGTCTTTCTCTCGCTACATTTTTTTTATGTTGATATTTTATTCGATACCTTTAGTCTGTGTTTCTTCTTCTTCTTCTTCTTCTTCTTCTTCTTCTTCTTCTTCTACTGTATGAACCTTCCGGATATTCTTGAGCCTTTGTGTTTTCGTTTGATCTTTCTCGTTCGTGCCATCTTACTTTTTGTTCTCCTTTGTTCGAATGTTCCCTCCTTTTCTCTCTCTCCCTCGCATGTACTTTCTTTGTCTTCACCTTTGACTTTCACGTTCCGCCTTGCAGTCACTCCCTTCGCCCTCCCCTCATTTACTCCCACCACATGGCTTCCACTTCCACCCATCCACTTTCCGCCTCCGCCTTTTGTGTCCCCTTTGAACCAAGTTGGTCCTGAGTCCCCATCACGACCGCGGTTGACTCGATTGAATCCTGGAATCGCGGGGCCATGAACCGTGAACTCCTGGACCGGGACACACTGATTGAATGCCAGAACAGACAGTATTGATAATGAGATGAGGGTGGCGATTGGTCGATGTGCGCGGCGTTGGTGCTGATATTAGATAGGCTTCCGAATGACGTTTCAGTCCGGGGTAAAGTGGTATTGAGTTTCATTGTTGTGGAGACGAGTGAGTGGCTTGATCACGCCCTCTCTCCTTCTCCCTCCTCCTTCTTCCTCCTCCTTCCAGCCCCTTCGCCTCGCCTCCCACTGGTCTCAGAGGTGTTACATTAAAGAACTAACTTGTGAGTATCGAGTTCTCGTTGGACAAATGCAAGTTCGTGCCAAGCGTCGCGGCGAACACGTGCACGAGGCGAGGGAGTGAAAAAAATACCACCAAAGAAAAAATACTACTACGTGGGTTTGACTCCAGAATTAGCGAATGAGAAATGGTGATTAAATTGCTAAGGGGCAGAAGTCAAACGAGGGACTGCAGAAATGAGTCTACGTTCTTAGTGCCACCAAGTTATTTATACATACAAGTCGCCTACATACATGATGACGTAACTTGTGTCTTGAAATAGGATCTGGAGTTCTCACAACCTAACGTGTACAGCCGCTGGGTCGCCGCCTCAACGCAGTGTGAGGTGCAGGCTGGAAAGACTGACTGGAGGGAGGCTAAAGACTATATACTTGCAAGCACAAAGGGGACGGTTTGGTATGTATGAGAGAGAGAGAGAGAGAGAGAGAGAGAGAGAGAGAGAGAGAGAGAGAGAGAGAGAGAGAGAGAGAGAGAGAGAGAGAGAGAGAGAGAGAGAGAGAGAGAGAGAATTACATAGAATTATATAGAATTACATATAAATCCAAACCACACATACCTTAAAATCCAAACTATATGATCAATCCTTATCCTAGAATAGAACAACATTTAAATATAACTCAATATAGAAGCTTGAAGCAAGAATACATACAGGCAGAATTAAACACAGTCAGACAGCCTGCAGGACGCCGGGTCTTATCGTCCTAACGGATACCTTGTTGGAGGAGATGGTGGTGAAGCTTGTTCTTAAACGAATCTATTGTGTTAAACTGTACACTATATGGTAGGCGAGAGTTTAATCTACTCCCCTAACACCATCACTAGTAAAGAAGAATTTAATGCAATCTATATATCTACATCTTTTTAAGTATTTTGAAACACTATAAGTTCACCTCGGAAAAATAGTCACTCGAGGAAGAACAAGAATAGATTGAGTATTAGCAGCTTCTCTTGGTAAGGTTGGTTATGTAAGGATCATCTTAGTGACTCAACGGTGGACAGCTTCTAATTTTGTTATGTCCTTTGGGTGGTGAGATGAGGCGACCAAAGAGAGACGTGGGTAGACAGACAAGTAAAGACGTATAGACATGACCAGACAGACATACAGACAGACAGACAGACCAAGCCAGAAAGCGAGAGAAACGGCTTACATCGACTCAACCACCCACCCCACTCATCCATACAGACACACACACACACACACACACACACACACACACACACACACACACACACACACACACACACACACACACACACACACACACACACACACACACTCTTAGTCCCACGTAGGAGGTAAGGAAGGACACATCTTCACTTTTAACATTACATTTGTACCTCGTCCCTACATCACATTACATTCACATCTTTGCATGGAGTACAAACATGACCTAAAGTTAGTGACATTTAAACATATTTCTCACTATTTTCTTCCCTGTGTTAGTCTCTCTCAAAAATTACTCTGATATATTTTTTTGACCACGAAGACTCCTCCTCACACATCGGGACTAAAAGTGACCCGTAATTAAGGTTATTTATCAGTTAGGAGTAGGAGTGAATTAATCATTACAAGCAACGTGAAGTCTCCTCCTTATACAGCCAACCTACAAGGGGGAGTCCTGTCCATGACCTTGAGGCACTGCGGGGCTTGTTGGCTGATGTTACAAACTCTTAAGAGGATATTAATTGTATTGATCTTGTTGTCAGTCACTGTCATCCTTCACGTTTGTCTGTCTGTTTATCTGTTTGCATCCTTCCTTCCTGTGCTTAAAGACTTGGTGATGTTGTGTTGCTGTTGTTGTTGTTTGTTGTTGTTGTTGTTGTTGTTGTTGTTGTTGTTATTGTTGTTATTATTATCATTAGTAGTAGTAGTCATGGTGCTGTTTTTCGCCGAATAAATACATTTTCTTTCTCTTTTCTCCTATCTCTTTTCCTCTCTCTCATCTCTCTCTCTCTCTCTCTTCTCTCTCTCTCTCTCTCTCCTCCTCTCTCTCTCTCTCTCTCCTCTCTCTCTCGTCTCTCTCTCTCCTCTCTCTCTCTCTCTCTCTCTCTCTCTCTCTCTCTCTCTCTCTCTCTCTCTCTCTCTCTCTCCTCTCTCGCTCTCCTCTCGTCTCTCCTCTCTCTCTCTCTCCTCTCTCTCTCTCTCTCTCTCTCTCTCTCTCTCTCTCTCTCTCTCTCTCTCTAATTAATCCGCTCCGTTACGTCTCAAATGAACGTCTCATCTAGCTAAGACTGCCACAGTATAGGAAGGAAAGGAGTACTTACCTCTACTACTACTACTGCTGCCACCACCACCACCACCACCACCACCACCACCACCACCACCACCACCACCACCACCACCACTACCATGCTATTACTGCTTCTGCTGATACTACAGATACGAATACTGTTACTACTAATGACGGAATCCTTATTATCATTATTCTATTTATATTGTTATTATTATTGATATTATTATCATTATTATTACTATTATTATTATGTTAAAATATCTATAAATTCTCCTCTCCGTTGAACTATTCCCGCTAAACAAAATCCGTGTATGATTATTCGCCTCCAGCAGCTGGCGGCTCAGCAGTATAAAACAAAAGCCTCTCGCCGCCATGTCCTTTGCACCTTGACTTTCTGCATCTGCCAAACCCTGTCCTGCCCTTTTCCCTTTCTGGTTCCCTGCTCCTGTCTTGTCCGCCTCCCTCCCACCGGCCTCCCTTCCCTGCCTCGCTTCACCGCTTCGCCCACCAAAGGCTTAGTCGTCCTCGCGCCCAAGCTGCTTCAGAAGGGCACCGGGAAAAGCATGCCTGAGAGGCCTTCCGCTGCGAGCCACATGGCGGTACAGAATTGGAATTGGAAATTAATTGCAGCATAAACAGAGGAGGAGGCGAACAGTGGCCGACACCTTCCCAAAATGTATTCGCATTTCACGAATAAGCTTGATATGTGAATTGTTGATTAGGGTTTATTTATTTATTCATTGTATTTTTTTTCTTCTATTTATGTATTTCATTTTTTCAGCATCATGTGTTCTCTCTGCTATTTTATCATTATCCTTTAGCATCGTCCGTTCTCTCTTCCCTTTGAGTCGTGATATGATCTCCATTCTGCCTATCTAGCCAAAGGTTCCCAAATGTGATCGGCAATGGGGTCTGTTGAGTCCAGCTGATAGCATAAAGGTTGTTCCAAGAATGGGCCTCACACCGCGCTCCTAGACAGTCCCGCCGCCGGAAGAGCCATGCAAGGGTGCCGTCGCCTTATTGCCGCAGCTGAAAACACAAACACTGTCTTCCTGGTGAGTCAGTCAAACTCTCAAGGTCGCAGGGTAAGGAGTGACGGCAGTCTGTTGCTCTGCGTCAAGGCGTTCCCTGAGTGTTGGTCTTGGTCTGAGGTTACTGCTATGTTTGTTGATGCGGACAGTGTGACCGTTGTCCGCCAGGTGGCTCGCCTGCTCTACTTGAGTTGCATACGTGATGAGGCTCACAAGCGGAGCAATGTAATACTTGCTTGGCGGTGTTTTTCTTGTGCTTCATCTGCTTCATATATGTTCTGGTGGAGAAAGATTCTTCCTTCCGTTTGATAGATAGGAGTCGAGAAGATGTTTATGCAAGCAATTTTTTTCTTATTCAAGTGCCGTCTGAGTTTTGCTTACGTGTGTGTGTGTGTGTGTGTGTGTGTGTGTGTGTGTGGTGTGTGTGTGTGTGTGTGTGTGTGTGTGTGTGTGTGTGTGTGTGTGTGTGTGTGTGTGTGTGTGTGTGTGTGGGTGTGTATGTATGTATGTGTGGGTGTATAAATACCAGCCCGTTGGTCTTTAGCTTAACACCTGAAGGGACAAATACGGACACATGTACCTAGAAGGGAGGAGGATGGAACAAGGGATTACGTAGAGTGCGTGGCGGGTGCGGGAGTCCTCTTGGGGTGTAGGGTGGGAGGAGGGAGGAGGGTCTGCACAAGCTCAACTGGGTCCACACGCTGCCCATCCTCACGAAATCGGCTTGTTGACGTGCTGTTGTGTACTGTGTGTGTGTGTACGTGTGTGTGTGTGTGTGTGTGTGTGTGTGTGTGTGTGTATATGTGTGTGTGTGTTCATTGCACTCAAGAACGTATAAGCAGCTGTCAGGATACAAAGTCGCGTCTTTCCACAAGAGAACTCATGAAATTGTTGTTAGGTCTTGAAGTACTAACGTCTTCATTAGTCTGAAAACAGTCAATGATTTTAATTAATATCTTGAAAATTAGTTTATACTTGTTTGTTCGTATCTAGTATCGCTCAATATAATGTTAGTCTAGATAGTTTTGTTCTTAGAGGCAACCTAGCAACACCTACGTTATGTTAGTAAGCGTTGCGTGGTTGGCTAAGACTCCGTTGGCTCATGGGCGAGAGTCGTGGGCGAGCAAAGGAGTTTCTAAAGGGCATGCACGTAGGATGTATGAATTCTGTCGTCACTGTTGCTCAAATATGAAAACAATAATATATGTGCAAGAAACGTACATAAAAAAAAAGAATACTCCATTTACGGATAACATGATAAAAAAAGGTTTGACGCCCCTTATGTTTTATTCAGTTTGTGTGAGTGTGTGTGTGTTTGCAGCTCTGCGCGGGACGGTTTTCATAGACAGTTGGCGTTGCATATCCCGTGAACTTGTTGCTGCTCTGTGCTACACCTTTGTGGGGCTGTCCCGAGGGTGGGCGTCACGTTGAACTAGATGCATTTGTTCTGCGGAATGTTGTCATCACCAGACTTGTACAACGGTGGACGAACTAACGCGTGACGTGGCCATTTTGTAACCCTGTTCGAAACCCGGATATCAGCAAGTGTTACCTTACCAGCCATTCAGTTGCATGTCTAATTTTTGAGGGTCACTATTTCGTATATGCTTGAAAAAAAAACTTATACAAACGTAAAGAGACATTTCATAGACGCTAAATGAGATGAAATATAACTTTTGCTAATACTTTTCATAATATTACCGTCATTTTCCTGTCAATCTAAACTTTGATCCTCACTGGATACCAAATCAACTTCTACATCTCAGAACTTTTTTTTTCTGTACTTAACTAACATTATCATTCTTCACGTATAGTAGTTAGGTTAGGTTAGGTTAGGTTAGGTTTCGGTATAACTAACACGTTTAATAACCATTAGTCTCAGCCTCCAAGCTTTGAGACCAAGACGTACTGACCCTCCGACGAGCCACCTCCACAATTCTTTTATATCAAGAACCACGACTGACTGACGCAAGGAGAGCCTCGTGGTCACACCTTCTTCACACCTACTTGAGCGCGAGACAAGGAAGTGTACTTGAGGAGACAGGCTTCATCCCACACTTTACCGTCAGACCCACACACTGTTCCTGCTCTTCACCCACTAGATCCGTCACTCCCTCTCACCCAGCATCATACTTACGTACCTACATCTACACATTCAATCTTAACACTATCCCTCTCCTGCTCGCCTTTCTCCAAGTAGTTTTCTTCATTATAAATCAACTTTCGTTCTCCTCGGCCTGGACAGTTGAAAAGACAGCTGGATGGATGGAATGTCGGGGTCGTGGAGTGACGTCTTCTGCATGACCTTAAGTTTTCGGGATGTGTGGAGGGTAGTGGGAGAGGGCAAGGGGAAGGCAAGAGAGTTATAGCAAGGGAGGGTCGGAAGGGTGGTGTGTGTAAAGTTTTAATGACTGCACTAATTTGGATACGTCTTGGTGGCTCCCAGAAGCTGCAGTAATGTTGTCCTGTGAGTGGTGACGCTACTACTACTACTACTACTACTACTACTACTACTACTACTACTACTACTACTACTACTACTACTACTACTACTACTACTACTACTACTACTACTACTACTACTACTACTACTACTACTACTACTACGACTACTACTACTACTACTACTACTACTACTACTACTACTACTACTACTACTACTACTACTACTACTACTACTACTACTACTACTACTACTACTAACTGTTGCCAACCAAGGATTCGAACCCTGCACCTGTTGATCCGAACGCACTAATTACTGCTCATATCATAATAACAACAAAAACAATAATGCTAATAATAATAATAATAATAATAATAAAAATAATAATAATAATAATAATAATAATAATAATAATAACAATAATAATAATAATAATAATAAAGAGGAGTAGGACGTTAAAGATGAGAGACAGGCAGTGTCAACCACCACCAACTCGAGGCCTTTTGTGTTTGCTCATTCACTGAAGTCTTCTCATTTGCAAAATTGATCTGTGGCAATAAAACGAAATGGATTTAGTTTTCCCGCTGTAAAGGAACTTTCAAAAGGCAAAGTCACTCAGTGGTCTGTGTTCACGCTGAAAGGTTGATAAGGGGACGGGGCGGGGCGGGAAAGGGAGGCACGGGGCAGTGAAGGGAGGCTAAGGGGCAGTGAAGGGAGGCACGGGGCAGTGAAGGGAGGCAAGGGGCAGTGAAGGGAGGCAAAGGGCAGTGAAGGGAGGCAAGGGGCAGTGAAGGGAGGCAAAGGGCAGTGAAGAGAGGCAAGGGGCAGTGAAGGGAGGGAAAGGGCAGTGAAGGGAGGCAAGGGGCCGAGTATTGTGACAGGTGAGACAGAAGAAGGATTTGTGAGTCACTGTGACGCTAACAGAAAAAAAAGATGAAGCTGAGGAAGGATATTAACACACTGGATGGCATGACACAGAGAGGATGACTCGTGTTGGGAGCGGAGGAAGGTGAAAATGTAACTCTCATGATAAGTTTATACCAGTTGCTTCGCGAGAACTTTTGGTAACTGGTCACTTATTTGTGGCAAGTGTTCCTCTCGACTTGATCACTGTTGCGTGTGTCTCAAGTGGTATCCTTGCTGATGTGTGTACTGTGTTAGTGTGTACTGTGTGTTAGGTTCAGGTGAGGGAGATGAACTTGCGTGGGTAAGGACACCAAAATGTACTTAAGTTATGCTGCAAATACTCCTTCTGTCGCTTCTCATTGATAACTGCTATGGTAGTTTTTGTTTAGAGTTAAAAATGAGTACCAACATTGAATCAGTTGTTGAATATTGATCCTGAGACAAAAGCTGCTTCATAAGGACGCGATCGTGGTGCTTCGAGGTGATGTTTTATTAATAAGAATCAAGACAAGACAAAGAGAAACACGGATATTACGTCACAAGCAAACATATATTCAACATCAGAGAGCCGGACATAAGGTAGTAGAAGGGGGAATATCGCTCTCATGATTGGTCAAGATGGAAGGATAGTCCGATGTGATTGGCTGCCTCGGGGAATGCGTGTGGAGCCTGCTGGTGGTGGTGGGCTGTCTTGGTAAAGTTGGGCAAATCTAATAATACAGAAACCTTCCAGCGGCGAGCAGCCAGGCTAACTTTGCACAGGGAACCAACACTACTTTGATCCCATTCCACGTGTCCCTTACGATAATCATTGTTTTATGGAATTTAACTCTTAAGGGCAAGTGCTCCCCTCTCTCCTTTGTGCTACACTGTCTCCCCTCATGTACGCTGAACGCTTGCTACAAACGCACTCACCAATGTTTTAGAAGCTGGAGACTCGTTTGCTAATGTATGGTTTGACAACTTCTTAAAACCTTCCATTACTTAAGATGATGTCAGCTTTAGTCGTATTGTTCTCAGTCTCTCTCTCTCATTCTCTCATTCTCTCTCTCTCATCTTTATTTCTAGTTCCCAATAATGAGTCTTCTTTCTCCCTTTCTTTCCTCCATCTTATACGGCGAAGCTCACCATAATCGCCCAGGGAATAGAAGACGCTAAGAAAAATTTTTAAAAAGCTAAGTTTTTGACCTTTTGTTCTGGTTTCCTACACCACACACACTACCACCACGGATTTAGAGACGCACCTTAGATGTCAAAGTATTTCTAGAGCAGGTGGGGGACAGAGGTTGTAAAATGGTACAAGAGATCAGGACAACAACCACGAGGAAGCAATTACAAAATGCCAGAATATCACAGGAGTTGAATTTAAAGCAGCAGGGGGAACTATTTCAAACAGGCGAGTTAGCAGTGCGGCTGAGACTCGATGGAGGGCAACGGAGAGCAACAGGTGATCCGGCCAACAGGTGGGCGGGCTGTAGTAAAAGCTGAGACAGAGGAACAGGTGGGAAGGGGGGCAGAAGGTAGGATAAATCATATGTTGGATCAGACAACAAGCAACAGGTAGACGTGGAGCAACAAGTGGAATGGGAAATGAAACAGGAACAATATGGAAGGGGTTAAAAAAAGAAAGGAACAGCAAGGTCAAGTCTTACCTTAGAATAGTTTTCAGGAAGTCAAAGTTACGAAGGACATATCTATACGTCATGATGTGTGTGTGTGTGTGTGTGTGTGTGTGTGTGTGTGTGTGTGTGTGTGTGTATGTGTTTGCTGCTCAAATATCTTAGGTTATCTATTATCCTCTCTCTCTCTCTCTCCCTACCTTAGCCTCTGCCTCCCTCTCTTCCTCCTTCCCTTCCTTCCCTCCCTCCTGTGACTCCTTCCTCTCCTGACCAGCGTGACAGCTTCCCATGATGAATACAACGGCCGCCACAGCTTTTATCTCTCGCTGAACAGACTTGGAACCAATTTATCAAGTTAAAATATTTCAGATTGTGGTGATATCGAGGTAAAGGGGAGAGGAAGGAGGGGGCTAAACGAGCGTCTCTAAATTATCTTAACCTGCAAAATGTGTGGTCGTCGTGTCGTCTGCGCTCATTTAGGGTGAGTTACGAGGCGTGTTGAGGTGAAAAGTGGGCGGTAATAATGTCTTGTGGGCAGAGCAGTGTTTACCTGATGCGTCACTTTGATTCTTAAACGTCGACACTTGCAGCCACGTCGACGGTGTTTATATGCGCGACCTTTTCACTTGCAAGGAGGAGGAGGAGGAGGAGGAGGAGGAGGACTAGAACGAGAATGAGGATAGGAACGAGGGAAGAAAAAGGAGAAGGAAGAGGAGGAGGACGAGAATGAGGAAAAGAAAAACCAAGAGAAGGGGAAGCAAGAGGTTGAAAGTTAACGCAAAAGTACACAGTTCAAGCGAAATATTACCCTCGTCTCCCGCTCTTTTTGATTCACTTGTTGTCCCTTTGGCTTGAAATCACCACCAGCCTCATTTCCAACGCACATACACTATCTAATGACGTAGTAAGTAAAATTATCACTTTAAAAAACAAAAATATATAGTAAGAAGAATATAGTATCTCACAACACCTAAACTTACACTTTAATAACACAGACGAATCATCCACATTGAAAGAAGAAAAAAAAGACGGAAACAAGACTATAAAAACCAAGACAGACAAGAAAAACAAATGAAGATTGAGTTAGAGAAAGAGGAAGAGGAGGAGGAGGATGTGATAAAGAGGAGGAGGAAGGAAAGAAAGAAGATATTGGAAATTAAAGTAGGTGCTGTAAGAAGAAGGAAGGATGAAGGTCGAGGGTCGGAAATAGGGGAGAGAGAAGGGCGAGAGTGATGAGGGAGGAGGATGATAGTGATGGGGAGGAAGGGTGAGGGAGGGGTGATGATGGTGTGGGGGGGTGGGGGGGTGAGGGAGGTGTAGGGTATCATCTACCTTCTGCTTCCGGAGTGTAAATTGCCCTAGGAAGCTGATGTTTTAGTCCGGATATTGAATCACCACCTAACCGGCAGCATCAAAGAAACACGAGAGACGAACACCTACGATACTAATCCCGATCCATCCCTTGTCTTCCGTCCTTCCCTCCATGATGCTCTCCTCTCTTCTTCCTCTCTTTTTTTTCCTCTCTTCACTTATTTTTCTTCTCTTCTCTTTTTTTCCTCTCTTTTCATTCCTCTCTCCCCTCTCTTTCCTCTCTTTTTCCTCTCTTTTTTCCTCTCTTCTCCTTTCTTTTTCCTCGCTTCTCTCTTCTCCTTTCTTTTTTTTCCTCGTTTATCCTCCTTCTGCTTTTCTTTCTCTCCTCTCTTTCCTCTCTTTTTCCTCTCTCTTTTATCTCTTTTCTTTTCTTCTCCTTTCTTCTCCTCTCTTTCTTCTCTTCTCTTCTCCTTTTTCCGGCGTGGCGTCTCTTCTTGTTTTGTCTAGTTTTGTCTTCTTTTTTTTTTTCACTCTCCTTTGGTCTTTCATCTCCTGTCCTTCCTGTCATCTCTTTTCTCATCCCGTCGCGTTTCTTTCGTATCATTTCGTTTATTTTTATCTATGTTTTCTTCTCCTCGCCTCTCCTTGTCTTTTTTCATCAGTGTTGCATCTTCTGTCCTGTCCTTGTTCTTTCATAAGCTTGACTCTAATAAAAAAGAAAAGTCGTCATTGAGATCAAGAATAATGTTGTGTGAAATCAGTGCTCTCTCCCTCTTTTTTTTTTCTCTCTTTTTTTTTCCACATTAAAAGGATATTGGCCAAGTGAAAACAAGAATACGTCAAAAAAAAAAAAAATTCCCGCTTGTCGCCAGACCCTGTAGGAGAAATAGAGGTTGCGAAGTATATCATAACCAGTTTTTACCCCTTGTACTTAGGGTTAATAATCACGGGGCACTGTTTCACATCACGTCTATTACCTATAAGTTAAGTGTTGCATCACTCCCACGTGCCCTCGATCCTGCCGCACCCCCTCGCCTCCCTCACCTTGGGCGGCAAAGGGGCGGCGAAGGAACCAACGGGAAACAATGAGAGTTAATCCTTCGCCGAGCTCTATTGAGGGGAAAGATTGGACAGTTTCCTCGCCACGACAAAACAGTGAAATGCGATTAATCCTGAGTGGGCCTTTGTGGCAGTGTGTTGGTGGGGGGGAGGGAGGCTTGGCTGCTCCTCCGCTCCACGCTCTGGTTCTTAAGATAAATAGGACAACTCGAGGGTAAAGGAAAAGTAGGGAAAAAGGTGGACACGTTATTGTTTTAGATAAAAGATGGAATAAGACCCCACGAGGCTGCAGCACCTGGAAAAGACCGTGGAAGATGTGTGGGAAGAGGAAATAATATACTGGTACTGCTACAAGTTTCCGTCTGAATGGGAGAGCATTGACTGAATTCACGTAAAAAAAAGAAGAAGAAAAAAACGAACGCAGTTATGTTTTGAAGGAAAGTGAATCAGGTGAGTTTTCTGTCTCCTCAACCTTGTCAAAGCTTGAAAATGTCACGCAACGCTGGCTGTCAACAAGTCCTCAAAGCTAACTCGCCGTAGTATTTACCGGCAGGGCGTTGAAGTGCCGTTACCTTGCGGGACGTTGATGCAGAGATGGACTGAAGCACCAAAA